>CM052538.1:131220111-131256543 GCA_028533065.1 Trachops cirrhosus
GAAAACTAAAAATGGAACTGCCTTTGACCCAGCAATTCCACTGCTAGGATTATATCCTAAGAACCGTGAAACACCAATCCAAAAGAACCTATGCACCCTAATGTTCATAGCAGCACAATTTACAATAGCTAAGTGCTGGAAGTAACCTAGGTGCCCATCAGTAAATGAGTGGATCAAAAAACTATGGTACATTTATACAATGGGCTTCTATGCAGCAGAAAGAAAGAAGGAGCTCCTACCTTTTGCAACAGCATGGATGGAACTGGAAAGCATTATGCTAAGTGAAATAAGTGAGGCAGCGAAAGACAAATACCATATGATCTCACCTTTAACAGGAACCTAAACTACAAAACAAACAAACAAGCAAAATATAATCTAAGACACTGAAGTAGAAAACAGGCTGACAGTGACCAGAGGGGAGAGGAGAGAGAATTTCAGGGGAAAAGGGGAAGGGTTTACAGGAACAAATATAAAGGACACATGGACAAAAACTAGGGGGGGTGGAAATCGGAGGGAGGGGTAGGTGGGCTGGGATGGGAGTAAAGGACAGAAAACTATACTTGAACAATGATTAAAATAAAATGAAAAAAAAAGAAAAAAGAAAAAATCCTACCTCTGCTCTATTATAATATTCTTTAAAAACTGTAAATCCTACTGTAATACTATTATAATTATAGTACTTAGAATTTCATCAGCATCTATATGTTCACTGAATTCTGTATTATTAGAGTTTAGACTCGGGCCCTCTCGTCAGTTAGGGTTAATGTGAGGAAATAACCCATGGGAAGAAATTCAGACGTATCACTGACTGATACAAAATTAAAAATCTAGAGCCCCAAAGAACTTAATGTGTGCTGTTCTTTGCCCTTTGACTTTTTAGAAGCTAACAAATGTTTGGTGAGCTCTGTAATACAAGAATGCAAAGTAAATGCAATGTAAAAATTTAACACTCTTTTAGCTCTTTTGAAGACTATGATCAATTTAGTCAAAGGTCATATTCACAGCCAAAGGCTATAATAAATATGTGCAGCTGTTAATTATGCCATCTGTCTAAACTATGCTTTAAAAATGAATTTAAATATAAATGAAATGAGCTATTATAAAGCAACTTTGAAAAAAAACAAAATACTAGTAGCAGAAGAAATCTGAGTGCTGAAATTTTAATCATTTTATAATATGCAATATTAAACATAAAGTCCAGCTAAACTGGCCATAAATACCTGAAATAATACTTACAACCCCAAAGCTTACATTGACATTAATCTTCAATTGCATTTCACTAAAGGAATCAACTTCCTAATTAGTGCCTGAAATATATGTACATTGATGTCTGGATGAAACATGAAAAGGAATCATTTCTACAATTTGGATTTGGTAACATCAAAAATCGCCTTAATAAATAGAGAGCACATGGCAATCTGCAATTTTAAAATGAAGAACAAAGTAACTCTCTTCATTGAAACACCTGTACATGTGAGGAGAAAGGTGGCATAAACTTACAGAGTCAGAGCTGAGGGAGATCATGTCTAGACTTTTAGGGCAACACACAGTTTAAGTAGGTTACCCTAGAATCTTTCAGAATGAAGTTTGATTATTCATTATTCTCTTCTGGCTTTCTTTAGTCGAGAAAAGAAGAAGGTTAAAAATTCCTTTGCCCACCATTTCAAAACCCATCCCACTTGCTCACCTGCTGAAATCTTTCTCCGTCTCCAGCTCTTCCTCCCCGTGGCCGAGACGCAGCAGGTGGCGCTCGTCAATGTCTAACGCCATGATTTTCTCAAACAGCTGGTTCAGGGCCTGGAGGGTGAGAGAAGAAGGACCACTTAGCATTCCTTTAAAAGTAACAAGAACTAACATTCAGAAAAATTGAAGAGAATAAGAATTGCTCAGCCAGATAAGAATCAAATTAAAACACAAAGGAAACATATTAGTCCATTTGGAATTTGAACAAAGTAGTGGTTTTAATGAATTCTGATAGTTCTGCCTATATATGCTTGGCCAGATGAGTAAGTGGAAACCATAAACAACATCTAACAACTAAATTTCTGCTTCTAATTTATGAAAAGAGAAAGTTTCAGGCTCAGTTTCTATTTCCTCCAAGTACTAACAATTACTAAAGTAATTAACAAGCATACCAAGTTCCGTTTCACTTGATGAAATTTCCATGGGTTGTAGAGAACTGAAAAGTGTTTGCGGTTGAGAAGGACTCTCAGGCGGTGAGTGTAGGTAGAACACATCAAGAGGACCAAGAGTGAAAACCTTAGACTGCAAGTCTACAGATCGATATGCAACGATAAGCAGAGCACTCATTCATTGCAAAGTCTCCTGATGAAGGACATTTAGAAGTCACTCCTTTCTACCTATGAAATGTTCTTATTTAGGGCTCCCTCAAATCCTAGTATTTATTATCTGTAGCATCTGTAGTTACTAGGTTTTTCAGAAAAGGAAAAGTTTCATAGTATGAGAAGGTACACTAATAAAGATGCCATTTAAAAATTAGCCCACACTCAAACATCTTCGCTCATCAATATCCAGGTTATATAATGTAAACATAGATATCCTTTGCTATTAGAGCTCAGAAACTGAAGAGATAAACATAAATTGTTAGAAAAATTCCCCACTATCCAAAATCTTAATATTTTTCAGCCAAACTGAAGGCCCAAGAGATCAGACTACATCACATTACTCACTGTCCAACCTCTGCTATCTAAACTTAGGAACCACATAGATTCAGAGGGCAAAAACTCTGCCACACCACAATCTCAGGAAAAACCTCATGATTTCATCATTAACTAGAGTGATATTGGAGACCTGCTTGAGTTATATGTGCAAACCAAATCTGGCAAACAAAACAGTTGTGAAAAATCAACAATCTGACAGGCAGAAAGATGATTTGATGGTCAAAGGATCAAAAAACGCCCTTAGGAAACAGTTAAGTCTTTGGCTATTTTTACAAAATAACCTTTTCTATAATTGTGCTATACAAGTCAATCATTAACAGAGGATACCATAGAAAGTCATTATCAAGTTATCAAGACTTACTAAAAAATTACATAAATTATTCTTTATTTATTCAAAGAATTTGCAAATATAAAAGTTATGAGACTAAATTTTATTGAAGGAAAAAAGCAAGTCTTTAAACATTTGTTTCTTTTATCAAAATCTCAATCCACCTTCTTCAGTGCAGTTTTAGTACAATATGCCACCATTACTATAAACTTCAAAGATGTAAAAACACGATAAGTGAATGAACACGATAGTATTGATTTTTAAAACTTATAAATTAAAAGTTGACAAAAAACAGAATAATTGAAATTTACCATTCTGAAAACTCAGTGCTTCTTTGTAGACCAACTCTTTACAGAACTGGTCAACCAGAATCATCATTATTAACATGCATTCAGAGAAAATAAGTACCTTCAGAGGTTCAGACTACCATGCAAGTTTCATAAGATGTCTCAGGATGTCTTGAGAGCTGCCTGTCACATTCTACAGGAGAACTAATAAAGTTACTTGTTTCTGTCCCTTTCTATGATAGTGACAGCTTCAGAACAACTATCACATCACACAAGTAGTTATAAAGATACTTTTTCAACCACTACTTACTAGAAAGGAGTTTGTTTTTATTGTTTTAGCTGTTTATAAAGCCTTATGTAGTAAACCTGCAACCTAAAATAGTCCTTCCATGTAATATCAACATTTATCTGTATACTTCAAAAAGATGTAAAATTCAATCCAATACTAATACAGTTTAGACTTAGTCTCTCAGGAATATTTGTTCTACTTGCAGAACGAATGCTACTAGTGCTTTTGATCTTAACTCTCTCTCTCTTACCTGATTGGAATGAGTAACAATCAGAGTCCTCTGCTCTGGAAAATTGTGGTATATGTTGGATATGATTTGAACTGCCACATCTGTTTTTCCTGTACCTGGTGGGCCCACAACCTAAAAAGGAGATGGACACATAACAAACTACTGAATTATCACATTGTTAGAAAATGGGAATTCTAAAACTGAAAGATAAAATGTTTAAAAATTCACTGGATGAGTTCAATAATATAACGGACAAGATGGAGTCTGTGAATTTCAAGACAGATCAATAGAAATCACCTAAACTAAATAACAAGCAGGAAAAGGGGATTAAAACAAATCATAAATAGAGTCTCATCAATCTATAATACTAAAAGGTCTAACATTCATGTCAGTGAAGTCCTAGAAAAAGAAGACAATCTGTACTTTATAGAACCTAAACAGTATAGAAAAAGTATTTGAAGAAATAATGGCTGAAAATTTCCCAAATCTGGCAAAAGACATAAAACTACAGAATCAAGCTCAGCAAACTCCGAACAGAATAATCCCAAAGAAATCTATGCCCAGATACACTGTAATTTAATGTTTGAAAACGAAAGACAAAGAAAAATTATTAATAGCAACCAGAGAAAAATGATGCAATACATAGCAAAAGAATTTCAAAAAACTGTGTATTTCTCATCAGAAACCATGAAAGCCAGGAGGATGTGGAATAACATTTTTTAAAATGCTGAATGGAAAAATCTGTCAAAGCAAAACTATATATCCAGTGAAAGTATCTTTAAAGAATGAAGGTGAATTAGAGACATTCCCACATGAAGAAACCAAAGAGAATTCATTGCTAGCAGGCCTGGTCTTAAGAGTGGTAAAATAAATTCTTCAGCCAGAGAGGAAATGACACTACAGGAAACGATATAAAGGACTAATGGAAGTATAACAATGGATGACTCTTCTTCTCTAGAGTTCTTTAAAATGTTTGATGTTTGCAAACAAAAACCGTAACATTGCTGATGACATTTTTAATGTATTTATATGTAATACATATGACATTTACAACATAAAAGAGGAGGTAAAGGGATTCATATGAAGGTCAGGATCCTCCCTTCAACTTAAGAAACAAAATACTGATTCTGAGCAGACTGTGAAAAGTTAAGTATGTATACTCTAATTCTCTAGAATAGCCATTTAGAAAAATCGTATGTGATATAATAAAAGAACAAAATTGATCAATAAAAAAAGGAACTAAAAACTATCCAAATAACTCATAAGACGGCAGAAAAGGAAAAACAGGATCACAAAGCAAAAGGAGCAAACACAGATAATAAAATGGTGAATCTAAACTCAAACACATCCAGTAAGTACATTATATGGGGTCTAAACATAACAATTAAAAGACAGAGACAGCCAGAATGGGTAAAACAACATGCCCCAATTACACACTGTCTACAGGAAACTCACTTCAAATGTTATAGGTAGGTTAGAAGTAAAATGATGAGAAAAGATATCATGTAAACACTATTCAAAAGAAAGCTACAAAGGCTATATTACTGTATTTTTGTCATGTATAATGAGGACTTTTTTGCCTAAATTTTTGAGGGGAAAAATAAGGACGCATATTATACATGGACAGTACTAATTCCCATGTGTAATACAAATTATAAATGTGGGTGTGCACTATACATGGGAGGGCACTATCCACTGCAAACACAGTAATATCAGGTAAACTTTCAGGGGTGTCCAACCTTTTGGCATCTCTGGGACACACTGGAAGAAGAGTTGTCTTGGGCCACACATTAAAAACATAAACAAAAACAAAAACAAAATCTCATAATGTTTTAAGTAAACAGACAATTTTGTGTTGGGCTGCATTCATAGCCACCCTGGGCTGCATGCGGCCCACAGGCCCGTAGGTTGGACACCCCGGCTCAGAGCAAAGAAAACTGCCAGTGATGAGGAGAGAAATTACATAATGATAAAAGCATCAATTCACCCAGAAGACATTACAACCCTGAATGCGTATATACATATCATAAAGCAAACACTGACAGAACTTAAAAGAGAAATGACAAAAACATAATTACAGTTGGAGACCTCGACACTCCTCTCTCAGTCAACAGAAATATTAGGTGGAATACCAGCAAGGACAGAGAAGTACTGACAATGCTATCAACCGCATGAATCCAACTGTACTTCTCCAACCCAAAACAACAGAATACACATTCTTTGCAAGTGCACATGGAATATCCACCAAGACAGATATCATGGGCCATAAAACAAACCTTAACAAATAAAAAAAATTTTGAAATAATATAAAGTACATTCTCTGACCAAAATGAACTTAGACCAGAAATCAGTAACTGAGAAGTAACAGGAAAATCTCCCAAAACTTGGAAATTAAACAGGTGTCTAAATCAATTGTCAGCAGACATTTCTGTAAAGGGCTGGCAAGTAAACATTTCAGGCTTTGTGGATTTAAACTCTGCTGATGCAGCACAAAAGTGGCCACAGGCAATATGTAAACAAATGGGCATAGCTGTGTTCTAATAAAGCTTTATCTATGAGTGCTGAAATGAATAGCAGGATCTCCATATGCACAGGATGCCACAAGTACTTAAAAACACTTACATGAAGTTGGGCTTGTGTGCTTCAAACAGAACACACTATAAAAAACTATGCTAACTTCTGGTCTGAATCCATGTAAAAACACATATAACAATAATGCTCTTACCATGGTTAGTCCAGGCTGCATTCCAGCACGGATGGCCTCTATCTGTGTATGAGTGAACTGAATTGTATTACTGCAAATGAGAACAGATTAAAAGTTGGCTGAAAATACAGATGAATGACATTTAGTAAAAACTAAGGTAAATGACCAGAGTTCTAAACATCTGCTCTGCATCTGTCCCTCTCCTCCCAATCTCTTCTCCCGCCCCACCCCGGCCCTTTGTGTGAGCGTGGTAAAAATACGTTAACATGAAACCTACTCTGCCATCACAATTTAAATGTACGGTACAGTATTTTCAACTATAAGCACAATGCTGTACGGCAGATCTCTAGATTTTCGCATCTTATGTGACTGAACCAATCTCTTTTAAATGACTCTCTTCATATCTGCCCGTCCACAGATCAATTAAAACGGAATGAAACTTGTGGAAAGAAAAGACTACAGTTACTTTTCAATACACTTAGCCCATTCCAGACCTCATTCGGAGCATTGAAGTTCTAGTTCGCAATCTAACACCAAATGTCATGCCCCAGTTGTGGCGCGTGTGTATAAGGAGCTGTAATCTGAAACATACAGTCGTGATGTAAGAAGCCTGTGCTCAAGTCAAGCTGGTCTTCTAATATTTATTTCTTATAGTACCTGAAAATGTTTCTTTTTGTAATATGACTACAGAATGGCCAAAAATGTCTGAGCTATTCAGCCAATGGACAGACTACAAGAAAAGTGGGTACAGCACAGAAGTTGCCTGGGATTTTTAAAGAATCAGAAAATTAAAACATATTACAAATCCAGCTCAAATGGGAAACCATTATTCACTATCACAATTAGAACAGAGAGTAGAATTACCGTTTGGGCTGGTTGTAAGGGTAAGGACCTCGATTAGGGATAACATGAGGTTCAACTATTAAGGTCTTTGCCTCCTCAGTGTCTTCATCTTCCCCATCCACATCTTTCCTTTTCTTCCCCTTTCCACTTCTTACTGGAAAAGTTATCCTACAACACCAAAACTTTTGTTCAGTTTTACAATTAACAATAATTTATTGAGCACCTATCTTGTGCATGACATTGTACAAAGAATAATCAGATCAGTAATAAACATTTGTAACTTAAGGAACTTACTATCTATACATAAATTTTGAAAAAAAAAAGCAGATTTAAAAGCACTGAAACGTGTGTTAAGGGTGTTTGGATTAGAAAGTCATCTGATTAAGGGAAAATAAAAACATTTATACGACGAGTACATTTATGTCACAAGTGCTGTCAAATGCTTTGCACACTGTCCTTTATTTAATTAGAAAAGGCTTCACGGGAGAGGTGGAATCGAAGATAAGTTTCAAAGCACATAGATGTGGGAGGGGAGACACCCCAGGAAGTAACGCAGAAGGTCAAGTATCAGTAGCCAGTTTTGCTGGAGTGTAGGACACAGCACAGAAAATAATGCTAGAAAGAAAGGCTAGAGAGAAAGCCTTTAAGGCAGAAGTTCTTACCCTGGGGCCCGGGATACCTGAGCAGGCAACTCCCCATAGGTAGCTGGGGAAAGTCAACACACCCTTAAAATTAAACTACAATAGTCTCAATGCATGCTTTTACCAGTCTTTCTTCCCATTCTGAAAGGACAGATAATACGCCTGCCTCCACCCAAACGTTAAGAAGCAAAGAGGCTAAGAGGTCAGACTTTATTTTGATAAGCAACAGGAAAATCCAGGGTTTTTTTTTTTTAGCTGGGAGTGGAATGACTCTAGCAATAAAGCATGTGATAGGTTCAAATGAGGAGACGGAGGCAGGAAAGACAGCGCTCCCGAAAGACTGAGGTGTTGAAGGCCTAGAAGCTACAGTCAGGAATGACACATAAAAAGTGTCCTTAAGGCTGAATCTACAAGGCATAGCACACGCTATGGGAGTAAAATGGTTAAAAAATAATGCCATTAACGGAATTTGAAAAGTACAGAGGAAGACTAGGTTTAGGTGTTAAAAGGACGCATAATTTTAATGTGTAGAATTACTATTATATTTATATTTAACAGTCAATTCAAATTGTATGTTTTAATTTCCAACTAAACAGTAAGCGCTTTCCTACCCCCACAGGTGCACCGAGTGCTCCGCCACTGGTCCTTAAGATGGAAGCAGGGCAGGGCAGTCAGTGCTTCAGGTTCTTCATTCTATTTCTACTCAAATCTTAAAACCAAAGCTCCTTTAACATTAAATATAACTTTACTGTAAACATTTAAAGCTTGTGAAAGCAAGCAAGCTTAAAAAATAATTCTTTTTCTTAAAAACAAAATAAAGTTCAAAATCACATGGCCATGTGTACTAATTAGGAAATACACCAGACACAGAAAGTGCATGCGTATTTCTTCAGTCAAATGCTGCATTTAACCACTGCTCTTCAGACAGGCATTTCCTGATCCCTCCTAAGACATAAGCTACTTTTGCGGTGGCCTCAAAATAACTACTGCACAAATAATTTAAAACAGAGACAAAATAAATGTACCCCAGTGATTATATGGTGAAAATAAAGACTGCCCAAACAAAATCCAGGTACAATGCTCAAAACTTACTTTAGCGACAGTCCTAATGGCCTAACTCAGACTGACTACAGAAAGCCTGAAAGGTGTATGTCCAGTTCTGACTTTACCTGAAAGGAGGTATCTGCAGACCTGGGTCATCTACCGTTACTTTAACATTATGACCAGGAAAGCTGTTTTTCAAATGTTCAATGGAGAGAAATGTATCATTGAAATCCAGGGTGGCAATCTGATTGGGCATCTTTGAATAATGTGCACTACTTGGATCCCCATAACCTAAAATGATGTCATGCAGCCAGGCAGGTACCACGCAGTCAGTATTCATCAGGTTCCGAATAGTCTCCAGCACGGCCTGTCAGTACAAGGACAGAAAAGGAGCATGTCAAGAAGACATCTCAAACATGTGCACTTCAGTGGAATGTGGAGCTGGCTGCACTAATCCAGAATTCCCGAGTGTTTCAGGGCAAGAAGCTATTTTCTGCTGACAGGTGCTTGGCTAGACTGAATCAACAGCTATATTTTCAGCTGATGCCATACACTGAGTTAGACAAAAGACCAAACTTAGCAAGAACAGTTTATCCGTTAAGAGTTCATTTAGATAGAACGTTATAAATGAATTGAGCACTTGACTTCTGTTGGGTAGGGTAAAACTCCAATCAGGTCCATACAGTGGAACTGCCCCCCACCCCCAAAACCCTATAGAACAAACCCTTAAAGAGAATGCTTCCTCTTAGAAACTACTGGAGTTTTTTCCCCTTTATAATTCACTGTTCCTCCATGGGAAAAACACACAACGGAAAGAACATTAATGTATGCCTCAATTGTGAAACATATCACAATTTAGAAATATTAAAGGTAGCACTGTTAGAAATAAGAAATAAAAAATAAAGTGAAAATTATAACAATAAAGTGTCAAATAAAATTTCAGGATGAAAGAATCAAGACTACAATAAAAGAACATTACAGTAGTTAACATATACATGATCAGAAGTAATTACTAAAAGCCAAGGCAAATTCTTAGACTTTCTAGTAATTATTTCAAAAAATGTTCTATGCTACATATGTAAATCAGAAGGCTAGGCTGTTAATTTCAAAGACTAAAATAACCAAACCAGCCATTTTTATAATGTAAATGCTATGCAATCCAACAGGGTAACAAAATCACGGGTTAGTGTATGTAAATCACACTCTCACCACATTGCCTTGTTTTATTTTCTTGCACTTACTGCTACTTGAAATTCTCTTATTCATGTCCTTGGTTACTGGTTTATCATTTGTCTAATCACTACTAGAATATAATTCGCATGAGAGCAGGGATATAGGACAGTTTAAGTATGGGAGGTGTAAATGGATGGATGGACAAACAGCTATGTTCACATGAGGAGTAAGATGAGGGCCCACTCTCCAAGGTAATTATGATTGTAGCGGGATGATAAAATATGCCCTTAACAATGATGCAAAGAAGTAGAACGTGGCAAAGAGTAAAAAAATACTACAAAGTATAACAGGAACACAGTTTGAAATAAGAGGTGGATATAGGGGAGATTTAACATTAGCAAAGGTTTCTTGGAGGAAAAGTGGCATTTCAATTTAGCTCAAGTAAAGGATTTGTGAGAAAGCTTTATGTCATCATTAATGTAAAGTCACAGAAATGTTTTGGGAAGTGAGTGAAATGATCAGTAGAAGCATATGAAAAACAGGTGACTGGTGACAGACTATGAGGAGAAAATGGGTAGAAACAGAGGACTATTTTGAAACTACTCAGGCAGGAGGTAAAGTATCCAGATTAGGACACGCTGCACAAACAGGAAAAGAGAGAAGGAATAACGGAGGATGCTGCCCAGGTATGTAACGAAACACCAAAGATACCAAAAAAGCACTCTCCCTTTCCCAAACACAGGCAATTTAATCATTTCTCCTTTTTCTTGCATCAGGACCTGAATGTCTCTTCGAACCTCCAGGGCTCCTACCGGCAACCTTCTCATGGCTTCAGCACTTTCTAAGCTTTCATGGTAGTTGTCTATATTTCTAACTTCCCTTCCATTAGTAATCTAAGCTCCCTAAAGATACAAGCTGTATCTTACTCATCCTTATTAGCTCCACACAACTTAGCACAATAATACCAGTCATAAATGGAGGCAGGGGTGTCAGAGATAAAGGACATGGCATCCGTGGAGGTGGTAAGCTAATCAGGCTGACGGAGGAACTGGATGTGGGGTGTGAGGACAGAAAACCTGTCAGCGTATTTGCATTGTTTTGTCTTCGACAACAGAGTGAGACGGAGAATAAATTCCCCCATATGTGAGGTTTTCTCTTTTAAGTACAACGAGTAAGGATAATCAAGTGAGTGTTTTAAGCAGCACTGTGCTCGGTGGAGAAAGAAAGGCACTTGTGCAAAAGCCAGTGTTACCAATGCTAGAAGTGCTCAATGTTTTAAGTTTTACAATGTAGTTTCAAACAATAATTCTTATTTATTTTTAATTGTATTTTTCCATTACCATATACCCCCTTATACCTCCCCCCAACCGCAATCACCACCCTGATGTCCATGAGTCCTTTCTTCTTTTTGCTCGATCCCTCCACCCTCTAACCCCCTCTATACTGTCATCCTGCTCTCTATGAGTCAAATAATAATTTCTAAAATCTTCCTTTACTAAAAAACTCCTCTCCACACAAAGTTATTATGAAAGTAAAACTCTCTAACCCCCAAACCTCCCTTTTCCCACTAATGAGTAAAGTATAAATATATTATATCACAGAGTAATTCAAAGCCCTAAGGTTCCACATCAGTATCCTTAGAGATTTGGAAGTACACTTACTTTGTATTCATAAAAGAAGTCACAGTAAACAAATAAGCAGTTTTCTTCACCTCTTACTGGGGCACAAACTGAGTATCTAATATAAAAAAAGGAAGGAGGACCTTTAAAATAACACATGAATTATACCCTGGCTGGGTAGCTTGGTTGGTTACAGCGTAGTCCTAACACATCAAGGCTGTGGGTCTGATCCCCGGTCAGGGCACATATGAGAACTAACCAATGAATGCATAAAGGGATGGAACAACAAATCGATGTTTCGCGCTCTCTTTTTCTTTTCCTTTCTCTCTCAAAATCAATAAGTAAAAAAATAAAAAATAAAAAATATATAATACATGAATTAATTCATATTTTAAATTTCTAAATTCACCGAAAAACAAAATAGATTTAGCAAAGAAATTCCTAAAGTTTCTGTATTTAATCTAAAAGAACTTTTTAGAATCAAAAAGCAGTGATCACTACTTTCTTAACATATCATTTAAACCTAGTGTGTACATATTTGTCTCAAAAGTTTTTCAAATTATGCAGTATTTTTAGTTATATGGCCCCCAAATTACCTTGAAGTTATTTTCCTTTGGTTTTCTCCTCATTATTACATTGAAAGTTTCATACACGTCTTCTGCTCCATTTTGAATAGTATTGGTCATATCTTGTTGGTACTGGTTTGGATCCAAAAACACTCTGAATGTCCTTGACTCTCCTCTAAGATTGGGTCTGGGTTCGGGCCCTGAATATTTTGAAAAAATTTGTTAAACAAAATATGTACTTTCCAAATATCAAAGTAAGTTAGCAGTATTCCTTTTCTAGAAATAATGAGTAAACTGTCCATACTTAATAACTCCAGCCACCCCCCTGACTAGAATGCTTTCCACTCATCCACTTCAAATTCTAAAAAGCAGAAAATATTTTCTTTCTCTAAATTCTCACTATTTCGTCCTAAAGTAGTCATGTAACATTTATGATGCAATGCCGGGAATTCCAATTATGTCTGTATGACTCAACTAAAACTGGAGCCCCAGAAGTCAAAGCACTTCACTTGTGTCAGCCACTCGTGGCCACTGTACTCGGCTGACCGCACGCATCCTTCCACACTCCACACTAACATCACTGCTGTGAAGGGAAACTTCATCCACTGACGGCTGAAAGCTCAGAGGCTGCTTCTTTCTGTCTTAGGCCTCCAACTCTGGTGCCATGATGTTTATTCTAATATCCACCATTCCCTTCCTCTATTGTACTTGTATCCTAGTGATAAAAGTGGCCTAATTGTCAGTGCTTTGGAAACGGTGCAATCTTGAAATCACAGGTAATAGAAACTACTTTAAGTTCTATGAGAGGTTTAGTAACTTATAAAATTACAAATTATAAAATAAGCACTGGGTGTGCATGCAGTTATAATTTAATAGTATTACCAAAAAGGTGAGGACATAAACATTTCAGAGAACAATCAGTGATAAGCCTAAGACTCAAACAGCTAACTAACCACGGCAGGGATGTCCGACCTGCGTCCCTCCTGCCGCGTGCAGCCCGGGATGGCCATGAAAGCAGTCCCACGCAAAATCGTCAATTTACTTAAGACATTATGAGATTCTTTTGTGATCAGGTGTCACAATGTATTTAACATGTGGCCCAAAACAAATCTTCTTCCAGTGTGGCGCGGAGACACCAAAAGGCAGTGTTTCTAAATGGGGTCATGCTGGCGCGGGCATCCCAGGCAGGACAATCCCTTCTACCAGACGGTTCTGTCTACGTGCTTCGCACCCTTGGGCCCCAACCAGCAAACAGCAGTAATTACCCATCCCCTCTCCCTACCCCAGTCACCTGCCAACATAAATACTACCAAACATTTCAAGTTGCAGGGTAGTGCTATTCCCAGTTGAGAACCACTCCTATAATGAATGAAATCAATAAAACTTAAGGAGAAAAAATTAGACAAATGTATCATTGAACAACTATTAGAGGTTTTCAGTTTTATAAAAGCAATATTGTAAAGTATTATAAAAGAAAGTTTTACATAAAGATAATTTCAAAAGATCCTGTCCTTTTTAGTATCTAACATAGATGTTTAGAAATTGTACTATTTATATCTAAAACTGAGAGGCAGGTACGCTATACATATTTTATATATAATCCTTTGTGTCAACATAGTACACAAAACTACTAAAAATAGCACTTGAGATGCAAAAGGAAAAAAAGGCAAAGAAATTTATCATTAGGTACACACGCTTTCAAAAACACAGATCCCCTTACCGTCTTCAATGACACGTCCTTTGTCATCCAGCATGCCCTGGATTTCACAGCCTCGGACATAAACCAGGCCCACCTGCTCAATAAAAGGTCTCCTGCGGTCAAACTTGGTACCATACGGTTTCGTGGGACGCACAGTAATTAAAAAGCAAACATCATGCTTACGAAGGCCTGGTAAAACATAAAGACATTTTCACTTATCATTGTTTTTCATCTTTCTGGCAAATTTTCATCCTCTTATCTTAGGAACAGAGATATAAAAAAACATTTAAAATATCAGATATGGCCAATGATTACATTTGCATTGTAATAAAATCATGCATGGGCTTCCCTATTACCTCTAATACTCA
Organism: Trachops cirrhosus; assembly: GCA_028533065.1. NCBI lineage: Eukaryota > Metazoa > Chordata > Mammalia > Chiroptera > Phyllostomidae > Trachops > Trachops cirrhosus. Next base: position 131,234,583 of record CM052538.1, read on the forward strand.
GTGTCTGATAGTAATAATTAAAATGAAAGCTTCTTTATATTAAAATTTGAAACTCTTATGCCATGAATACATTACTAAATAAATCCTCCAAGTCAGACGACAGCTCCAATATTGAATGCTCGTCTTCATTCTTACTTTTAACATTCTGAATAAGTAACCAAAAATATGGTTGGTATATAATCCATCTATATCACATTTAGCAGGTTTCTAACATCAGTTTAAACTATCCATCAGTCATTCCAACAACACAGTCTAAGTGTATTTCACTAAAAAAGGTCAACTCAAAAATAATTCATCAAGGCACAACAGCAATGTTTACAGACACCATTTTGAGAAGGCTGAATATAGTTTCAGTTGGCAAATACTAAAAATTTTTTTAAGTGAATGTCAAGAAATAGGAGACCTGCCCCAAAGTCCATGGCTTCTCAGCTATCTGGTCAAATAATAAATGCAACTGGATTTCCTGGTCTATTAAAAGTAGACAGTGGAAGATAAGGAACATAAAATTAGATTACAAAGCATACGCTGTCATACTACTTAATTTTATTTCTTTTCTGATTTGATTTTGTTAGCCAATGTATGACATAAATGCAAATTTAGACAGTCTGTGTGCTTGTAACCTTGGTAACAGGACTCACAACTAAATCAAATCAGTAATGTGAGTGTGCGGCTGACAGTGTCGGGACCATTCTAGTTTGTTTCAATATGGAGTGGATGGAGTTCGAGCATGCTAGACATCCTAACTGTTGATACATAATAGTGAGTTTATTTCTCAACAAATGCTACGCAAAGGAGCAGCAGCATGAGAACTAAGGGGAACTGCTGTACTGTGACTTGTACTGCCGGTATAACTTCTGATCTGCATGACTCATTAAAACTTCTAAGTCTCGGATCCAAAGAAGTGGCCCTGACAAGTAATTCAGTCCCTACTGATGCCACTTTTGGGCATCACTGAGGGGTGAGGGTCTGTTTCCTCCTACAGCAGATCATTTTACTGTGGGACATTAAAAATACCTACATTACGATGAACACCATCACCTCTCTCCTTTCAGCCATCTACATTCATTCCTTTTGGAATGTGCCTTTTGGAACAGAATCTGGCATTTCAATTTCCTTAATTCTGTTTCCTTAATTTTAAATGAGATATGGAGAAAATGAGGGCCTGAACTTCATACCTTCTTGGCAGGGACAAGAATAATGTTTCATAGTATCTAGCTTAAACTCTTCAAAGGTATTTTTATATATGTATTTATTATTCTTACCCCAGGACATTTTTCATTGTTTTGAGAGAGAGGGGAAGGAAGAAACATCGAATGGTTGCCTCCCGTACGTGCCCAGACCGTATGCGTCCAGACTGTGTACCATACACGCCCGGACCTGGACTGGGGATGGGGAATCAAGCCTGCATCCTTTCAGTTACGAGACGACACTCCATCCAAGCCGTGTTGGCCACGGCAAAAGCTATTCTGTTTTTACAAGATAATATTGTCTTTACAAAACAATGTTCATTACTATTTACATAACCTCCTTCTCACTTTTGCCTCAATTTGCTACTTGGTTATTCTCTTTGTGATCAATTTGTGGGTCTGAATTTTAGCTCTGGCCTCGCATAAAAACTTTTCTCCCCACCATTCCTCAAAGTATGAATTGCTTCTCCCACAATACCCTATTGTTCTCTATCCTGCCCATCAAAATTCACCCATTCTATTTCTCATTCTGCCAGAGGCCTATGTTTAAAAGAAAAGAGCTCCCCTCACCCTCCCGAAAAGACTGTCGTCCTGACAGAAGTCTGCAAAGTAATGGAGGAACAGGGTTTAGAGAAACAGCCTTTCCCCCTTAACACAGTAATGCAGACTGGCCATCTGTCATCTGTGAATTTCTGTGAAGGGTCTTTTATATATTTTTAAGTTTATTTCCAATATTACATCTATGTGTAGCCAAGAAGTTATTTCAGTTTATTAGCTCCTTAAGAACTAAGGGTGAACAAATATAAGACCTTTTCCAGCAACTTAATGCCCTTCTCAAGATTCAGACATAATAAAGGTACACATTATTCTAGACACGTAATGCATCAGACTAGAACTCTTTTGAAGGAATCTGGAGTCACAAAATCTGTCACAAATTATACCCACTACAGTGGCCATTTGTTAAAACATTTGGCTAGCTTCGCTGCAGCATTCCTTCAGAATTATGTGATAAATATATCGTATAGAGCCTGTCGTTATAAACAACTACATCGAGAGCAATAATTTCTGAAAACTGAACCACTAAGGGACTATCCCTTTCCCTCTGGCATGCCAAGAAGGTGAAAGGAGATAAAACCTGCCAGCTACTATTTCTCACAACAAGGCAGCAAGAGCTCTCACAGACAGCTGGGAGAAAAAGGGACAAGTGCCAATTAAAACTCAGTTCCGTGCCATTTCTGACATAGGTGCTAGCAATGTTTTAACTCTATACGACTTAGTAACTCTGCACATATTTGCCCCTAAGTAACAGCAATTATAGAACTCCCATCCCTCAACTCTTGCCCGGTAAAAAAATAGAAAAAAAATGACTCCTAATTTTCTGCAATTATTATTTACCCTTGAGTACATAGGACTTCATTGATTTTCTGACTTCCTCCCTTTGGTATAAATAAACTATTACTATTTCTTTTTGAGTTGTTTTGCTAGATCCCCCTATAATTTCTTTTGAGTTTAATTTTGATTGTGTATCTTGATTTCCATAAATGGTATGCATCCCAATTCTCAACTTTGGTTGCTTTTATCTTTTAAAAATATCAATTTTCTTGTTCTGTTGTGTGTTCCCCCTTTCTTTAGTGAACACTAACACTTTTACCCTTTTTGTATTGATCCCACAAGCTCATAAACATTCTCTTATTAAATTTAAGATTTAAAATACTTTCACTCTGCTAACTGCAATTTTCAAAACATTTTTGGTATTAATGCTATGTTATGCTTTTATTAAAGTATGAAGGTATTGAGTCATCTTCTATGACCCATGGTATTTTTTACTAATAGTAATTACAAAGATAATTGGTATTCTTCAAATCAAATTTTAAGGATAAAATTTAAAGCGTTTAAAAGGGTAACATTTAGTAAAAGTGCTCTGCTAATTCTCTAACTGAAAGTCTCCACAATAAACTACAAAGTTAAAAGGTAACCACTTTCTGAAATGCAGACGTACCTTCCCACTCATCTTTGATGTGATCTCTGACGTTGAGATTGATGGTCACGTCCGCGCGGACTCGGGTTGGCCAGTTCTCACCTATGTTGGGTTTGGCAACCTCAACCACGGTGAAAGCCACAATGGGCTGAGCCATTCGCGCCCAACCACCAAATACTATGCCGCCGTACTCAGACTGCCTGAAAACCGAAGAAGTGGATGATTACTCAAACAAAATGTAAGTTTTGGATAAGTAAATCTAGTAAGAATATATGTTCACCCAGTATTTTAAGCTTAGTACACGTTTAAGCCCTAACTTTAGTAACTCTTTATTTCTATACGTGAAAAAAAAATCTACGTCTCAATCTATAGGGAGTATATATGGTGGAATGAAAGAGGCAAACACGGTCCAGAAAAGAAAGGGAACTAGGGGAATATCCTGTACACCCCCAGAGAAAAAGGTAACTCTGTACATAAGAGCTGAGCCATCTGTCAAAGACTGAAACAATCCAGCACATTCAGTTTTGTTTTATATTCCCATCCTTTCCCCTTCTTTATCAAAATAGTCTCAGCTGTTTAATTTTACCTTATGTGCTCTAAGTATTTTGAAAAGCTGTTTCAAAAACATTTTAGAACAAGCCAGAATTAAAAAAATTAAAAACAAGCAAATGATAATGTCTACACAAATGCCTTCTTCGGAGTATAAGATGTAAACCATGTAAAAGGTGCTATCACGGGCTGGGGGGACAAATAACTTAAGTCAGTTGTAATAACTAGACCCACCAACACCCAAACACCCATTCTTCCTGCTTATATTAATCTCAGTAGAACTTTAATTTTTACATTAAATAGTGTATTTGGGAAACCTGTAATAAAAAAATTGCAGCAATACTCCAAAATTTGCAAGTATTGCCAAAAATGACATACTCACAAAGATAGCTACATCCTAAGTAAAGGCTTTATGTCATAACAAAAAACTGTAGAACTTCATAATATCAAAGAGTAAAGCAAATTAAAAATAAAAACTTTGCAATCCAATGACTTGGTTCATACTGGGACAATTTTTTAAAGGCACTGCCTGTGTCTAAAGCCTTTGTAATAATAACTTTTTATCACTGCCCTCATATTTTACAACTTTACTACAGTATAATTTACATGTCATAAAATTCATTCATTGTAAATGTACAATTCAGTAATTTTTATTAATTGATAGAATTGTGCATCTATCACCACAATCCAATTTGAGAACATTTCCATCATACTTAAAAAAGATCCCTCCTGTCCAAATGCAGTGATTGCCTGTTTCCACCTCCGGACAGGCACCAATCAGCATGGAAAGTACAGATTCGGCCTCTCACGAGCACGCCCTCTGACCCTGCTAGGCAGTTTCATCGGTCTGAAACCAGGACCATCAGAAAACGACTCTGTTCCTTTCCCAACTTCAGAATGTGTGGAACAACTTCAGAATGTGTGGAACAGAAAGAGGTCTGGTCCCTTTTTAAGTTTTCCTTATGGGCAATAAGGAATAAAATTTTAGAAAAATTTAGTATCACAACTTAACTACAAAAAGTGACATTTTCTTCCCCCTTAGCAGAAACTCTAAGTTAAAAACAAAATCCCTTATTAATAGACCATAAAAACAGTGTTATTGCTTTTCTTGGCATTTAAGTAAAAATAAGTAAATTCTATTTGATGAACTGCTAGTTAATAAATCTGTACTTTGCAAAATGGTCAAAATTAGGCCCAGAATCTGAGCACATAAATGCAAGGTAACCACGAATTCTAAGGAAGCTTCCTGATCAAGCACTCCCCCGGGGCCCAAACAACGGACAATAATTTCAGCAAAGCTGTGGGTGGGACGATCAGCCAGCAGGCGTACAAATTTCACAGTGCTAGCCTGCTACTGACTCAACTGATTATTAAGTCAAAAATACTTTATTTTGTGTTTTACAGGCTCACCCAAAATAACTATTCACATAATAATTAATTAAAAAATAGAACTGGTATGAAATAAAATGTGTAAGGGAAAAAATAGATCATAATCACTGTGTCCCTGTAGCTCTCTATAATTAGTAAGGGCAGAAGCCTGGGGTACCTGCATCAACTCACATTCAAAATATGTTAAGCTTTTCATATAGAATATAGTGTAGTTGTGTGTATATATATATGTGTGTGGTATGACTATAACGTAACAAAAATTCATTTTACATTGATTATTGGAGATTTATTTTACTCGTTTATATACTCACTTGTGACATACAACTTATTTCTGTCAACTTTATACTTAGAATGAAATAGTGATCAAGGGCACTTATTGCAAATCAGTCATAACTAAAAAGCAAAACTAACCTTCACAAGTACATTACAAAACTGCCTGCGATAACCAGAATGAAAGTTTTTTTCCTTAGCTAAAGGAATTATCTAAAGAAATGAGCTAGCAGCTGGGGAGCTGAGTTCAAGCAGATGAATTCCTCAAATAACAAGACCTACTCAACCGGCCCTAGAAGTAAATGCTGATGATTTAGGTTCTTCCAGGCACCTCAGGGTACAGGACCAGGAAGACTCTCCAGTGCAGTGTTCAGAAGTGCCCTCATTGCCTGCCGGGTGCCTCAGACGGGCCGAGCTGAGCGGTGACCGTCCCAGAGCCATGAGGGCAGCAGACACCCCTTTGTCAGAAGCTTCTCCAGGGACTTCAACTGCCCAGCATGCTGGCCAGCCCACATGCTTTCCCCTTTTCTCATTTCCCAGTGCCCAGCCCAGTCCTCTCTCTATGTCCCCTCCCCTCAAGAACAAGGACCTACCTCCCCTCATCCCCAGTCCCATCCCCAAATACTCAGACTTTGTATTTTAGCACTTTTGATATATTCTAATTCACATTAAGGAATTTCTCAAAGAGTAAATATCTCATATTTTCGAGGTATATTATTTCTAAATGCACTTATGAGCTTTCTGACAGAAGTATGTCTGTCACTGTTTGCATCTCTTCACTGCCAAGTGGAACCAATTTACTGACCATGGCTTCATTCTGCTGACACTGTCCTCGATGTCCTGACGAATTTCATAAGTTGATTCTAAGCGGAAGAGATTAAAGTTCCTTAGGAGGTAATCATGAAGAGTCAAAAATTGCAAATTCAACTTGGGAAGAGCAAGACAACCTAAAAAGGAAAATAACATCCATATTTGAATTATTTTTTTAACCAGATATCTGTTCTCTATACAAAAAAGGCATCACAAATTTGGTAAGAATGCAATTTAATGATGTCTAAAATATAGTATATTTAATAAGGTCTTATTCCTATTTCCACATTTAAGTGAAACTCAAAAATTCTTTACCACCTAACTTACACTTAGCAAATCTCACAATCAATAGTGCTGCCATAAAATTAGTCCAAGACAAAATTACCAAGAAAACTGAATTAGCATATCACACTGCACAGAGCCGTCTCCAACGACCACTGCTGCGCCCTTCTGAACCTCTGCCTTTTGCTAGGCCTGAAGGGTAAGGCCCTGACCGTGCTGCACTTCCCCTGTCTGTCTGTATTAATGAAGAGTATTCTTCCCACTATCCTCACTTGACAGTGCTTCCCTTGGATAACAAGTGACTGAGCACTCAGCAGCGATATCAAAAAGTTAAAAAAAAAAAAGCCAAAATATATTTTATTTGAAACTCATATTCTTTTCATCATCCTTATCTATGCTTACCAAAGCAGTAACACACCTAAAAACAAGAAACATTAATGTATAAAAATTTCACACTGTTTATGTAAACTCAGAGTAAACTCTGAGTTAAAATCTAATTCAATTGCTTTAAGGTCAAAAGCTGAGAGAAACCATCTCCTTCGATAGCATATTTTTATTAAAAAAAAAAGACAATTAAAATGTCACCATTTCACAATGCTCACTGAATTAACAAATCTAGCTGTTAGGCAGCAACAGCTACTAACATGACAAAAAGACAACCAGGCATTATGTGCCTCCTGATGGAAAACAAATGCACCACTACCAAGATTCTTGCCAAAGAGAGAGAGAGCCTCACCCTGACAGAGTCTCTGCATCCAGCTGCCAATTTGCAGGAGAAAATAAACAAACAAACAAACAGACAGACAAACAAAAAAATGAGCAGAGGGACAGGCTCACAGTCACTTAGAAAAATCTAGACTATGAGAAACTATACAGATCAAACAATGCAGGTCTTCAATGGAAAGACAAGGAAGAGATATAGGGGGTACCTGTAAAGTAAAAGACATTTTTAAAATGTACAAGATTGACCTTAGAGTCTAGGGCTACACACTGTGGTGATAAAACTACCTTAAAATGCAACATACTGATGGCTATAAAAGCCAAGGAATAAACGGTCACATTCAAGTAGAGGGAGGCAGTGGGGCCTGGAAAGGCGCAATGGGAGGGCTCTGGGATAGCAGACAAGGTGGTTACAAGGCTTCCATGGTATTTCCTTATGATAATTAGTAAAGCCCCATATTTATATTGTGTGGCTTTCCCTATTTGTGTTTATTTTATAATTAAAAGGCTTTAATAAGACAAAGTTTCACCAAGGTCTTCTTTATAACTCTTACACTATATTTTTCATATCTATCCCAATTTGACACTTAGTTTCTCTCCTTGGGAGCCTCAAGCAGCTTGCACAATCATGCAGTAACAGCCTGATCTCTGCCTGTCTCACAGCATCAGATCCTGGGCCTGCAGCACAGTCCCACCCACGGCCAGTGAGGAACAATGCAAGATGGAGCCAAGTCTCTGCAAATGGCTGTGTTACATTCAACCATCTGGTAACTAATATTGTCCTGAAATACTTTCCTTCTATGAAAAGTGTAAAGATTGAAATTCTGAGAAGTACTCTTTTTCACTTAAATTCATTAACCACGGGAATGAAAGAAAAGTAATACTTTATACTAAGCAACATGTTTTAAACCAAGACCATTATTGAACAGAACCAAAAGCTATACATTAGACTGTTTACATGTTTAAGGACACATAAGCTTTTTACTAAAAAGACAAAATATTCCTAAGTGTTATGTGCCTTTTAGGGACTGATCAAAGAGTGAGATGCCACACATGTATGGTCATAAATGCTTTTAGCATGAACAATTAGCACAGTGGGAAAACAATGTATTGACCATTGTCAGTACATTGGAAAGTAGGAAGACTGCCTGTCCTGAAACCCAGTACAGTTTTAGTGTACTGCGTTTGTTGGAGTTATGGCTCAGGATGTGACTCTGAAGTAACAGTTTTATTTTTAAGTAAATGTACCAATACTGACGATGTCTTGAATAGCTACATTTCTTCTAACACTGTTGTTCAAAAGATTTACACAAACTTTTTTGAAATAGGCCTTCAAAATGTGTCCGAATGCACTTTGGCATACACTCAGGTGTAGCAAATTCTCATCCTTATAGGATGAGTGAAAGCATTTGGAAACAATCTGCTAAAACAGGTAGGTGAACAAACTAAGCAATACCATTTTGAATCAAAACTAAGGGTTTACTATTAACAAATGACAATGTCTTTTTAGGGTGGTCAATACCTGGCTCTATAAGCAAAAAGAGCCTCTACGAAAGGCTTGGGAAAGTGAAGTACTACTGAACAAAGCCTGTTATGCTGACTCAATGACCAGCTGTACTTCCTGTGCTATCAGGTCTCCTTACAACACAATTGATCGTTCTACGGTCATGTTTCACAGGATGATACACACACACACAGGGTTAAATTTAATAAAAGTCCTTAATGCTAAGCACTCAAAATACTAAATAGTTTCTAGCTTCTTAAGTAGAACCTGAGGGTACCATAAAATTATCCCAGTGTATATAGCACATAGCAGTATTTCCAGTTACATGTGAATTCTAAACTAAGTTTCACGATACACCTGGACCCTGTAATTCTTATTGTACCTTCCCCTGAGTAGTACTCCGTTGGGACAATATTTTCATCCCAAATGATTTTCTCCGTTGGATACAAAGGCATCTGGTTCAATTGCTGAATCTGAGAAATTCGACGTTCATGACGAGACACCTAAAAGAACAGGTTCAGGCAGAAAGTTAGAAGTGTCTATTTTTAATCAAAATAATTTATGGAGAAATTCACCAAAAGTATGGAATGAGATGTTTCACATCTTGCAGTTACTGTAGCACTTAATAAGAAATGTTATTTTTTTTTCCATTCTTCCCCCCATAAATCAAAGATGAAGGAAGTACCAATAGTGATGGCCTTTGGAATCAGAGAGATGTGAGTTCAACTTCCAGTACCTCTACTCATGAGCTATGTAAAAGCTATCTTAGTTTCCTGTTTCAGTGAAAAAGATAAAATGCCCGACATTTCTCAGGTTTCTCATGAAAATAAAATGGAATACTGTAAAACAGTGTCAAAGCACCCGGCACACGCCAAGACCTTACAAACCACAGCACTTAGCACTAGTCTGTGTAAGAAAGAAATGGGAGCCCCAAGTCCTAGGTTATAGTCACTCTTGTACTAACTTGCTAAACACTCTGGGACAGCTTATTAATAAGCTGCCCTCAGTCTAATTTATAATATGAAAGAGTTGGACTTGGTGATCTCTATGTAACCTTGCATTGTTAGTATTAGAGTGATTTATCTCAAATACTGAAATAAGTTTATTGCCTAATTAACACATGCTAAAATAATGATATATCTGAAAAATGTGTCACATTCTCTTTCATAGAGATAGTATTGTTTTAGGAAAAAAAGTAGTGGATGTTATCTAAATAATATTCATATTTTTTAAGGTTAGTTATTATTATTTTTATTATTACTCAAGGACATGCTTATGATTTTAGAGTGAAGGGAAGGGAAGGAGGGAGGGAGGGAGAAAAACATCAATGTGAGAGAGAAATTATTGATCAGTCACCTCCTCTATGAGCAACAACTGGGGACCCAACATGCAACCCAGGTATGTGCCCTGACTGAGAATCACACCCGGGACCTTTGGGTTTACAGGACGACACTCCAACTGAGACACACTGGCCAGGGCCATATTTCAACTGTTTAATCGTGATTTGGAATTTTAGAAGAATCCAAAGCCTGAGGAAATCCTTTAGTAGAAGGATAAATGTAAGGTAATGCTGGAACAATATAGACTTAAAAAAATTGTGTTCTTTTAACATAGTAATTTAAATTTTAAGGAATTACTATAAATCTCCAAATCCTGACTTACTACAGAAGATTTTACATTGTCAGGAGACAGTACAAGAGATTTTGAGAAAGCACTTGCAGTGAGACACCATAAAAAATGGTTAGTAAGAAAGAAGGCAAAGACGGTGACCCAGGATACACATTTTATGCAAGTAAATATATCGATAAAGTATTTTTCATATGTGAATTAGTTTAACCCCTTCCCAAGGAATTCTCTCCAAATGGCACTTACACACCTGTCACCAGGCTTAAAACACCTGCTACAAAGAGTTTCCTATTACTACCCCAAAAACTAGTGTATCATCTTTCTTTCTACAGTAGGAGATTGTATTTTATATCCTACTATTAGCTTGAAATATAAGTCACAAAACAGTGTGCCCATAACTGTCCCACAGGTGTAAAAAGTGTATACATACATCCACAGTGCATTTTGTATCGGGATAAAAGAAGTCTGAAACACATAAAAAACAACTCAGCCTTCTGGCAGTCAGGAGACACAAAATTAAAACAGGCTATTATTTTTTGAGGGCGGCAAAAATTGGGATGACTCATAACATCCAATGTTGGTAAAAGCTTAAGGGACATACTTTAATATATTGTTGGTGGGAACACACACTTTTTGGAGGATAAAATGGCTATATCTTTTATCTTTTAAATAAACACAAAGAGGACAGGGAATAAACACACAGGTACAGGCAATGCATCCTTATTTCTAATAGTGATACTGTAAACATCCTAAATTTTCATAGGGGTATGGTTAAATACTCATCCATTTTATGAAATATTTTGCTGAAGTTAAAAATAAGGTACACCCCTTCCCTTCAATTTTGCTATGAACCTAAAAGAAAAAATAAAACTTGACCAAAAAAAGTATTAGTTTGAGAGTTAAAGCCGTCATTTTCCCAAATGACTGAGAAATCCCTTAGAATTCTTCAACCACTAAGTTAGTGATAACTTTATATCTAAACATGCCTGAATTTTCTAGTGATAAAGGTCTGGCTTAATATTCAAGGTGCTACATTTACATAACAGTATGTAACTGTGACCTCTCAAAGGCAGGAATGGTGTCAGCCATCTATGTACCTCCAACGCCTGACTCCAGTGCCTGACACAGAAGTTTCTCATACATGTTTGCTTGGAATAAATTCATGCTACAAAGCAGTTTTAAGAGGCAAAGAGACTTGAAAAAAGAAATCTAAGAGATGAGAAAAGAAACTGGATAAAACCAAATGAATTAATGTAATTTGCAAAGAAGAAATTATCTATCCAATATTTAGTCCAGAAAAAAATCTGTACCAATCTACATTTTTAAGAATGTTTCAGAAAGGTAGGAAAAAACACATGCAAAATTCAAAGAACATTAACATGTATTTACCAGCAATTCTAGAAGAAATTCTTTATCAAAAGTTGTGTCTTCAGTTTTAGGAAGAGTTGGTAACAAGCAGAGGTATGATGCCACCTGGTGGAGTGTATTTGAACTGCAGGGTAGAGAATATTCCAATCAGAATATTTCATTATTTTACTTCACTTCTGAAACATGTAATTTTATAGAGTGTATAAAAAGTTTTACCTAGCAAATATAATCCTATGACATGAGTAGCAAGTAGAAAATATTAGCAATGAAAGTTAAACCCCTAATACAGGGTTCTCAAAGTACCTCTTGAAAAACCTCTCATCGTCCCTGAGATCCTTGCAGGGAGTCTGCAAGGACAAGCCCTTTTCATATCACTACTAAGACATTATTTTTTCCCACTGTCCATACATACACAGTGACAGTGCAAAAGCAATGGTGGGTTTACCACTGGCCTAGATCAAGGCAGGGGCACCAACCAGCACTGTACATAGTCACCGCATTCTTCAGGCCACACACAGTTTTAAAAACCCAGCTTAAGAATGTCTTTGGTGAAGCAGTTATTAAACTTGGACACCTGAGCACCAGATTTTAAAAAACTCCGTGTGCAGAATGGGAAGCACACATTCTGTACGCAATGTTCACTTGACTGACCTGACAAATGACGGTTATTCAGACTTGAATAAATGGCAAATTTTTTTTAATTTGAACAAAATAAACCTGTATTTATAAGAAAAACAACTAACAGTATTTGTTGCCAAAGAGAAAATTTGAACTTCCAAGTGAAAAACTGGAACTTTGGAAAACTTGCATTTACCACTATGAACTTGACTGCTTTCTACTACGTCGGTGCAGTGTAGCCACCCCCAACCCCGGTTCCCTCACTCTGTCCCAGTCCCTGGTACCCACTCATCTGTTTCCAATCTCTGTAACTGTGCTTCTCCCGGAAGGTCAAGTGAGTCACTGCACAGCCTTCTGACACTGGTTACTTTCACTAGCATAATGTATTTGAGATTCACCCACACTGCTGTATCTTGCCATGGCTAAGTAATATTATTGGTTCTTTTTTATTGCTGAATAATATCCCATTATAGGGATATATCACTATCCCTATAACGTTTATTCATTCTCCAGTTAAAGGATATTTGTGTATTCCAGTTTTTGATGACAGTAAATAAAGCCACTATATACATTTCTGTACAGGTTTCTTCTGTGAAAGTCAGTTTTCATTTCTCTTGGGAATGTCTGTGAGAACACTACAAGTGCATGCTTAACTTCACAAGAAACAAGAAACTGTCAAATTTCTCCAGTATCACTACCACTCTGAATTTCCATCAGGAATGTATGATTTCATTTATATGTGGACTCTTTAAAAAGAAAAAGCTCATAGATACAAAGCACAGATTGATGGCTCCCAGGGCGGGCCGGGGAGTTAAAAGATACAAACTCCCAGTTAAACGGGTCGTGGGGACGCACTGTGCAGCACTGCGGTACAAGTAACAACACTGTACTGCACGTTAGAACGCTGCTGAGAGAGCAGACACCAGAAGTTCTATTGCAAGGAAACAAATTCCATAACTGCAGCGACAGATGTTAACCAGACTTATTTTGGTGTTCACTCTGAAATACATACAAATATCAAATCATTACGTTGTATTCTGAAACTAAGTAACGTTGAATGTCAATTATACCTCAATAATTTTTTTTAATGTTAGGGTTCAGAAAGCAGACTGCGTATTTGCCACTTACTTGCTGTGTGACCTAGACAAATTACTTAACTCTTCTGTGCCTCAGTGACTTTCTGTGTAACATGATGCCTACTCCTCTCGTGGATGTTTTCAAGATTAAGTTATTTACATACTTAACAGAGTGCCTACCATACAGTAAATAAGTGTATGCTATTATTACTATTTAAAAAAATATATTAGCAGAGAGCTAAGTGACAGAGAGTACTGCTAATTTCATAAATTTTAAACGTGCAAAAATCTTCCTAAGACACACCTCTAATGTTACAAGTGGCAGTCCCGGCTCCTTAGCCATGGGGGACATGTTCCAAGCTCCGCCCTGGGCATCTGAAACCTCAAACAGTACCGAGCCCTGTACGTACTGTGTTTTTTCCTCTGCACACATACACTTCATCCTTAGCCAACTTCACCTCTGTCAGAAATGTGGCAGCAGCTTCTTCATCAGCAATGCAGCCTCTCCAGTAATTTTTATATTTCAGTCCAAACCTACCCCTGAATGTGTAACTGTCCCTTACTTGCAGGAAATGTCTTGGTGTCATTCATTGCTAAAGTCTTTGTATAGGCTCAGTACTTTCTGGCACAGCAATCAGGACACACTTCTGTTTGTGTCTTCCACCCCCAAATTTAGTGTATGTGCTGCTGAAGTGAGCACTCTTCCACCCATAAATGTAATGCTTTTTCCATCTTAACTAAGCATTCATCATGCACTGTGGCCATAAGTTTTACAGTTTGTGATGCCACGGCAATACTAGCTTATGAATTTCTTTCTCCTTCTTCAGTTTCAAGATTCACAATTTCAAGGTTGAATATTTATTCTTACTGTAGAACTTAACAACCTCGGCAAACACTTTTTTTCTTATTAAGCCAAGGAAGCACTTCATGGCTTCTCTTTGGCACCTAAATTGCCAGCATCACTACTCTTGTATTTGGGGGCCATTAGTAAGTAAAATCAGGATTACTTAAACACAAGCACTGCAATACTGTAACAGTTAACCTGGCTACCAAGGTGGCAACTAAGGGGCTAATGGGCAGGAAGTGCATATAGCAGAGAGACGCTGGACGTGATGATGGCCGGGAGGATGGAGTGGGACAGTGTGCAATTTAAAACTGATGAGCTGTTTATATCTGAAATTTTCCATTTAATATTCTTGGACCACAGACAACCACAAATGACTGACACCGCAAAAAGCAAAACTGTGGCTATAGGGGAAGCTAGTGTATGATGAACATTTTTTATTTCCATTGTATATTTTTTATGACTGATGGGATACCAACTTTATGTTCGATTCTAAGAAAAATTTAAGATCTAGGAAAAGTGTATGTTATGAAAAATATAAATTTTACCAAAAAAGGAAGAGAAGATGAATAATTACATATTAACCCAAAGATACCGAATGCTAGAGAGAAGCACTAGTTCTAGTTGTCAATAAACAGGGTGACATGTAACATTGTCTAAAGTGGTGCAACAATGCTTCAAAGACAGAAGCTAAAATTCATTTTTCCTTTCATGTTGCCTTACGTGAGAGGTCCAAAATACTTGACCAAGGACTCCCGAGTGTCTACTTCTGCCACGTTTGAGAGGGCAAAATCATAGAGTTCAGGGAAATGTGCAAAAGCAGCTCTCTAGAAAAGAACAGCAAAATTAAAAAAAAGTCAATAATTAATGTATACCCATTGATACAATCAAGTAGAATTTATATACTCTATCATGAAAATATATATTAATGGACTTCTCTTTTCTATATGCCCCTCACATGTGACCTCTGCCTTGTTGAGCCAGAAGCATTCAATGCAATGGGGAAGAACTAGAACTGTTCTAGCAGGAATGGAAAAACAAAGAGTCAATGCTCGGTTTTTTATTTCTAAGCTTGTACTCTGAATATACAGGAAAGCCAGCTTCATTGACATGAGGGAGAAAACAAAACATTTTATTATCAAGAACTGGCCCAACAAAATGAAAAGTTTTAGTTTTCAAGGAAAATTCCCAATAAAGAGACAGCTTGAGGGACAGGCCAAAAACACAATGTGCCGTGTCCTGCTTTATGTTGAACTCTGAAAAGAGGGCCTCGCAGGGTCCCAACCCCAACCAACACAGAGTAAGCTCCAAGAAAACAGAAACAGCGGCATTATGCTGATTTGATAGGAAACTGTGAGATAACATCCCTAGTCTTCCTTGATGCCCATGTGGCAGAGAAGATCCAGAAGTTTTCATGGACCCACAGAGTACCACGCAGAAGGGTGCCAAGGTTACGGATGAGCCTGCCACAGATTACTACAGGCAATGGCAAAATGACCATGCAACCCAAACCTGAAGGGCGAGCTAAGCTAGGAAATGAATGAGAGCCAGCGCACAGGAGGGTTCTAGCACTGTCAAGATCAAAGTTGGCACTTCCTCACTCGGGAAACAGCCAAGTCCCTCGGGAGCAACCATCATGCCTTGCCTGTGCCGGGAAGAGACCACATGTCCTACCAGCTACAGCCACTTCGAGGGCAGAGGCAGGACACAAACAATAATGCTCTGAGAAAAGCGAGAGAAGATGTCTGAGCTCAGACAGTGTGAAGGTCATTCCTCTTGCAAACCAGGAGGCTAGTGTCTCGGTGCACCCAGATGCCATTTGGGGAAAAGGAGGAAGAGCAGAGATGCCTTGGGAGATGGCAGAAGTGATTATAAAAGAAAGGTGAACTTATGTCTGACTGAGTCTTTACTCGAAAAATGACTTCTTAAGATAGAAAGAACTGAATCACTTTACACCGACAATGAAAGCTGCGCTCTGCCATCAGAGGAGACGGAGCTCACACGGAAGACGAGATCACAGAACACCAAGGTACTTTTTCTCATCTGAGCTGTATCGGTAAAGTCCACTACCTGCATTTATCTCTAAAATGCACAAAATGTTCACACTACTTTGTCATATGCTGAAATATCTTCTTTCATAAAATAAAACTGATGTTTACATGCACTAAACTGGCCCAGTAACTAATATTTCCAAGTATCAAATATTCACATATTGATTGTCAGAACAAGGCCTAGGAAAGAAAGCAATTTTTTTCATAAACTCAAGATGAAAACAGTGTTAAATTAATACCTCTTCTATTTGTACTATACGAATCCTAATTATTCATGACCTGACTTTATGCAGCAGAAGCACAGGCTATAATGCGTTTCAATTACCTGCAGGGAGGTAATTCTATCATAGTGAATTGTAGTCATCTCATTCTCTGTCAGTGCATTTCCCGTCTGGTCATTAATCTCAAAACCAGTATAGAACTTAAGCATGTCCAGTAGCTGAAAGGAAATATTTTAATTAAGAAACTGTGTGAAATAAAAGCATGAAAGCATGAACAAACATTATTTATTTACAATAATAAACAAGCACATTTACTTTCTCAGAGGTTCTGAAAAACTTTGTAATATAAACAGTGCAACAAACATTTCAGAACATATCCAAATGCAGTTTTATTTATGTGGCAACAGGTATGCATGTGCCTTGTGAATAAATTAAGTCTATATCATATACACGGTCTACTTATTCAGAGAAGAACTTAAACTCCAATCCCCAAAATAAAGAGACATTAAGGATCTAATCAAAGGAAGCCAATCATTTTAATGAAAAAAAAAATCTATCCACATCACTGCAAATTTCTAGAATTATACCA
Source organism: Trachops cirrhosus (assembly GCA_028533065.1). NCBI lineage: Eukaryota > Metazoa > Chordata > Mammalia > Chiroptera > Phyllostomidae > Trachops > Trachops cirrhosus. The sequence continues at coordinate 131,251,665 of CM052538.1, forward strand.
CTAGAGGGAACCCCCAAGGTCTTTTACTTATGCCACTAAGAGTTTTGGAATTGGTGGAGATACTCTTCTCTCTGCACTACTTCAATGGGGGAAATCAGCGAGGTGGGGAAAGCTAAACGCTCTGCTCCTGTCCTCAGTCCTCGTGGCCATCAGGCCCTTTCTCTGCCTTACCGTCCTTCCTGTTGCTAACGGAGGCCTGCTTTCCCCCTGTGGTGGCTGCCACAACACAGTTCACTGGCTGCCTTCCCCCCAAATCTTTATTACTCTTAACGCTACTCTGTGGCATATCAGATACTAGAATTTTAATTTATTTTAATATATGAGTCAAATCACTGGGATTTAATAAGAGAATGAGAAAAAAAAGGCATGCTTACAGATACAAGATAAAAGAAGACTTACTGGGTTGGCCAAAAAGTTCATGGTTTTTTTCATACGATGGCCCTAGGAGTGCTTAGTTGTCTTTAACTTCATTCAAAACAGTTTTGTTAGATTGCATTGTGACAGTTGTCATATCAGCATGCATTTAAAAAACGTATCAAAATTGGTGAATTTTTGTGCAGCCATTTTAATATTGAAGTTGGAAGAAAATATGCAACGTTTTCTGCATATTATGCTTTATTATTTCAAAAAAAGGTAAAAATGCAACTGAAATGCAAAAAAGGATTTGTGCAGTACAAAAGTGGTTTGTGACGTTTCCTGGTACTATTGACATTTTGGCCAAATAATTCTTTGCTGTGGGGCTGTCTAATGCATTGGAGGGTGTTTAGCAGCACCCCTGGCCTCTACCTACTAAAAGCCAATAGCAGAAGGTAGCTGACATACTGAAAATATCCAGATCAATAACGTTATTGGTGAAAATGAAAAATGTATATTTTATTTTACAGAAAAAACTAAATGGACTTTTTGACCAACCCATGCAATATCTAAACACATAAAAATTATATCACTAACTATGATCTTATTTAAAGGCAAGTGTTAGAACTCTGTTAGAAGACTTTTCTTCCAGATGACATTACAGGAAATGCAAATCCATAATCCTGCATCTTCTTATCCAAGTTAGCAAACAAAGCATATACATCTCCACGCTGTCAATTGCCTGCCACCATTTCATGGAAGGAGAGCCATGGAATTACGGCACAGTTCACTCGAAATTAATGCTCATCATCTTTCACATTCCACACTGGTTATGTAGGCTACATCACTAAATTTAACATAATTTAGTAAAATCATAATAAACTCACATAAGATTAGTGAAAGGTTGTAATATATCAGTACTAGAGGCCACCTATACAAGAAAGTATTCATTTTGTTGTTGTTTTTTAAGATTTTATTTCTTTATTTCTAGAGAGAGGGGAAGAGATGAAGAAAAAAGAGGGAGAGAAACATCAGTGTGAGAAAGAAACATTGGTTGGTTGCTTTACACCGACTGGGGGACTGACCCAAAATCCGGGCATATGCTGACTGGGAATCAAACTGGCGACTTTTTGCTTTGTGGGATGAAGCCCAATCAACTGAGCCCCATCAATCAGGGCAAAAATGCATTCATTTTGTACATTAAGACTTGATTTTACTTAAAAATGAACAATTAAGAATTTTCATTATTCAATTCAATATAAAGCAAAATTACTTTGGGTCATGCCCTGGTACTCTTCTCAGTTGCAAGGCAAAGAAAAGATCAATTTAGAAATAAGAACAGTAAGTCATGTTCAGATATAAAAATGCTCACCTGGGAAAAAAGATGGCCATCCTCTTCCCTATGAACAAGATTGGAAAGGGAACAGTGAACCAAAAGGTGGCTGTCATCTAGGATGGTATTAAACCAGCGCCTTGTGGGGAGTAGGGCCTAGAAAAACATAAACACCACCGTGGTAAGTTTGCAGGTTTTCTGCAGCTAGAGGTGAAAATCACTGATATGAAAATGTTAATCACATCCAAAGTACCCTCCAGTCTCCTGAAGACCTCGTGCACAAAGCAGGGTCCATGCTGTTATTATTTCTAAAAAAATACAGCACTGAAAAAAATCTCAGATGTCTCACCCAGGAGTTTTCAAACAAAACCCTGTATGAAATCTCAGTATGTACTGTGTGTAGGTTTAAAAATGGAGCTGCTTTGAGAAAAAAGGGAGTGAGGAACCCTGAGTGGAGAGCCCTCTTCCACTTCCCACAACCCCCTACAGTGGCCAGCAAGACAATACGGCGAAACTGTTTGGGTCAGTCTGAAAACCACTAATGCACCCGCATTCTATAGGTGAGGTTACCGAGATCCTCAGTGGTTATAAATCAGTCACTGGCAGAGCAAGAACCTGAATGAAGATCTCGCAAATGACTGTCAGTCCAACACTCTAATCCTCCTGTCAAGAAACCACCCTACCAGGGTTGTTTCCAGGCAAGGAACAGAAAGGATTTTCTTTCAATTTCCTTCATTAAAGAGGGAAAGGAAAGAAAATAAATTCAATCTGAACTACAGCAACTCTGCATCTAAACTTCCCATCAAAATCTTTTATCTACTAGTATGAAATCTTTTTTTAAGAATCTTAATTTAAAAAATTGACAATAGCAGAAAATGACAATTCTTCATCAACCATAATAGGCAAATTTTAAAAAGTGAGACTATTAAAGAGATGGCCATAAATCCATGACTTCAGCCACTGTTTAAAACTATGTGAAGGAGTACTGAAATGTGACAGGAAATAAACTGCCACTGCTCGTGTTTAATAACTGTACCAAGAACCATTTTTCCTACACAGCAGCCATCAGAAAACTTCAAGAGTCAATTGCTTTTGACTTGCTTCTCTAAGACACCTTGAAATAAATGCAAAGGCCAGTTTGAGATGATAAAAAAATATTTCAAATATAATCATATGCTTAATCTTAGCCTCCTTAAAATGAATGTATAACAGTAAAGTAACTATACATTTCTTACCTCTAGATCAATCATAAGTTCAATGAATCTTTCACAGTAATGAACTTTGTCCATAGTGACAGGTTCTAGATACAACAAAAAAAACAGGTTAGAATTTTCTTACTTAGGTTAGTGTGTGGCACTGTATTTTAAAATTGGCAGTTACTTAAACAAGATCACTTGTCTCTTATTCACCAGGATTGAACTATGATCAGAGTAAGGACCTCCCAGATTTCACAAAAAAGCAGGCCTTCTTATATCTGGCTCTACAAATGTGAGAAAATGAAAACTTGGATCAGAAATATAAAAAGAAGATTTGCAAAAATATTTTAGTGTTAACTTTTAAAAATCTGTAATAATTAGATTTTTAAAAAACTTGAGACATAAAAACTAGAAAGGCAGTTCTGTATTAATTCTTGCCCAACTTTTCATATTGTCTTCACATACTAAGCTTCTAGAAGTTTTAAAAAATATTTTATTCACTTACTTTTAGAGAGAGGAGAAGGGAGGGAGAAAAAGAGGGAGAGAAACATCAATGTGTGGTTGCCACTCATGAGCCCCCAACTGGGAACCAGGTCTGCAACCCAGGCATGTGCCGTGACTGGGAATCGAACCAGTGACCCTTTGGTTTGCAAGCTGGCACTCAATCCACTGAGCCACACCAGCCAGAGCTAGAACTTCTTTATATGCATAAACACATACATATATGTGTACATGTGTACATACAAAGATACCTTAGAATGCATTAAAGATGGGTGGGAAAAATATACACCAAACTAATTAAAGGGATACTTTTTATGATGTTTCTTCCCACTGTGCATATATTTCTTTTGACATTAAAATGTCAATGACACAGAGCAACAAAATTTTTTAAATCACTATCATATTATTCATGAGCATTAATATACTGTTTAAAAAAGTTTATATTTCTATTTTTAAATAATTACAGCGTAGTGATATGACATTCTTTCAGAGCACAAGTCTCCCGTCCTCCACCCCCATGCCAGAAAATGGTCTACCATTTTACCAGCTAAAACCATCCAGCCAAATTGTTTCAATGAAAAAGGAGATAATTTCCGGGTCCCTATTGCTGCTTGGTCTAAAGACTCCCAGCTACAACTAACATAGCACTTGCTAGACCTGTAGGAGGCACCCGACAAATGCTTAAATAAATCCATTTATTGAATTTATTTCTGGTTTACAGGAAAAGGGAAGGCTTTATATGATGAAAAAAAGGTGGATACTTCTGTGACTAGTATATGGAAATGTTAACTAGAACTTTTCCATGCCCACAATCCAGACACTAAAATTACATAACCATAGAATTTCATAGCTGGAAGAGATCTTACAGAACATCTTTTTTATCTCTCCAATTTCTAGGTGAGAAACAAACTAAGGGCCAGAGGAAATGACTTGATAAAAATGTAGAACGAAGTCATGGCTGGACAGAGCTGGAACCCAGGTTTCCTGTGATACAGTCTAGGCATACAGCTGTTGAAACTAAAGAATTTAAAGGAGAAACTTTTGAATTAAATCCGTTCAAACCAGTCCTCTGTTGTATCTTTTGTTCTTATTACTGACAGAGGAAAGTATTTTTGCCTAATACTTAAAATGTGAGCAAACTGTGAATTCAATATTTTTATTTATAGGTTTGAGAAAGTTATTGGCAATGGCTTATTTAAAGTTTGCATATGATGGTTGGCACTCAACTTCTGCACTCTGGTGGATAAAGCTGCATGTTTTTTTTTTAATATAGTTTATTGATTATGCTATTACAGTTGTCCCATTACCCCCCTTCATTCCCCTCCACCCTGCACACCCTCTCCCACCCACATTCCCCCCTTTAGTTCATGTCCATGTGTCATAAATTCTTTAGCTTCTACATTTCCCATACTATTCTTGCCCTCCCCCTGTCTATTTTCTACCTACCATCTATGCTACTTATTCTCTGTACCTTTTCCCCCTCTCTCCTCCTCCC
>CM052538.1:131257043-131306974 GCA_028533065.1 Trachops cirrhosus
TGATGGGAACTCCTTTGTAGGTGACTGTCCCCTTACCTCTTGCTGCTTCTAGGATTCTCTCCTTCATTTTTACCTTGGCTAATGTAATTATGATGTGCCTTGGTGTGTTCCTCCTTGGGTCCAACTTCTTTGAGACTCTCTGAGCTTCCTGGAGGTCTATTTCCTTTGCCAGATTGGGGAAGTTCTTTATTATTTGTTCAAATAAGTTTTCTACTTGTTGCTCTTCCTCTTCCCCTTCTGGTACCCCTGTAATTTGGATGTTGGAACATTTAAAGATGTCCTGGAGGTTCCTAAGCCTCTCCTCATTTTTTTGAGTTTTTGTTTCTTCATTCTTTTCTGTTTGGTTGTTTCTTTCTTCCTTCTGGTCCACTCCATTGATTTGAGTCCCAGTTTCCTTCCCATCACTATTTGTTCCCTGTGCATTTTCCTTTATTTAGTTAGCGTAGCCTTCATTTGTTCATCTAATTTGTGACCAAATTCAACAAATTCTGTGAGCATCCTGATCACCAGTGCTTTGATCTGTGCATCTGATAGGTTGGCTATCTCTTTGTCGTTTAGTTGTATTATTTCTGGAGCTTTGATTCGTTCTTTCATTTGGGCCATTTTTTTTTTGTCTTGACCTGACTGTTACATAGTTTGGGTGGAGCCTTAGGTGTTCACCTGGGTGGGGTAACCCAATCGCTGTATGTGAGGGAGGGGTCCAAGAGGGAACAATGGTGCTTGCTCTGCTCTCTGCTGGATTTTAGTCACTTCCTCTGCTTCCCCCAAGCAAACTGGGCCCTTCTGGTGCTGATTCCCGGGTCAGTGGCTTTGTTTATGTTCTAGGACCCTGTGGGTCTCTCCAGTGAACTTTCCTGTGAGGCTGGGAGTTTCTCCTGCTGTGGCCCCAACCCCCACAGGTGATTTCAATTGGTGTTTTGAGGCTTTATTTCCCTTTGCTGGGGCCCTGGGTTGTGTGGTCTGTCTCGCTCCCCAGTTTCGCCTGGTTTATCTGCATGTCAATGAGGGACCGCCCAGTCCTCCAGCCGCCTTGTGTGCCAAATCCCTCCACAATCTGCTGCCTTGTTGGGTCCGCCTGCTGCTGCCTTGTGCACTCGGGGTCCGCAAGCCACGGCTTTGCCACGAGTCCTCTCCACCCAGCCACCCAACTCTGCCCCTCCTACTACTCTGGATGAATGTTTCTTCTTTAGCTCCTTGGTTGTCGAACATCCATACAGTTCAATTTTCTGTCAGTACTGGTTATTTTTTTCTTTCTAAAGTGTTGCTGTCCTTATTTTGGTTGTGCGAGGAGGCACAGTGTATCTACCTACACCTCCATCTTGGCCGGAAGTCTCTAAAGCTGCATGTTTTTAAATTAGGTGGCCCTACTGGGCATACTGTTTAGAACTGAAAGCTTGTTATTCAGATTTCAGACATCAATACATCCTATCATCAGCTTCTCAACATGTATTGTGTTTTTTTCCTTCGTTCTGACAGCAACCCTGGCATCTCAGGTTATCCTACACAGACTTCCTTTACAACAACTGCTAGGGACATGTTGTTTTTAATGACCCTGTACAATGGAACTACAATTCTTCTTATTCTTTTAAAAATCAGTTTTCTGTTTCCCAACTATATAATCCATCCATCTTTATACCCTTCCTGAACCCATAGTTTTCAACATCTTGTTTTTTTCTTTGCAGCAAGTTAATAAATTTTGATTGAAACTCAAGATCAATCTAAAAGATTTTGTTTTCTGACAATACAGAAATAACAATGGCGACAGTAAATAAAATTACTGCAGGCCCTATGTTGTTGTTGCTTGACTATCAAACCTTTCTAAATGACCACAGATAAACATTCTATAGCTAGAGACATCAATTTTTTATGACCTAATTATTATATATATTTGTGGTTCTAAGCACTCATTATTACTAATTACTGCAAGAAAACCAAATCTAAGTCCTTTTAACTGAAAGATTTAAATATACTAATAATTAAGTGATTTAGATTGTAAGCAAATGATATTTTTTCTTTATACTGATGCTGATAGTAATATTATGTCCCTAATCAGGTACAACTAATTTATAACATTAATACTCATTCCCACTGAATTATAAGCATGATTTTCAGTTGTAAAATATTATTTGGGGGGTCAGCATTTATATGTAATTCTATTGTACTTTTAGTTTAAACAAAGCTACAATCTCTGATGTAAAACTAGAACTATGTTACGTCTATAGAGCTGTTCTTAAGAATATATTCCAGTTCGGGATAAAATATTATTAACCAATGACATCTCTTACATAGCATATGTACACCTTTATTAAGTAAACAATATTCTCTTTGCATTCACAAATGTTTATATATAAAGATCTTATAAAACCAGCATAAAGTAACTGGCCCTTCTTGACGTGTAAGCATATAACACACACACACACGCACCCCAATCTACAGGATACACATACACACATATATATCTGTACAGAGTGTGATCATGATACATTTTAAAGTGCATACTCTACATAGTATAAACTTATACTGGTTTAATCCATAAATGGGGCCACAAAGGAGGGAAATCCTTTCCATTTTGTCTTGTACCTTATACCTGAAAAAAACTCTCTTCCTCTGCAGATAGCATGTGATGTCACTTGAAAACACTGTTCAGCACCACACTGTAAATGCCATGCGTCAGGGTTTGTGACTACCTCATCTACCACTCTGTCCTAGCTCCTTTGTTCAGGACCTGGGTCTTACAGGAAACTCAAAACATATTTACTAAATAAATGAACATTTTAATAACTCTGCTGATGTCTTCAACACATGTGAATTTAATATTCAGACTGGTAATATATTTGAAAAGGGGAGGACATACACTTTGTCATTACAATTTAAAATTACTCTAAGAGCAATTTCTGGAGTAAAAATTGGTAAGTCCTATAGGTGCATCTAAATAACTTCACAAATAAGCTGAGTAAAAAAAGATAGTTACCAGAAAGTGGGACTGATTTTAGCACAGAGATGAACTTCTGGATGAGTTGCGAAAGGAATCTTCTTTCTTGATAGGCTCTAAAATCAAAGATATAATATCGGTCAATTATTTTGAGAAATGATTATTTCAAAAGTAAAAAAAGGTTGAACAAGACTTTCTTACAATATTGAAATATTCCATTTCTCTTTTCTTCTTATGTAAAATAAATAGGCAGGTACTGCATGTTTCAAAAATTCCTGTGGGACACCCATTATAAATTGCTGCTCTAAACAACTGTAACATTTAATCTAACCATTGGTGGGTTTCGAATTCACAAGAAACCACTGTGGCCTAAAGCAGTGGGTCTGGAACAGTGTTTAGAAGGTTAACTTTCAATCAAATGGAGTGGAGGGAAAGGGCACTCAGGGAAGGAAGATTTTTAAGAAACAATGAATAGACAAGTGCAGTGATTGGGGAGAGTCACAAGAAATGGCTGGAGGTTTTCCAGTGCCACTGTAAGGAGTTTAGAGTTTATCCTATGAGATCTAGGAAACCACTGAGAGCTTGTGAGTAGCAATATGACAAAATAAACATAGTTTTCTATGAGGATGGCTAGTTAGGCTCATTATTGTAGGAAATCTAGAAGAAACATGGAATAGGAATTTATTGTAGTGGTTTAGTCATGAGGCTGGCTATACAAGGGAGGACCCCCAAACCCTGAAATTTATTTATCAAATATTGGTTATTTAGTCTTACATGTTTAAACTTTAGTCACCTTCAAAGTACTCTCTATTTGATGCAATATACCTATGGAAACTTTTTCCACTGCTCAAAACAATTTTTGCATGCCTGGATTTTACTAACTTTTAGTGCTTTTGCTGTTTTTTGTTTCACCTCTTCCACAACTGCAAACCTTTTCTCTACGAGGATATTTTTCATCCGGGGAAACAAACAAACAAAAAATTGCTCAGGGCTAGATTGGGTGAATATGGAAGGTGGGGCAAAGAGCTCATGCCATTTTTGTTCAAAAACTGCTGAACACTCAGCATGGTGTGGATGGGTGCACTAGTAAATTCCCCATCATGAAATGGCAAATGTTTGAAAGAGTCTTTAAAAAAATTTCACTGAAGCCAAACGGAGTCTCTCACAAGACCACCAGCTAATGCACTGACACAGATAGGTTCCTAGAACACTCACCTAGTGGGGGAAGCCTGTACTACAAGGGGCCTGCCCTCCAGAAGATAATCCCGGTTTTTTGGGTCCCTCCCCTGGTAAAAGCCTCAATTAGACAACAGCAGTGTGAATAGACAAAAAAGAAGATGAAGGACAAAAGATGAATTCAATAGGACTGGCTGACTGGATACAAACAGCTAGTCAGAGAATTAGTGTTCCAAGCCCAAGTGGCTGAAAGAATTCAGAGGAACTGAGCAGAAAGGTGAGTTTGGGAGGAAAAAACAATGAGTGTTATTTGGTTAAGCCAAACGGAAGTTCATGGCAATGCATCCAAACAGAAGTACAGAGCAAAGAGTTACACAAAGACAGGAAAGCATAAACGTCAGGGACACAGAGATTTAAGGGTAAATCGTATTGAGGTAACAGGAAGAGAGGGTTTTTAAAAAAAGTATTCAAGTGATGCAAAGATATTATGTAATTAGTCTAAAAGGAGTGGAAAAAAGCAGTTAAAGGAGGAGAAAGAAAAAGGATTACTGCTGGAACAGTTACAGAGTAAATGAGGCAAAAGCACGATTGGACCACTGAGCCTCAGACAGACAGAAAGAAGCCTCTCTGGGAATGCAGATCCTTCCCCTGTGTCCTACTGATAGAGCTCTCCTCGATGCACACTTGCTACCAGACTTTTATCCAATCACTAATAATTACTATTAAAATAACCGCAAACCCTCACCTGCTTCTTTAATCCTTACACTTGATTTGTTCTTCTCCTTCACATGTACCACCATCTAATATGCTATATAATCCCTCTGTGTATTGCTGTCTTTCCCGACTAAAACGTAAGTTCCACAAGAGCAGGAATTCCTTTCCATTATGTGCTTTGCTATACTGCCTGTACCCACAATAGCAGAGGGCAAAATAATACACACTCAATATTTGTTGAGTGAATGAATTATGGCTGAAATGTATACAAGTCATCATTAAGCATGAGGGAGTAAGAAAAACAAAGAAAAGTTAGAGTGATAGCCTGAAGATTGTAGAGAAAATTGAGAACCATCCATGACAGACAGACTATAAACAACAGGCAGGGAGAAGACCAATGATATATTTATCCCTGGGCCAGAGAGAAAAGAAAGAAGAAAAAAAGTGGTAAACACACTTCTTAACCATATACTTGGTTCAGCACTCGGTAAAGGAAATAATAAACCAGTCAGCGTCATCTAAGGCCCACAACCCCGCATACTAAACTAATAGGGAACAAAGCTTTGGCAACATACTGTTCTCTTGCTTCGGGATCCATCTTTTCATCATTCTTTTTAATCAAGTTCCAGAATTTCCTTAGCTTAGGTGTCTTTTTTAATTCTAATTCCAATCGTGCCTGAAAGAACAGTAAGATATTAAATCACCAGTAACCTTGCAGCTGACACGCACGAGATTAGATCAACAACTGGTTTCCTAATCTGTGAGTGCCATATAGAGTAACGGGGTACAAACTGAAAACTGAGAAACTGACAACTCTATTTTTAAAGACTGTTCAATTCTAACACTAGTTAACAGGAAAACTGAGACAAAAGAACTGCCTTTCAAGTCAACATTTTAAGCTCAATAGTCATTTAAATTCCTTTCTTATTTCTAAAATTAATTTCATCGTGAAAAATATGAACAAACAACACTTATGAGCAAAAATGATTGAAAAAGTTTGACAAATGAGTCTGAAGCAATGAACATAAAACAGATATTACAAGTAAACAAGCTAATGTCCACATCCCTATATTCTTTCTTATGGCACTTACGGTTTTTAACTCACTATTAATTATTATGTGTCTGCTTTCATCCCCATCAACTGGCACCTGTGAATGAGCTTGCATATGTGTCTGCAAAATCACTTGCATGCAGGAAATGGAATACTGAATAAAGTATTATAGTTTTAACTCTACTCACTAAGATCTGTTAATCTGACTTTGATACCAGTAAGTATTTCTAATAAGTATCTGATAAAAAATGAAGTCATCAATGTTAAACATGATCTGCACCTTCTCCTATAGCTTTTTGTATATTCCAATCCAGGAAAACAAAAATTCAATTCTGTACTGAGTCTCATCCCAAAACATAAGAATAAACCATATTTTGCTAAATTAAGTCCCTTCTATAGAAGCTCAATAGGTATTACCTTATTTCACCTTACGATACTAAAATTAGGTAAAATATATATATTAACTTGCAAATAAGAAATTTAAAACTAAAAAACTAGTCCTAGCTGATGTGACTCAGTGGATTGAGTGCTGGCCTGCAAACCAAAGGTTCGTAGTTCGATTCCCAGTCTAGGGTGCATGCCTGCGTTGTGGGTCAGGTCCCCACTAGGGGGTATGCAAGAGGCAACCACACATTGATGTTTCTCTTCCTCTTTTTCTCCCTCCTTTCCCCTAAGAATAAATAAATAAAATCTTAAGAAACCCTAAAAAACTACATCTATGACTGAATTAATGCATAGTAAACAGATCATTTCAAAAAGATCACAGATCTTTTTAAGCAGGAAAGAAAATTTTTAGCTACTATTTTATATTAAAGCTACATATTCTAAAACCACATATACAAGTAAGTTTCTCAAATTAGATACTTACAGGCTGTAAGCCCATCCACATTGGGAGGGAGATAAGCTGCTGTACTTGACTTCGTATCAAGTCTACTTCCTGTTTAAAACATGAAAAAAACAAGTTTATAAACAGCTCCGGCATTTTAACCTAAGTCTTTACATATGCCTTTTTAAGTTCTAGGGGAAGAGGGGTGGGGGGAGAACATGCCACCAACACTTCCAAATTAATGATAGTGTAATATTAAGAAGTTCAATACTTCGTTTTAAAAGATATAATCAATCCTCATTATTTGCAAATTCTGTGTTCAGGAATTCATCTCCTTGCAGAAACGTATCTGTAACCCCAAGTTCAATACTTCTCACACTTTCACAGCCATTCACAGCCATTCATAGCTCATGGCAGCGAAAACCGTGAACTGCCCAACATGCACATTTTCAGCTCTGCCTTCTTGTTTCAACTCTTCTATAAAGAAGTGTCATGGTCTATTGCAAGGATGTCAAACTCACTTTCACCGGGGGCAACATCAGCCTCGCGGTTGCCTTCAAAGGGCCGAATGGAATTTTAGGACTGTATAAATGTAGCTACTCCTCAACAGTTAAGTGAGAGCTCAGCGCTGCTGTCGGGCCGGGTAGAAACAAGGTGCCAGGCTGGATAAAACAAGGTGGAAGGCCCAATTCGGCCTGCGGGCCCTGTGTTTGCCACCTGTGGTCTATTTAGTGCCACTTTTCGCATTTTTGTGCTATCGGTGGCTTTGTTATTTAAAATGGCCCGCAACCACAGGGCTGAAGTGTTGGCTAGTGTGCCCAGGCTCAAGGAGGCTGTGATGTGCCTTACCATGAAAATGTGTGTTATCTAAGGTTTGTTCAGATGTAAGTTGTAGCACCGTTTGCCATGAGTTCAACATTAATGTATCAACAACATATATTATGTAGTGTCTTTAAACAGAAACACATATAGAACAAGAGTATGTATTGATTGATTGATGAAAATGTTAACTAGAAAGGCTTGCTGATCCTACAAATCCTATATTATTCCTTAATAGGAGTGATGGCTCAGTTTTGGCTAATTCAGATGTCCACAGCTTTAAAAAACTACCTCAGATAAAGAGAATTGACAGTAAACTAAAAAAAAAAAAAACAGAGGATTTCAATAAGCTAGCTTTTAAGTTCATTAAACCTAGCACCAAACTAATACTAATTAAATCTTCTTTCTGTTCAATTTTTGATAAGGAATCACATCTATCTAAATTTATATTTGCTTTGTTTAGTTTAATCAATATTAAAGTGTAATAGTGGCATTCAATGGGGCATCATAAATCTATTTTTTATGCGTTTACAAGATCCATGTGAGGTAGTACATGGAAACAGGTAACAACCATTCCTCTTCTGACACGTTCAGTCTTCAGGATAAGAAACAACCCCGTGCATTCCCCTGTAGGGGTCTAAGTACACTATCCATTCAGAAGCACTTTCTTTAAATAAATAGGTACATAACTTCAGATAACCACAGCAGGGAAGCACAAATAAAATATTAATTATTGTAAATATTTAATTTTTTGAAGATGATCTTGTGAAGGATTAGAAATGTATCATATCAACCCAAGAGATTTTCAAAGATCATCCACAAACGCCCCTGATCAGTCAACTCAAAGCGGCTCTCCTGCCGACCTGCTGGCCGGGGCGTGAGGTGACCGAAGGGCACGAGACCTTCCTGTGTGCAGCTCACAGCACGGACCTCATCACTCAGAGTTCCTATTAACCACACTCTCTGCTGCTCTACCTTGAAGAACTTCTGTTCTCATTATCATTTTTCTTAGAGTCTAACAGAAAAAAGGACAGAGCAAGTCCAGACATATTAAAAAGCAAACAGGTCTGACAAAATCGTTTATTGAGAAGTGGCTGAAATTAGGCTCTTAGCATTATCCTCATTCCCCACTACTATGAATTGAAGAGTTGGCTACAGAGGTAATCTCATCTACATTCAACATAAAAGAACAAGAAAACCTGAAAGTTCTCCCAAAAGATAAAGTAAAATTACCAAACTATTGAAGCAATGATCAAGGAAAAGCAGTAAGACTGTCTGTTCATGCAGTGAAAATTCACCATCAGTCTCAGCCAATGCTGCTTTCAATATACGCTTGAAAAAGAATGGGAAGTGGTCTGGCTTCTTCTTGAAAGTCTGAAAAGACAAAAAATAAAACATTTATTTTGAAATGGCTTGCTCACCTCTTTTTCTCCCTTAAATAAGCACTGGTAGACTTTTCAGGTCTTAAAAAAACAAAACTACCAAAAGTTTATTTGTTTACTTATAATTAATGGTAGCAAGTCAAATACACGTTTCTGGACCATCAACAGTTACAGAAATCTTTACATTCCTGTCTACTAGATAATTTCATTTGGATATTCCAAAGGCAATTTAAACCCGGTAAATCCAAAACTCAATTCAACAATCTGTACCCTCCCAAGTATTCCTCAATCCTCTTTTACCGATCTTGGTTAAGTGGCATTATCATCTATATTCAGTTGCCCAAGCTTAGAAGGTTATTAAAAATAGTACCTTTCTCTAATGCTACAGCAGTGATCAAACCCAATTAATTCTACTTTTGAAATTTCTGTGCAACCTCTTCTCTTAATCTGTATTGTCATTTCTCTATTTCAAATCACCAAAGTGGTCTTTATAATATACAAAGTGATCAGGCCATTCTCTGGATCAAAAGATTTTCCCTCTCCTTTCCCATAGTACAATAGTTAGAAGCAACTTCAAGAAACCCTAAGATCTCTCAATGAGATACAAGGCCCATATTTTAGTTTGGTCTCTAATGTGCCATAAAATGTGGTAACTTAATGAATATTCGACAGAAGTGACCATGGTTTTATCTTAAAGAGTCTACCACTTTTTCACTTTAGAGACCATCCCCTCAAAAGAGATGACAAGTATCCCTGCCTTTTCTTCACTTAAAAAAGAATGACTGAAAGGGAAGAAACTCTGGATGAGCTGACCATTTTGCGGTGGCCAAAGGAAATCTACATTTTGAACCTCTACTGACCACGCTGCCATTACACTAAACAAAAGAAGAAAATGTCAGCCTATGAGAAATTTCAAAAAAGAAAAACAGATCCCAAGTCAGAGACAGAGAAAACTGAAATCATAATATAAACATCTGTCTTGACATTGGAAACACTATTTTATACACATAGAACTACAAACATATAGCTGCACTTCTAGGTGGGAAACAAGGCGCTGGAAAAAATTAGCTCATTTGAGCACCATCTGTTTGCACCAATTAATACCCACTTCCCTTCATCTGATGTGAAGGTCTATGTGATCGATGTCATTCTTTGTTTCAAGTACAAAGCAGAAAAATAACTCCACATTCATAATTTTTTAATTAACAGTAAATTAGTTTGAAGAAAGTATTGAAACTAAATAAAATCTAGTATTATTTTTCATATATCTATTCCTTATCTCAACATCTACTTTGTTGTTGAATAAAGTTCTGTTCTAAAAGCATTATTTATTACCAGTAAAAAGTTCTGCTATTTTGTAATGAATGGCTTAAGTGAGCACAGTACGAAGTTGCTTAAATCTGTTACCTCCCATGCAGGGACATTTTCTCTGAACTTCTCGTTCACCATACAACAGATTGACATTAAATAGGCCTTGCTGGACATTTCTGGAGAATAATTCATCCAGAGGTAATTTTCAAGATACTGGCTGTAAAGAGTGAAAAGCACAGAATATTTCATTAGTTGGTAACACTTGTAATGTTATTCACTTGAATAGGCATAATTATTTATAACTCTCTAAAAACATTTTGAATATCTGTAATTAAAATTTGAGAATCCTTCACAGATGTACCTGTAATCTAGGTCACTGCTACCTACTACAAACTTATGTATAGCAAATTCAGTTTTGGAGAATGACAGTCTTATATTTAAAATAGAAAGACACCAAAAGTTACTGACATGTAATTATCATCATCAGAACACTAGATATTCCCTTATCCAAGGCTCTCTGTAGGGTAAAAAGTAAAAATACCTACTAATAAATATGAACTCTTAAAACAAAATGATAAGATGGGCAATTTCAAAGATAAATGTATTAGAAAAGTTACACTAACTCCTATTTGAACCAAGTGACTTCCAGAAACTAAGAAAGATAACAATCAAAGAGTCTTTGTAATATTTAATTTATAAGGTATTCAACATAAGTCAGTTTTCAAGATAACTGGCGTTTTCCCCTTAAGGATGTCAAAATTCTTATTTTAAGACCTTAGTGAAAGTATTCCTTAAACAAATTACATATTTCTTAATTAACAAAACATAACTTAGTCATTTCTTATCATTCAGGATAGTTGTAAGCATTAATTACTCTACTGGGATGCACTCTAAAGCACTAATAAAATAAAAAGCAGGATATTTTTGTTCCTGCTTTAAATTATTCACATGCACAATGTTTCAATCACTTATACACACGTGTGCACACACACACAGGGGTGTTTCAGATTCTGCTATGTGCTATAATTTCTCCACTACTTCTATGCTTGAAAGGTCTGCTCACATTGGTATTTCCCTGAGTCTGTCTTTAGCAATCCTTCTTGCTTAACTTGGGAGGACCTAAGAAATTGGATAAGTAATATTTTACTCAAAATAATGGTCAAAAGCCTCCAGTTACAGACTAGCATGCTCTTTCATAAATAAAATGCATGAAGATTCATTTCATTCCTTTTCCCTGAATTATGTCCATTAGAACTTCTGTTAGCAACAGCCTATTAATGTTAATGTGTCTGGAGTATCTTTATTTCATGAATGTTTAGCTAACTATAGAATTCTTTCTAGGCTGATAGTTACTTTTTTTATTATTCATCTCCCTCTACTGTCTTCTCTATTACTACAATTGAGAATTTTACATTCAATCTATTTTCCTTCTTGCCCTTCAAGTAGACTTTTTTTCCCTTCAGCAGATCTTAAGATGTCCACTCTCTCTTTGCTGCTCTGCAGTTGCTCTGTTCAAAATCTGTATCCTCACACAGAAATTACATAAAAATTCCTGAAAGGTAACAGCCCAGTTTCTCAGCTATTAAAAACTGTTCACTATCACTGGTGCCTCAATCTGTTCTGTTGCTTTCTCCTTCAGTTCCCGCAACGCTCTTGGTGTCTGACATTTGCCAGAACCATAGAGTTTATCCCAACTGTATATCAGCATCCTCTCAATTTTTTCTGTCTTCTTGAAAGATGGCATGATATGGTGGAAAGGGCATATTAATTAAGGGCCAGATGGGTCTGATTTCTGGCCTCAGTATTTTCCGCTATAAGGTAAGGAAGATCCTACTGGGTTATTTAGACCTTAAATGAGATCAAGTATTCAATAACAACACAGTTCTTAGGATACAGTCAGCAGTCGGCTTACTAGTTAATTCACAACTACAAATTTTAATTTCTCTCTATAAAAATGGTAAGAACACCTACTTCATGCCACGATGTGTGTGTGTGTGTGTGTGTGTGTGTGTGTGTGTGTGTGTGTGCAGGGAGTAACAGTTACTAATACAGAGGCTCTGAGCTCTGATGCAGACTAAACCTCAAAGTACTGCAGAGAAGGAGAAAAACGAGCTTTGGCATCAGACCCTGGCATCCCAGCTCTGCCAATTTCTTAACTGCACTATCTTCCACAAATTACTTAATCTCTCTGATCTCAGTTTCTTCCTCCACTAAATGGAAACCATAATACTGACTTTGCAGGATTGCTATGAGGTCTATATATAAAATATTTAACACGGTGCCTACCTAGTAAAGACAAGTATTCAATAAATTATAAATATTACTATCATCAACAACAACTCTAGCTTTTATTGCCAGCCTATGGACCATACTTGGTTGAAATATAACCTAATCTACCTTCATGATCTAAAAGTTGTACATCTTCTTTAGTCTGAAATATTTATAAGTAGCTAGATCAGAACAAGGCTGCCTTGGTAATAACAACTTAGCTTGGAAGGAAAAAAGCGCTATAGAATGAACACCAATTTATTTACACTGATCATAGGGGAACTAAGTTCAGAAACTGCTCAGCACACACTATCTTAATTAGTGAGAAACAACTCAAAATACAAGTTATACTGACAATGGGGCATCATCTTTGAAAACAAAGGTTTAATACACATGATCCAAAATAAGGAAATCACAAAAATATGAATCTTAAAAAATTTAGAACTTTTTTAACCACTTACAGAAATATACAGAAAATTTAGCTAAAAGTTATATCATGTTGTCATTTTTAACTTCATCAAAGTAAAGACCCTTAACTCACCTAAACTCCAAGAGCATTATTTTTCTGATGGCAAACCTAAAAATATAAAAATAAATAAAATATTTAAATAGAAAATACAAACATTTGAGTTATTAATGCAGATGTATTTTGGAATCTTATTTTATTAACGACTCACATATCAGAATAATCATATTTAGATGTGCACTGATGAAAGCTAATTTTGCTTTTATATTTAATTTGTATTTGTTTTAGAGTAGTTTATTTTTAAAAATTGCCTAAGAACAATAACAAGTAAAATCTTACCCTACTTATGTAAGAAACAAAATCAGCACCACAACATACTGAGATACAATACAAAGATTCAGAGCCAAATGATTTTAATCAAAACACAAATGTTTGTTTCACCATGGCCAGGTAGCTCAGTTGGTTAGAGCATCGCCCTTATACACCAAGGTTGCAGGTTTGTTCCCCAGTCAGGACACATAGAAAAATCAATCAATGAGTTATGTGTTGTTGGAAAAACAAACAGAACTCAATCTCTCTCTTTCTCTCTGTCTCACCCCTCTCTAAAATCAAAAAACTAAACAAAATTTTAAAAAACACAAATGTTCATTCATATGCATAATATTGGATTGAAACTTCCAAATGCTAGCCTGTCTTAATTTCTTAAAAGTGACCAATATTCTTTAATTAAATATTCAAGTAGACACATTCTGCTGAAGTCATACCTTCCTATAAGCACGAGACACATGTATACATGTCACAAACATGGAAATCAGACTTCACATGCTTTGTAGTCTTACAGTAAGTCTAAAATATTACAAAATTGTGGAGGGAATTCCTGATATCAGTCTTTATTGTCTCTTTTTAAATAGAAGCATTTCATTTTATAAGAATAAACCATGCTGTAGTTACAGGGTATCTGCAAATGCAGGTCTAAACATCCGCTTACTCAGTTTTATCGTTTTGTATATTAGAAACAAAGTAGCCAGATCAGAACACTGCCACTGGATAGTGGCCTCTAGCTCTAAAAATTAAATGCTTTATGAATTTACAATTTCTCTTCTAGTAATCTGGTGGTATTCGTTAAACTTAGTTTTATGCTTCTGTCAATAATCTTTTTGAGACGAAGTGAAGAGCTTGTAAGTAATTTAAAGAATTTTGGGATTTTTTTTAAGTCACCAATATTTACTGAGAGCATGCTTTATGCTTCACTCTGTGTCAAGGGTTTAACATGAATTTCATTAAACCCTCTTAAAGTTGGGTAGTTTATGTACAATGAGTTCAGTCCATTAACTGTACTGTTAACTGGCTCATTAAGTTTGAAGGAAAGTGTGGAGGGGGCACGCAAAGGGAACTTCTGTTGCTCTTGTCACTCTCCCCTGTTCCTTTCTTGGGATATGGCTGTGTGAAAACACGAGGTCTGGAGCTGTGGAAGCCCCCCAGTGACCACACAGGGAAAGCCAAAAAAGCAAAACAAAATAAAAACAAACAAACAAAACAACAAAACCTCTTAAAAGGCTGAGCAGCGCCCTGACACTATAAACTTCTGGTCTATCTACTTCTAGATTTATCGTTAAAGACACAATTAAAAAACAATAATTGTGAGCAAAAGAAGTCAGCCACAAAAGATTATATACTGTATGATTCTATTGATTTAAAGTTCAAAAACAAGCAAAACTGAACTATACCATTCATATTTGCATATTTACATATTAAAATGGTAAATGGAAGGGGCATGTAAGGGTTTCTGGGATGCTGACAATATTTTTTTAATCTTGGTGGTGATTATTAATTATAATAATTTAGAAAGTTATACATTGCTGTTTTGTGCCCTTTTCTGTAACATTTCACAGTAAAGAGGTTTAAACATTTTGAATAAAAATAAATGTAAACACTGGCAAAAGTAAATCGTTCTATAAGTCACCCCTTTTTCCTTATAAAAACCACTTGAATGATCTCATAACAGGATTAATAATCATACCAAACTGTGCTGGTTCAGCATCCGAAAGGGCAATGAACTCTGTCCTATTTAAGAACAGTGCACTGAATAAGAGTCAGAGACAAGAATTTAATACCTGGCTCTGCCTCTTACTACTAGGAAGCATCTTGGGCGAGTCACTTGACCTCCATGTACCTCTATTTGTTTCCTCCCTCACATCACTAAAGTGAAGGTAACAGTGACTACCACAGGGTTGTGGTTAAGGATAAATAAGCTGCTATGTGCAAGGTGCTCAGAACAGAATCTGGCAGCTAAAAAGCACTCAAGAAGTAATCATTATTTTCAATACCGTAAAATAAAAAAAATATATTAAGACAAGCTTGCCAAATTTGTTAATGACAAAGATGGCAAACTGAATCAATTGTATAATATACCATATGTTAGAGGGGCCATTAGGCAATATGATATTTTAAGATCTAATTCTGAGATCCTAAAAATGATCATTTGGACCACAAGAATGTTAAGAACTGACTGATTTAATTCCCAGATGCCTCCTAGGGAGATAGGGTTGATGTTCCAAAAATGAGTATTACAAAAACCTTAATTTATAATATTAAGAATGCCTCATGGCTATAAGCTGACTATTTTGATAGGCTAGAAACAAATTAATAAATCTAACATCTAGCCATTCCCCAATAATGAAGATGATATGAACACATAACATAGCCACAGAGCTTCCACAAGGCACTGGTCTAAAAAATAATCATTTAAAATTTTAAATATCTACTACAGTTTGTAGATATCAATAGTTTGTGTTTATACAGTTTGTGTTATAAAGGTGCATTTAACTTTTTGAACTTTGAGACTTGAGGGTAGAATGCAATCATTTCACTTGTGTTCAAATATTTAAAAATGGTACAAGATGAGAATGTGGCTGTTAAAGTGCCCTGACAAATCTAAGTGAGACCAGCTAATGATGGGTACTTTCAGCAATTTAGAAATAATGCAGCCGAGTGTACATAATTTAAAAATCACTGGCAGCTTTTCATGATACAAAAATTATCTTTGAGAAACAAAGGTTGAAATAAAACAAAAAACACAAGCAATTACTATGCACTGGATTGAAAGCCTGTTCTGAAAAGAGGCAGAGAACTAGTTCTAAAAGTTCAAGACAATTTTCAGATTGGTAAATCCATAATATGTAAGAAAAAAGGATCCTAGAATTTATCTACCTGCTCATCTTTAGTTAAGTTTCCCCAGGCAATTTCATCCATAGTTACCCTCACACCAAGTCATATGTTATACATGGGGTCTGTCCAGAAAACTGCAGCCATTTCTAATATAATGAGAATGGTTTGCTTGACATTGATGTAACTGGCAGCCAAGGAAAATGGACTGGAATGTGCATGGGTGAACAATGATGACTTCACTGTACTAGTCAGTGGGGGCAGTAGACACTGATGAGTGAGCATGTGTATTGTGGGTCCCTTGCATTCAAAATGACTGGGCAAGTGGAGCAACAAATCTGCATCAAATTTTGCATTAAGCTTGAAGATTCCTCCACAGAAACTATTCGGATGGTTCAGAAGGCTTTCAGGGATGATGCAATGAGTAATTGGCAGCTTCATCATAACATGCCTGCTCATGCATCACATCTCGTGCAGAGTTTTTTTGCAAAGTATCAAATCATCCAGGTGACTCAGCCTCCCTACAGCCTAGATTTGGTGCCCTGTGATTCCTGGCTTTTCCCAAAACCAAAATCACCTTTGAAAGGAAAGAGATTTCAGACCGTTGATAAGATTCAGGAAAATACAAGGGGACACCTGATGGCAATTGGGAGAACTGTGTGAGGTCCCAAAATGCCTACTTTGAAGGGGACTGAGATGGCATTGTCCTATGTACAGTTTTCTTCTATCTTGTATTTTTTTCAACAAATGTCTCTATTTGTCATATTACCTGTCTGGATACCTCCTGGACAGACCTCGCATATCTGCTCAAATGTCATAGCTTCAGAAGATTTTTGCCTGATCATTCAATCCAAAGGGCAGCCTTTGTCACTAAATTCTAACCACACTTTATTTTAATTCATAGCACTAACTATCTGTTGATATTACATATCTATGTATTTTTTGTGTCTAGACAACTATTAGAAGATAATCTCCTTAAGTTGAGACTTTGCCGTATTTACTGTTGTATCCTTAGCATTGAAAAGGTGACTGAAGTATTGGAAGTCCTAGCCACAGTGAACAGGCAGGAAAAAGAAATAAAAGGCATCCAAATTGGAAAAGAGGAAAAAAAACTGTCACTGTTTGCAGATGACATGATAGTGTACATAGAAAATCCAACAGACTCCACCAAAAAACTACTTGACCTAATAAGTGAATTTGGTAAAATAGTGGGATACAAAGTCAATATTCAGGAATCAAAGGCATTTTTGTACACCAACAATGAAATATCAGAAACAGAAATCAGGGGAAAAAATCCCATTTGCTATAGCAACAAGAAAGATAAAGTACCTAGAAATAAACCTAACCAAGGAAGTAAAAGACCTGTACTCAGAAAACTACACAACACTGAAAGAAATTAAGGAAGACACAAATAAATGGAAGCATGTACCATGTTCATGGATTGGAAGATTGAACACCATCAAAATGTCCATACTACACAAAGCAATTTATAGATTCAACACAATCCCTATTAAAATACCAATGACATATTTCACAGAATAGAACAAACATTTCAAAAATCTGTATGGAACCATAAATGACTCTGAATAGCCATAGCAATTTTGAGAAAGAAGAACAAAGTAGGAGGGATCACAATACCTGATATCAAACTATATTATAAGCCACGGTAATCAAAACAGTCAGATACTGGTATAAGAACAGACACATAGATTGATGGAACAGAATAGAGAGCCCAGAAATAAACCCAAGTCTCTACGGTCAATTAATATTCAACAAAGTGGGCAGAAGCATAAAAGGGAGTCAAAATAGTCTCTTCAACAAATGGTGTTGGGAGATCTGGACAACTACGTGCAAAAAAAATGAAACTCAACCACCAACTTACACCATACACAAAAATAAATTCAAGGTGGATAAAAGACTTAAATATAAGTCATGACACCATAAAAGTCCTAGAGGAGAACATAGGTAGAAAATCTCAGATATTCCATGCAGCAACATTTTCACCAATTTGTCCGCTAGAGCGAGGGACATAAAGGAAAGAATAAACAAATGGGACTTCATCAAAATAAAAAGCTTCTGCATAGCTAAAGAAAACATCAGCAAAATGAAAAGGGAACCAACTGTATGAGAAAATGTATTTGCAGTGATACCTCGGACAAGGGTTTTATCTCCAAAATAAACTCACAGGATTCCACTTCAGGAAGACAAACAATCCAATTACAAAATGGGCAAAGGACCTGAACAGATACTTCTTCAAGGAGGACATACAGAAGGCCCAGAGACATATGAAAGGATGCTCAGCATCACTAGCCATCAGAGAAATGCAAATTAAAACTGCAATGAGATACCACTTCACACTAGTCAGAATAGCCATCATAAACAAATCCACAAACAAGAGCTCATGTGTGTACGACCTACTACACTCTTGGTGGGAATGCAGACTGGTGCTGCCACTGTGGAAAACTGTATGGAATTTCCTCAGAAAGCTAAAAATCGAACTGCCTTTTGACCTGATAATTCCACTGTTGGGATTATATCCTAAGAATCCTGAAACACCAACTCAAAAGAACCTATGAACCCCAATGTTCATAGCAGCACAATTTACAATAGCGAAGTGCTGGAGTCAACCTAAGTGCCCATCAGCAAATGAGTGGATCAAAAAGTACAGTACATTTACACAATGGAATCCTACACAGAGCACAAACCAAGAAGGCACTCCTACCCTTTGCGACAGCATAGATGGATCTGGAAAGCATTATGCTAAGTGAAACAAGGCACGTGGTGAAAGACAAATACTATATGATCTCACCCATAAGTGGAACCTAAACAATAAGGCAAACAAGGGAGCAAAATATAGCCAGAGACACTGAAACAAAGAACAAACTGACAATAAGCAGAAGAGAGGGGGGAGTGGATAACAGGGTGGGCGGGGAGGGAAAGGGTCATCAAGGAACATGTAGAAAGGACACATGGACAAAGCCAAAGGTGGGATGGTAGGGATGGGTACAGTGGGGGAGGGGGGGCACGCAGTGAGTGGTAGGGAGAAAATGGAGACAACTTACTTGAACAACAACAACAAAAATTCAGTTTTACTGGGAAAAAAATAGAGTTAATGTAAAAGTTAAAGAAACAGAGGTTGATACAAATCGAGCTCAACTCAGTCATCTCTTCTCCACTCTACGCCTGGATACCCAGCTGCTTATTATACATCTCAACCTGCATGGCTTGTTAGTAGCAAAAATTCAACATTTCCAAAAGTGTACTAATGATCTACAACCAATCCCATCCGAACAACAATAACAAAAGTTGGTAATGGCACCAACAATCACCTAAGTCCAAAACTTTGGAGTGGTCACTGCTCCCTGCCTTTTCCTCACCTACCACATCCAACCACCTCCCATCTCTTCACTTCTCTCTCAAACTGGCAACTCCTCTCCATCCCAACTTTCCACACTCATCCAAGCCATCATTATCTTGAACCTAATTACTACAACAGTTACCTAATTAACCTCCTGCCTCTTGCCCCCTCCAAATTCTCTGCTAAAAATATTACCACTGTGCTTACACCTCTTCACTAGCTTCCCCTTACTCTTCAAATTAAAAAAAAAAAAAAAAAAGAATTAGGTAACATGGTCTTCGGCCCTGCCTACTTCTCCTACAGGCTCACCAAACAATCGTTACAATGAAACAACTAGTCTCTGTTTCTTCTTTTTTATTTTAGTTTATTCAGTACAGTTTCTATCCTTTATTCCCATTCCAGCCCACCCCCCCATCCCTCCTCTCTTCCCTCCCATTTCCAACCCCCTTAGTTTTGTCCATGTGTCCTCTATATCTGTTCCTGTAAACCCTTCCCTCCTCCCCTGAAATTCCCCTGAAATTCCCTCCCTTCTCCCCTCTGGTCACTGACAACCTGTCCTCTATTTCAGTGTCTTTTGTTATATTTCCCTTGTTCCTTTGTTTTGTTGTTTAGGTTCCTGTGAAACAACTAATCTCTTATTTTGATATTAGCATGGTTTTGCCTTTACAATATTTAGCAAAATTTACCTCATAAGACTCAAACATATAATAAATATCAAATCTGAGATTTTATAAGTTCTGTGACATTCATAATATAAGTCATTCTATTTCATTTTTAGTCAGTTATCCTCTTAAAATAATTACTGTGCATACATGTCTACAGGTGCAGATATAGAAGTATACCCAAGATACATTGTGGTTTTTATTGGGTTTGTTTGTTTTTGGCATGATGCCAAATGGTATATCGACTACAAACTCTTTCTTGTTTAAAAAAATCTGGAGTGCAGTGGACTGGAATATACACACACACACACACACACACACACACAAAGAAATAAACTGAAGGCGAAGGACGGGAACGAAGTTTTATTGAAACTTACCTCATTCTGTATATTGTACAAAGTAATTTTTATTTTTCATTATATATTTTATGTATTATGTATAAATGCACTTATTATTTTGTATTCAGTTATTATATATGTTTTACCTTTTAAACTTTTAAAAAAGATTACTCAAATGGTTTAAAAATTAACTGAACTGAAATTTAAAAATTTCCATATTTACTGTCACATTCCTTCAAAAATAAAATAAACCTTATAGTTCTTCAGCAGCTAGCTTAATTTTTTTCTAGTCACCATTTTCCTGATGATCAAACCAGAAAAGAAAAAAAATTCTAAGTTATGAACACATTTAGTTAAGAAGTTATGATAAGATCCAAGTTAATACAATCTAATCCCTATACAAAAAAGTTAAAGTCATTCCTACCTTGATTTGACAATTTCTTTCTCATATATATCTTCAATGACCTGGTATTAAAAATACAAAAATGTTAACTATCTCAAAAAACTTTTTTCAGATCCTAAATAGTTTTCAGTTACTGAGATTACACAAAATAATTTGGTTTAAGAAAGCTATTAAATATTACTACCACTGAAATAATACTTGAGATGTTCCATAATCCCATTATATTCCTCAAAATGTGAAATAAAGAAAACAGAAAAGCAGAAAAACATAAATAAGAAAATATATCTACATAAAAGAGTCCTGGAAACAATCATTAAAAGGATGTGTTCAAACCTAGGTGTTCTTTGATGGATGACTGAATTTTTAAAAATGTGGTACATATATACAATGAAATACTACTTCGTGATAAGAGATAAAATACTTCCATTTGTGACAGACAGTATGGATTACTTTGAGAGTATGGTGCTAAGCTAAATAAGTCAGATAGATAAGGACAAGAACCATATGATTTCACTCACCTGTGGAATATAAAACAGAAACCAACAAACAAAAAAATTCATAGCTACAGACCACAGTATGATGGTTACCAGAGGGGGAGGGGACTGGGAGGAGGACAAAGAGGGTAAAGGGGGTCGAACACATGGTGATAGAAGGAGTCTAGGCTTTGGGTGTTCAGCACAGAGCAATATACAGATCACATATTACAGAACTGTACACTTGAAACTTAATTAATAATTTTATTAATGAATGTGACTCCAATGAACTTAATTTAAAAACGAAGCATTTGCATTATTTCTAGGGAAAATAAAAGTTCATAAGATCAGGTTATTTTAAAGTTGTTTTTAAAAACTTAATTTTAAATATTGTCACACTTCATCTAAGAGTCATAACAATGTGTTTTCAAAAGCCAGAAAGAAAGTAAATTAAAAGTATAAAGATATAATAGAAGTAAATGCTAATTTGTTGCAGTTTTCCAAATATATAAGAGAGCGCCTCAGAATTTCCATTTATTTAGGTTAGGGTGGACAGGGTGGTATAATTACTGAGTTGGCCAAAAAGTTCATTTAGTTTTTTCTGTAAAACAAAACATATTTTTCATTTTCACCAGTAACTTTATTGATTTGTTTAAGTATGTCAACTATTTCCCATTTTGTATAATGTTGATTGTTCTCAATTAATGTCTCCATTTGATCGCTGTCGACTTCAGCTGGTCTACCTGACCTCAGAGCATCATCCAGTGAGCCTCTCCAGCATGAAATTGCGCAAACCACTTTTGACACGTTTGATCAGTCACAGCATCTTCTCCATACACTGCACAAATCGTTATTTGTGTTTCAGTTATGTGTTTACCTTTCTTGAAATAATAAACATAATATGCTGAAAATGTCGCTTATTTTCTTCCATCTTCAATATTAAAATAGCTACACAAAAAATTCACTGATTTTGATTTTTTTTAATGCACGCTGATATGACAGCTGTCACAGTACAATTTTACAAAATTGTTTTGAATGAAGTTAAAGGCAATTAAGCCCTACTACAGCCATCGAACGGGAAAAAAACTAATGAACTTTTTGGCCAACCCAATACTTAAGAATTTAGGCTTTGGAGTTGGAAGCCCGGTTCCCAATCTACAAAAGGATTTAATAATACAAAGTACCCAATGGGACTGTATAAATAAGACAACACATGTAAAAAAATTAGTATAAGTCCTGGCACATTGTGAGCCTTTAGTAGGTATCAGCAGAAGTAACAGTACTAGTGATAATAGAAAAAAAATGCTATTATAAAATTATGAAGTGCTTTAACATGGTAAGATACAATTTTATTTTATGGTAACTATAATGCCTTTTAACTGCTGAAAGTATATTTGTTAAATAAATGTGAGTGTTGGAGGAAGACAATTAGGCAAACAAGTCTTGTTCAATTTATTAAATATTTTGTTATTGCATTTCTTTTTATCAAAATTCAAATTAAACAATAAAATGAAGGATATAACTTCCTTCAATACCAATAGTACAGTTCTTCAAAACAGGCATATATAGGTTCATCTAGAATTACTGTGTTAACTAAAACAATGTGGATTCAAATTTAATTTCTAAAAACCTTAATATAATTAGGTTCAACTCAATCTAGCAATGTCATCAAGATATTTTTTGTTATTAATGAAAAATGTTCCTAGGAACCCCCAAACCCAAGATATAGAAGCATAACATGTATACAAACAGCATATAATAAGAGAAAACAACCCTGCTAATGATTAAGTTTATGTATGACATGTTTATTAATATCCTCCTGATGAATATAATGGAATTGCTAGCAAAACAAAATATATTTATAAACAAAACATTTAAGCTCAATGTTAGAAATTCTGGGTTAAGTCAGTCTGACTAAGGGTTCCCTAAACAGCACCATTCACTTCACAGTGGCAAAGCTTAAAGCAGGTCATGATTGCTTGTGAAATGGCACGCAATATGTTCAGCCCCATTTCATTTACAGACTTCTCTTTTCCTAAAGAAAAGTCTTATTTCAATGAGACTTAATTCTACATTTAAGAACTCCTTCCTTCTACTCATTAGAAATTGCATCAACTGCGCCATAAATCCATTCCTCTGTTGACTACTGCTGACCCTAAGTCACGTAATCCCCTCCGTTACACAACTCCCAGTTCTTTGATCATTACTAAAGAGCATTATCGCACGCAGTTCATCAACCTAAATATAAAAATGAAAACAGATTCCATTCTAAATAAACTGTCAAAAATTGTAGAAAAATTTTTCTATATTTACCAAGATTTTCATTACATTGTCTTTTATAATAATAATAAATTAAAAACAACCTTACACAGGAAAATCCACACACATTTTAAAAGCCTAAAGGAAATTCAACAACAGAGGTTATCCCTGAGTAGTTATTTTTCTTTAAGTATACCTTCCATTTTTTCGAAATTTTCTAACATGAATACTTATTAGTTTGATAATCAGAAAACTGTAGTTTTAACATTTAAAAAAATTCTGAAAGCTTTGGTTGAGTTAGCTCTTAAAAAGAGATACAAAGAGCATACCTATTCAAAAAGAATTTTGCAAAGCAAAAATACTTACCTTTATATCAAAAGGTGATTTTTTCTTGATATGGGGAGCCCAGTATTTACATGCTAACTGCAAAAGAAAAGAGTATAAACGGTAAGTAATAGAGTCATGTCACTGTAGAGCTGGAAGACTGAGATTATTCAGCGACACACAGTTTCTTAACAGGGCTCTACTGACGCTGGGGACCATAGTAATTCCCCCGTCTCAGACAACCATTCGGGCTTGCACTCCATCCTTTGCCACAACCCACTGAATGCCACTAATGCCCTGCACTGCAACCTGCCATTGTGATTTGAAAAACCTAACATACTTTTTAACCATCCACAGAGGAACAACAGAGCCAAGTTTAAGACCACAGCCAAATACCTCTGGCATGGAGATAAGGAAAGCCAGGTCTGGAAAGATTAAGTGAGCTGCCCAATCAGTTAACAGTTGAACCAGTACTAAAAACCAGAATCAAAATCTTTGGGAATGTTAATTTGTAAAATAAATCTTTAGGTGAGCAGTACACACTCATACACACCTAAACAAAACCTTAAAAAACTGTAGTCTCTCAGTGGATCATTACAGAGAATAAGAGTTGGTAGGTACAAAAAAGGTTAATTTGAAGTGTCTGTTATATTAGAGGCACTCAAATAATAGCTGATGAATGGATGAATGAAGTAAAATCTGAAATGTTACCTCTTTTATGAGGCTTCCTATGAGCCTTTCTACCCTACCTGATGGCCATCTATTGATTTTTCCTCTTCAATCATTTGACTGCTTATCTATCTTTCCTGCCCACTTAACGTGTTCTCTGCTACTACAGCTGCATATGTATTGCAGTCAGCACTCATGAAGAGCCTCGCCAGCAGTGAGGACATTGGCCCTGAGGAGTCTCAAGAACATTACAGTAATGGACCACTCATGTGACGCTTGCCCAAATCATCAACCACCCTCCAATCAAAAAGAAAATACTTCACCCCCAATTATTCTGTGGTATCCTCACTTCCTCATTCTGCTCCCTATGGGCATCATACCATTAAGAAAACTGAATCTGATCTATTTCCTTGGATTCAGGGACCTCCAAAAAAATATGCAAATCCTATCTTCTGATCCACACTGCTTACTGTATTTCTCTACTTCATTAAAGATCTAGCAAACATTTATTAAGCATCTATCATGTCTCTTTTTTCAGAGTTTCTCCTTTCTCTTGGGGTCTAGCCTGCAACTTTTCAGACACCTCTCCCTCCAGGAATACACTGCCCTCTTCCACACTCTAGTGTCATGTAAGATAGAAACTCTCCATTCTCCACTCAGTGCAGCAATGACAGCACAAATTGTTCAAAACAAATCTAACTGAAAGACAAAAAGGAAAAACACAGTAGCATAAAAAAATAGGTCAAAGTTCAGATCTGTAATCTTAAAACTAAGATTTACACCTATATTTCATTCATTCAATAATACTTTAAAAGCACCTTCTCTGGTCAGGTGTGCCTGAGGGAGGGGGAGCAGAGGAAGAAGAGGAAGAGGAAGAGGACTGCTTGATGTCTTCTCTACCCAGAAAACCCATTTCCCCACCTTCCTATTTATGTTTTGAAGTCCATTTCAAATGGCACTTTCTCAATAAGAAAATTCATTCTGGAAATTCTTTCCTTAAGACAAATGTAATCATTTTAAACTTTGTTCTCAAAGCACTTCCCTCACATCGTTATTCTGGTCTGTATCACGCTGAACTATGATGAGTTCTTTAAGTCTCTTAAAGTCTCCACTCGCACACTGCGTACTCCCTGAAGACAAGGACCACATCTGATTCACCTGTGCAGCCTAAGGAGCCCAAGACAGTTATCTGTCAAATATTAAGCATTAATGTTTCTATCATGGCCAAAGGTTTCTAAGAATGTTTATTCCTTCCACCACATCCAATGTCCTGGTACATTTATTCATTAATTCACTCATTGTTTCAGCAAAATACTTTTGCATCACACAATGTGTCCTAACAATGCTGCATGCTGGCACTACAAGGGGAATAAAAGACACAGTCCCCAGCCTCAGCTCTGACAATTGAAGCAGAATACAATGAATATCTCATGTTTACAACCAACGTTCTGTAGGACACCCCAGTTAGTCCTACAGTCTTAAATACCATCTTGGGTAGTTAACGTCCAAATTTATATTCAAACCCAGGTCTTGCCAACGTGCTCTAGGTTCACTTATTCAACAGCCTTCTCAACACTTTCAATTGAATGTCTACAGGCACTTCGCACGTAACACGGACAAAACAGAAATCTTGCATTCCCACTAAACCTTCCCTTTTCCCAGTCTTCCCTATCACGGTAAATGTCCAAATTATTCACCCAATTGTTCAAACTATGTTCAGTGTGCCTCTTCCTCCATCCCTCCAGTCACTCATCATCAAATCCTCCTGCCTCCAGTTTCACAGTGTATCAGTCAGCTTCAGAATTTAACACAGAGGCCATCACCTCTTACCTGGACGAAAGGGTAACCCTACTACTACTACTTTTGTTCTCCCACCCTCATTCAATTTCTGCACATTAGCCACAGTGATCTTTCTTATCTTCCTAAAACATTTTCCACTAGATTGCAATTAAAAGCTACTGTACTTAGAATAAAATCCAAACTTCAAACCTCGGCCTCCAAAACTGTATGTGACTCTGGCCCCTACACACTAGCTTTGTGCCTTCTCTCACGCCATTCATTCTCCCTCTCACTTCTTCTCTTCGCTATCCTGGCTTTCTGGACCTTCACACAGGAAGACCATTTGCACCTGCCATTCCCTGGATTTTTTTTGCTCTTCCCAAAACTGGCTGGGTTTTTTTTTCCCCATTCAGGTCTTAGCTCAAATGTGACCTCAGAGAGGACTTTCCTGGCTGCCTTTTCTTAGACATCACCCCAGTCCCTGTCACAACACCTTGTTCCATTTCCTGACAGCACTTACCGCTGTCTGAAACTATACTGTTCGTTTGTCTGGCTCATCCCTCTGAAATACAAGCTCCACGAGAAAAGAAAACTAATAAATGACTTTCACCACAAAAATGCAAGTATACGGAAGATGGAAGATCCAATCTAATCTAAATTATCAGAAAGAGCCTCTCCAAAGTAGTGAAGATGACAGATAGTGAATGAAAGTAATGGAGGGAGTGCAGATGCAGATTTCATGCACAGGTAACAATGCTGAAAGGCCAGGAAGTTAAAGATAGCAAGGTCCATTCAAATAAATGCTGTTCAGTGTGGGTAAAGCACAGAGTTAGACAGGGAGAGGAAAGTGGATATAAACTCAGGCTGGATCACACAACACTCTGGAGGATTCGGGTCATTATCCTAAGGGCACTGAACTGCATTTGTGTCAAATCACTCCGACAGCAATATGAAGAATGGGCTGGAGGACGGCAAGAGGAAAGAAGGCAAGTTAGGATGTCTAGGGAGAGGCAGCAGTCAAGGGCAACCTGGCTTGGAGTAGAGAGGTGTAGCGAAGTAGGCAGATTTAAGAGATTATTAAGAATGTAGTAGTTGTGTGGGGTTAAAGGAAGAGTCAAATGATTCCAAGGTTTCTGGCCTGGCCAATCCTATGAGACAGGGACTAGGAAGCAGGTGGGTTAACAAACTTTTGCATTGAGCTCTCTGCAATCTCATCCAATACCCAAAGCAACAAATAAGAATTAGGAATGTTGCCCGGAGCTATAAAGTTGTGTTTCCCTATTCAAAGTCAACCGCGCGGCTCACGATGCAATAAGATAAACAGGTTCTAAATAATGGTTCTCAAACTACGGGACTGCTCTCTTCACAGACGCGCAAGTTCTCATCATTCCACTCAGAAACCTAGGTTACCCTACGGCTCCGAAAAAAAAAAGCCTATTCCTTTCTCAACCATCAGTTCAGCATCACCTCTGCCACGAAACATTCTTGCCAGTCTAGGGTAGACGGGGGGGGAAGCCATCTCTCCCACCACAGACTCTAATACAGCAAGCTCGCACACTAGCTTTCTCTTTAGGTCTGCCTTCCCTGGAACGTGAACTCCTCGGGGCAGGAAGGCCCTTTCCCCATGACAGCACCTGGCACCTCCTCATCCCTCATACACCCAAGACTCGCCCAATCGCACCTGGGTCACGAATTCCGCGTTGATCTGGGACACCGTCGGGGCCACGATTTTCTTCGGCTGCGCAGGAGCCGCCATGGCAGCACTCTCCCTCTGCTCCAGGGTTGAAGATAGGGCCTCTTCCAGCAACGGTGAATGCGATGCACTTTCCCAGAGAGACGACTGCTGCCGCCTAACCCCGTAAAGCAGAGCCCTCCGGCCCGGATCTTCTCAGCCTTCCCAGTCCCGCAAGGAACGCGTACAGCAGCCGTACATTCCCTCCGGAAGCCGTGTGCAATAAGGCCGGAAGCTTGAGAAGCCTTGGGGCTGAGCTAGAGAGGCAAGGGCGTCCGCCTCCTCGGCATGCTCCCTCTAGCGGGAGACTCAGAGAACACACCCACCACACCAGATTCACGGATATTTAAGTGGAATACAATGAACTGCACATATTTAGAATAAAATTTGATCCGTTTTCATCCGTGAAAACATCACCAAAATAATGATAATAAGCAGTTGTATAGGTTAGTTTACTTTATATAGATTTTTGTATAAATAAAACAATATAGTAGGTACCGTTTTTCTTCTTTTTTCACTCAGCATAATGGTTTGAGGTTCATCCATGTGCATGCATGTTAGTAGTTCATTCCTTTTTATTGCTGAGTATCCTATTTAACAAGCATACCACAGTTTGTTAAACTGCTCATCTGTGGATAAACGTTTGGATTGTTTCCAGTTTTTGACTATTATAAATAAAGCTGCTATGAGCATTCGTGTATATATGTCTTAATATAAATACACATTTTCCTTTCTCTTAAGTAAATACCTAAGAGTGAAATGACTGAAGCATATGGTAGGTGTATGTTTGACTTTTGAAGAACTGTCAGTTTTCCAAAGTAGTGGTATCATTTTGCATTCACACCAGTAACAGAGGAGAGTTCCAGTTACTCCTCTTCCTCACCAACACTTAGTATGTCAGTGTTTTACATGATAGCCATCTTAATATTATGTACTGTATCTCACTGTGGCTTTAATTTGTATTTTCCTAGTAACTAATGACATTGAGAATCTATTTATGTGCTTATTTATGTGCTTATTGCTCTTTAGGAAATACCCTTTTTAGATTTTTTGCCCATTTTTACATTGGATTGCTTGTTTGTTTGATTTTTATTATTGAGTTTGAATACACACCTGTACTGTTCTCAAATCCACACATAAATTAAACATGTATCTCTGGAAAACTTTCCCTGGATAAATACAGGCAAGAAACTGGTAACACTGCCTGTAGGGTGGAGGAACTAGAGAAGGGGAGGACAGGAGTGAGGAAAGACTTATTTCACATTTACAGCATTTTTAACTTTTGAATTTTGTAACATTTATAACCTGTTTGAAAGTAAGAAGCTGTGAAAGAAAAAAAATATGTCTGTAGATATGGAAATGAATTGTGGAGTCCTTTTTCTTGCTACATGCTATTACATAAAGTCTAATAGAGCTAGAATTAAAAATTTGCATGATCACTATTTCAGATGCAACAGATTTTGAGTATATAATAAAATCTATTGACATTTTATTTATAAATATATCTATAATACAAGGGAGAGGTAAAATAAGATTTTTTGAATAGCTTTTGTGATGAGTTTTGAAGTAGACAACATTTTGATAAGAAAAAACAGCAGGGACAATATTTGTAGAATAGTCACAGCACAGATGAAGAAAGCAGGCCATGCTCTGGGCATGTTAGGTTAGGAATCATCGATAAGGCTTAACATGTCAAAGGCCTGGAAAGCTAGGGAAAGGAGACTGTGTTTACTGTGGGAGGCAATGGGAAACGATGGATCGGAGATCTACTGTTGGAAGATGCCTTTTCAGTAGTATATTAGATGGGTTAGAGTAGGTAACCCGGGATGGGAATGCCAGTTGGGAGGCTATTCCAAATCTAAGACAAAAGCACAAGAGGCCTAAATTTGGGTTCTGGCAATAAAAAGGAAGAGGAAGGAATAAACGTGGAAAACACTGGAAAGATAGAATAAAGAGAATTTCATTCTAAGTAATTGAAAGAATAGTGGGACTGTAAAGCACAGTAGAGGAGACAGAGGGTAGAGCAGGTTTTAAAAAGAGGTGACTCTATTCTCTACAGAGGAACAGCCTGAGGTAGCAGGAAGCAATTCAGATGGTGATGAGCAAGGGTTTTCTTTCCTCTTTCTTTTTCTTTCTCTCTCTTTCTTTCTTTCTTCTTTCTTCCTACCAATTTAAATATTTATTAAATTCATAATTTATCTTATAATTTTGTGGCCAAGAGAATATTAAGCAAATAAGCTTCAGGTCATATGTAGCTTCCTGGTTATATATTTAAGAGGTTCTAATTTATAATACCTATGACAAAATGCAGTACCATAATATCTTTTTCTTTCTCAATAGTCCCCCACTCTCCTCTTCTTTATTTTCCTATCATTTCTTCTAGCCAAGTTTTTGACTGATGGGTTTGGACATTTTAAAACTATACAATGTGTATTTTATAATTTTTCTTTTATTTTTACAAGACTTCTATAATCTGTTTTGTAAATAAGGAACGGAGAAAGCATGTAATCAAGAAAGAAGAGTTTCAAAATCCATGATTATCAACAGTGTGAAATGCTTCAAAGAAAGCTAAAAGGACAACTTCAAAAACTCCCTATGCTTGGCAATTAGGGGACCATTGGTGACCATTACTAGTTGGGAGTTTTTGTTGTAAGAAAAAAACGTAATCCAAATTTGGATTTAAAATAAAGGAACTGGGGGCATGTAACCTGGGACCCACTGGCTGCATGCAGCCCAGGATGGCTATGAATGAGACCCAACACAAAATCATAATTTACTTAAACCATTATGGGATTTTTTTGTGATTATATGTCGCAATGTATTTAGTGTGTGGCCCACGACAACCCTTCTTCTTCCAGTGTGGTCCAGAGATGCCAAAGGTTGGACACCCCTTGTCGAGACAGGTTAGGCTTCAGGCATTTTGATTGGCTTCCAGGTCCATTTCTCAATGATTCTTTTGGCTCTGCTGCCCTGGTCCCTCCTACCCCACCCTGCTATCTGTCAACTTAGAGAAAGCTTTTCTGCACTCACTTCTCTTTCCTCAATCATGAGGTTTCACTCTGATAGATCAACTTAGGTCAGTGCTCACTCCTGAGCTAACTATTGTAGCCGAGGTAACGCTGGGTGTTGACTGGCTTAGACTTTGCTTACCCATTTCTGAATGGTCATGATAAAAAGGGGAATATGGGCATTTTGATCGTCCTAGATGATAATGATCTATTGCTGAAGCTGCAATTAAGGTTCGTCCCAACCAGACTACTTGGCTGATCCACAGCAAAGGAGAGATGTCGTGGTTGCAACTAGCAATGCCTACTACAATGATCATCCACAGAGTAGCTAGCTCCCAAGAGGTGGTGAGGGAAATCTCCAGGTGAGAAAGGGCTAAGAAGTTAGTGAGTGAAGAGGCAATGAGCAAGTAGGTGCAAAAATGAATTTTCAACAACTTTGTCTACAAAAGGCAGAGAACCAAATAAAACAATTACCAGAATAACAGGTTGTTTGTCCCAACCGCTATCTCTTTTTAAGCTAGATGCAGTGGAAATCATTGACTATCAAATCCCTTCTTTCCAAACACGACCTCAGATTTGACCAGTGTCCATATCGTCTTCAGGTAATCATGTACCCAAAGAAAGGGAGCTGAGCCTTGGCTCCAGCTCCAGGTAGTTCTATCTCCCTCATCTGCAGTTGGTTCAGGAATGTGCCTGTGAAGCAGTTCTGGTAGCTGAGAGGTAGTGTTGACTGTAGGCTTCTGGGCAAGTTGTTCTTCACTCTCATTCGAGTTTCAGGATCTCTTTTGCAAGCTGTCCCACCCTACCCTCATAGAGGAAGTATATGGTCCTGATTGGGAACAAAGCATACAAAAACCATAAGAGAAATACCCTTGTCATTGTGAAAGGCAGAGCAGATGAAAGGAACCAGAGTCAACTCAACTGTATATTTAACAACCCAGAGCTTGTCTAGGCGCTGGAATTCAAGTTCTGAAAGCCAGTAAAGGTGCCTGCTGCTAGAGCAGTTTGAGTCAATCCTTCTGTCAGTTACAGCCAAAATCATCACAACTGAAGCGGATACATTGTTTCTTTCCTAGGCAGAGGGGAAGGAACCAATGGAGAGGGAAAACCTAAGCATACAAAAAAAAAAACCCCAAAACAAAAAACAAAATAAAAAAACAACAAAGGGACTATTGAAAATATTCCTTGTACCAAAAGAGTGAGGAAAACCTAGCTTCAGAAAATGGAGGAAAATTATTATTCCAGGATTTACGGTGAGAAAAGGAAGGTGTAAAGGTAAGACATTATGGGGTGAAGAACGGGAAAGTTTTGAGAGTACGTATTGGGTTGGATTTGATCTCAACACGTTAGAAAGCAAACTCATTCCAAGAGTGAATGAAAATCTCTACATGAAGTTATAGATTTATGGAGAATGTTAAGAGTTTGTAAGAATGGCTCCATTTGTTTCTTCATCCATACATTCAGTATATATTTGAGGATATCAAGATGTACAAACAAGATGTACAGAAAGGGTTTTAAACTGTGTATATAAAACATAAAAGATGCATCCCCTTGCATTCCAGGAGCACGCAGTTTAGCTCAGTGGTTTTCAAAGTGCAGTCTCAATGCAGCAGCAACAGCTAACCTGTATAAATGCAAATTCTCAAGCCCCGTGTGACACGGAACCGAAAACTCTGAGCATGCAGCGAGCAATCTGTCTTTTACTAACCCTCTAGATGATTCCAGTGCACTCTAAAGTTTGAAAACCACTGGTCAGCAGTGACAAAAGCGTTATGAACAAAAGGCAGTGGGAGTACAGAGGATGGAGTGCTGAGTGTATCAGATAGGCTTCCAGGGGAAGGTATTTGAGCTCGAATGTCCGAGTACATGGAAGTTTGCTAACGTAGATACGAAATACTACATGTTCCATCTTCCATTTAATTGTACCACTGTACCACTTTTAAGTTTTCTTTTTTAGTACTAATAGAATTCCTGCAGTTAGCTCTGAAATTCTAAGCCCGTCGAAGTGCCAATCAGAGAAATCTCAGTGAGATAGGAATTAAATGTTCCCTTTCCCTGAAGCTTCTAAAAAGCAAGTATTCTACATTATAAAACAGACCCTTGCAAATGTTACTTCTAACAAAGAATTCTTGTAAGATATCGACTTGAAAGTGTTCCTAAAAAATCTGTAGTTCTAATTGGTTATCTTACATAACACGGGAAATGAAATCTGTTTCCTACAATTCAGTTTTGAACACTTTAGTATTCTCTCATAATCACGGAGGAAAACAATAAAATCTGGCTTAACTAAATTTCTTTGAAAAGTGTGAGTCTAAATCAAATTGAAATTAATAGGAAGTAGAGAAGATGGAGGCAAGAAGAATGACAAGACTACTGTGCACCGGAGGAACTAATTCTACATTTCTTTAGTACAACTCTGGAGAGGAAGGCCAAAGAGGAGGATAAATGGCAGACAGGTAGATCATGCGGCAAGCAATGGAGTTAACACATCCTTTTGTGGGTGAGGAGAAGCTATCAAAGAAATGTAACATGAGCCCTGACCAGTGCAGTTCAGTGGGTTGGGTGTCGTCCCACAAAGCCAAAGGTCACCAGTTCCGAGTCCTGCCAGGGTACCTGCCTGGGCTGTGGGCAAGTCCCCAGTTGGGGCGTATGCTCAGTTGGGACGTGACTGATGTTTCTTTCACACATGGATATTTCCCTCCCTCCACCTCTCTTTCTCGCTCCCTTCCCCCCTTTCTAAAAATAAATAAATAAAATCTTTGAAAAAATGTAATACGAACAAAAAAGACTAAATATCCATCTTAGGAAGTTCAGTGTAGACGGTGGGTTGGAGTGGGCTCCGGAAACTGTTTTGTAATTGGTACATTGATCCGGTACGATGTGATTTTTCCTTAAAAAAAAAAGAAAAAGTCCAAACTGTGTAATCTGAAACTTTATTTTAAAAATATTGTGAAATTTGAATTTTCCAAGAATCTTAACCACCATCTACTTTTCTTCAATGCATACACATTTTGTCCTAAAACTGTAGAACCTAATGCAGTACAAAACAAGAAACATTAATTCCACTAACTCAGCCAATCAAATTACTTCATTAAATCATCATGCTACAATCTGGAATCACCCAAAGAAAAAATTCTACTAATTCTCTTTAAAGATATTTATATTTATTTTTCTTTTCAGAAAACCAATGCAACTGATTCAACATAATAGTTCTGGCATGCAGCAAATCATCATTTAATATCTAAAGTTTAATCTTATCATGGATGTATAGTTTACTTTCACTCCTATAAAGTTTCCACAAGAAGCTTGCAGTGATAGTAAAGGTAAGTACGTATTTTGTTACAGGTACTTCAAATAGCACTACAGTACATCTTTGACAAAATTTGTACAGTTTCCCACTTTCAATATGAAACAGCTTAAAAAGGCATGGGCCAAAAAAAATCTAATAATCTTACAAACACAACACTGTTAAGGACTCTCCCTGTTTGGGTGGGAAAGAAATATATAAGATATTTACTTCAAATAAGATTATATTAGTAGCTTAGGAGAAAATCCCAAAATACATAATTTCAGACATAAAAAGGGAAAAAATCCCTTGAGCCTTTATTCTTAGATAACATGAACTTGTTATTACTTGCCTTACTGTAATAAATGCATTTCTGAAAAGTTTTGCCTAAAGCAAATTCTATGAACTACTTCGCTTGCACTGGAGTTATGAATCTCAAGGAAACCTAAAAGAACTCCTTAAAATATGATTCTCCTGCACATTTGTAGATCATTGGGCATTTTAGCTGTACTGTGCTGTTTCATCTCTGTAAATTAAACCTAAGTTTCTCAAAATTTCACTTGTAAAACAGGGAAGCAGACCCCCCTCCCCACCACCACACACAGATAGTTCGTATAGTTTGATGCAAAACTTAAAATTGTTCATTTATCCGTTCTTAGTAGAGGGCTTACCACTGTATTTAAGTGTACCAGGATAAATTCCCACCTATTCTTTTCACCTTAGAAAGATCATGTTTTTTTTTTTATTGCTAGGAAATGTTTAAGATTTTTATAAAAAATGGCAAATATGAAGGGCATTTTGTGATAAATCTTTTATAGTTTTAAGATGAAATATTTCATAAATCATGACAATACTGTTTAGAAAAATGACAGCCTCAATTCTATTAGCATCTTATTCCTATACAGGAATAATTACCTTACTAATTAAAATAACAACTAAGGATCAAAATACATTCTTTAGAATCAGAATCTTGCAAAAAAAGAGGAATAAAAACTATAACTAGACGTAGTCATTGCATTTTGATCAAACTTAACAGAATATATTTAGTTAAGTCATAGGACCACTCAATTAAGAGACATTAAAAGAAAATTCTACTAAAGTGAATTTAAAAATCAACTGCTGTCAATCATTAATATGCAAATAGACAAATTACATTTATTCCTCTGAAAATATAACACTGCATACATATCGTCAAAAGATTATGGCACTTGGACAATATTCCTGATAAGTAAACATGTAAATGTGTGGAGGTGCATCAGCCTCTCTCCTACTTTTAAATTATTTTGGGAAAGACAACAGCAGGCTGGGCAAAAAACTGACTCTAATCACCTGTGAACAAGAAGGTGCAGCTACCACAGAATCTTAAGAATAAATAGCTTGGAAAAGATCAGTGAAAATAATGCTGATATTCTCATCCATTTTCACTTTTATTGCCTTTATATTTTTTAAACTTACAAGAAAAAAGTTATGCAATGGAATTTGAGCCATCAGTGAACAAAATTGTGCTTTCATGTGAATTGTAAAATAAATGAAATTTCATGTGAATTGTAAAATAAATGAAATTTTGTAGAGCTATTTGCTGCAGCCAAAAACCAATTTTTGCCTCAGTTTTGACTGTATCTAACAGGAGACAGCATGTGTCAAGGAATAATTCCTTTAAAAAATGAACAATGCTGAATTGTTTGTACCGCATCATGGATTTTTAACACTTTCAATACAGCCAAAGTATATATTACAATGAAATCCATGCTTACTTTCTGGCATCAAATCATGTTCTTCCCTCTAAAAATCTGACTGTTCCTAAAACATTGTATTAATTTTCTATGTATCTTACCTATGTTGTAAGACAAGCAACAGCCTATAAAATCATTTGATCTAATGCAGGCCTTTTGATAAAAATACATTTTAAATGATACAGGCCTTAAGAACAAGATCACCAGAGAGACCGAAAATGTGTTAGTGGGTCTGTCAGTTACATAACCGAATTTACGACTACTTTTTCTTGTGGTTATTCCTTAAAGTGAGTAAGTTGATGTCTCTTCCAGTGAGGAGCCTGTCTGAATGTTTTGCCACAAACTGAGCATTCAAATGGCTTCTGCCCTGCATGAATTAGATAGTGTCTTTCCAGTTTAGATGGAGATCTAAAACTTTTAGAACAAACACTGCACTGGTAAAGAAGGCCATCATTCTTCTCAGTATGTCCTGGATAACTACAACAGTAGCTATGATGGCTCTGCTCTGAGTCCAGAAGTGCACTAGAGTGATGGGGCTGCCTGTTCCTACAGTGGGTACCAAGAATGAAATCCTCTGATTCCGCCTTAACTTTTATCTCTGATGTTTGATCTGACTCTGGGGCCTCACATTTTTGAAAACCCAGAGTCTGGCATTGTTGGGAAGCATTATAGTTGACATTATCACCAGGATGAATGAAATGTTTGCTGAACTTGTCAAACTCTACTTGGCAAAGAGATCTTCTATAAGGAATCTTTTCAGTATGAGTTAATTTATGTCTTTTTAAGTGAGCTGACTGTCTAAAAGATTTCCCACAAACATTACAGCCAAAAGGCCTCTGTCCAGTATGAATTAAATAGTGTCTTTGTAGTTTGGATATAGAAGGAAATACTTTCTCACATTTGTCACAGGGACACATCTTATGTCCAGTGGGCATGTTTTCATTTGGAACTGAAAAACCACACTGAAGTACTTCACAGTTATCAAAGAATTCCTCACCTGATGAACCATTGATAGATATTTCTTTATTATTCACTGAATTATCCATTGTTAACATGTTTTCTGTTGTAAGGATACCCTTCAAGTTTTTTCCCATATTTTGGTTCTGGAAGTGTTTTTGCCAAGAAGATGGCAAAGTCAATGTTTTCTTCTTTTTATTGCCAACTTTCTTGTATGTTCCATGTTTGCCAAGAGAGCCCATAAATGTTCTCTGGGTTTGTTCAGGGCTCTGCTCACCAGAAATAAAATCACAGTTTTTTAAGAAACCATTTTTAAATACTTTTTTCTCAGATGGAAAATTATCTAATTTCTTACTCCCAACACGTTTCAGCTTGGCCAAGATTTTTTTAACAATGGTTTTATAGTTGAAGCTTCTTTTGAAACTGCTTGGAATTTTGCCACTTCTGGCAGGAAAACACTTGTGTCCATTGAGAATCTGCTCTGATTCAAAACACTCTTCACACTCTGGACATTGAAAAGGAACGATATAAATAGAGTGGACATCAAGTTGATTATTCTCCTCGGATTCACCTATACCACCATTTTCAAAACCATCCTGCTTTGCGTTTAATTTATTAGGTAGCGGGCATGATTCTGGACTCTTTACCTTTAATGAAAGAGCCTGAAAAGTCTTATTCCTGGTATGGATTTGTTTATGCTTTAGAAGTTTGCTTTGAATCTTAAATCCTTTTTGACAGAAACAACATTGAAAAGGTCTTTCTTCTGAATGTGTGAGTTGGTGGATTTTTAAGTGAGTTGACTGTCGGAAAGATTTACTGCACAGGACACATTTAAAAGGCCTCTGACCAGTGTGAATAAGTGCATGCCTATCAAGTTTCGATTGTGATGGAAACATCTTGCTGCAGATTGTACATGCGTGGACATTCTTTCTTTTCTTTGTAGGGCTGTAGGTAGGATCAGACATAGTACATGGTTGTAACGCCCTTCTCTCTTCTGTGGTAAAAGAATGATACATTCCATACACTGGTTTTTCTTGCTTGGCCTCCAGCAATCTTCTGACCTGTTTAACCTCATTCTGGTAGGTTTCATTGTGAAGGTGTTGGTGCTTCACAAATGTCTTCAGGTTTTTAAAGTGGCGCTGACAAATACTGCATTTAAAAGGCAGATTATGAGTTAGTTGATGTCTCTCCAGATGAACTAGTTGCCTAAAGGTTTTATGACACACATCACATTCAAACGGCTTCTGACCAGTATGAATGAGGTAATGCCTGGCTAACTTTGATGGTGTTTCAAAGTGTTTGAAGCAAATATTGCAAATATATGGCCTGTTTCTTGGTAGTCTGTTGGCTACTATACACTGTTCAATCTTTAGCATTTTTAAATTGTTTTCAGCCATCATGTTCTTCAGTGGTATATTCTGATAAACTCCATAGTATTCTTAATCTCCACAGATGTCTAAAAATTGAAAATAAAAATTAATTTAAAAATTGTTTATTCATATGAAAATAAAAAAATTGTCCTTTGGCTAAAATATTAAAGATAAGAAAGAGATCTGGACTTTTCTTGTACTTAAAAGTTAATATCCATTTTAGATGAATACTTTAGAATCATAAAAATAATTTCACACATATAAATAATGTCTTTATAGGAAATATTCAAATACCTATATAATTTGAAGCTATATTTCTAATTAAGATGCTATATTAAAATGAGACTCAACTGAATTTTTTAACATTAAGTAGACTTTTTAATTTCAATTTTCCTAGTTCACTATTAAGTAGATTTATCAATATATAGTTGCTTTTCATTTTTTAAAACTTTGGGCTTGTAAGGTACAGTGTAAGAATTAAAAATATAATACTAAAAATAGGATGTATTTGCATTCAATGATAGCATACTCTAAACATGATTTGAGAATGGAATATTTTATTTATCAAAGTTAGATTCCTTAGCCACATCAATAGCACTACTTATTCTCAATTACTTCTTTGGACCAAAAGACAACATGGACAACTGGGAGAAAATGTCCCAGAAAATCTGGGTTCTAGCCCTAGATTTTCCACCATATAATCTTGGTGGCAGGAAGAAGGAAAAACATATTCCTCATCTGTAAAATGGAGAAAAATGCCTCCTGATGCCTCTGAGCCTATTGGAAAACTGAAACAATATAAATGTTATATATGGTATTATTTAGCTCAACACTAATCCAATTTTAAAACTTTATCCTTCTCTACCTAATATTATTTCCAGGGTTTCTGACTAAGAGTTAAACACACTAACTAAATCTATAGTTCCTTTTATTTTTCTGTTCCATTTTGTTGTTCAATTCCTAAAAGACAAGCAATGACGTCCACAAACTGGCTACATATATCTGTCTATGGTTAACCTGAAGTTGTGTGTGGTTCACTTTTTAGGCAACATAATAATAGGATCATTTTGTTTGCAGAGTTAATATAAAGATAAAATTTTTCCCTCTAATACACCTATGTAGGACACATAAAAAAGATACTTTCAAAACCATCTTACAACCCATCTTCCCTTCTTTTATGAGTCAATTTTCTTCTTATCTTTCTTCTACTACTGCATTCTCTTTGAATAAGGGAGTCAGTGATTTAAAGGAAAACAAAACAAAAAACACTGTTCTAGCTCTCTCATTCTAATTTTGTATCTTCTAGTTGAGATCAGAGTTGACAAGTTTACCAGAAACTCAGGGTTCTTCTGTCCATTA
This sequence comes from Trachops cirrhosus, assembly GCA_028533065.1. NCBI lineage: Eukaryota > Metazoa > Chordata > Mammalia > Chiroptera > Phyllostomidae > Trachops > Trachops cirrhosus. The sequence continues at coordinate 131,296,864 of CM052538.1, forward strand.
TTTAGCCCACCTCCAACATATATGCTACTTGTTATTTACTCTCCTCCCCTAAAAGACACCTTAAACACAAAAATCACAAACACAGCCACTGTGTGATTCTCTTCAGCAATCTAAATGAGAGACAAAAATACAGTCACAATTTATTTTTGAGAAAATATCTTCTACCAGTTGCTTTATCAGTTTTTTTCAAACTGCATGCCACTACCCAGTAATAGATTATGAAATCAATGTAGTGGATCATGATCAGCATTTTTGTTTAATAAAACAGAATAAAATATCAGATTGCATGACATATAGCAAGGACAAATACTGTTTTGTGAAACTGCCGTAGGAAGAGGTAAAAATGTTTGCGAAGGCTGTTCCTGACACACTTCTTCACACAACATAAGACAGAGGAACCTACAACAAATCAATCACTCCATTCAAAGTGGCTAAGGATGATACAGGATTACTAAGAAAAGCAACAGTGTCTGGTTTTGTTCAACTGGCCCATATAATCCCAAACTATTTACCAAAAATCTAATTAGAGGGCAAATGAAATATACCATAGAAATTTATGCAAAATAATCTGACTGCAAACCATTATATGAATTTATAAAATACCCAGATATCCATGTCAGGAACAATCAGCTGTTGGTGCTGTTAATATCCATTTTCATGACACCAAATCAGAGAAATTACAGGTGAACAACCTCCATATCCCTAAACAAATTAACAATGCAACAGTTATGAGGATTAAAATTAAGTCATGAATCCAGTGAACTGCCAAGAACTTGGTACTTTATTTAATTCCTGTCAAGCAATCAGGTGTCGATGTGGTCAATTAAGACAATGAGCCAAACCAAAAAAAAATAATCAAGTTTTTGTTCACTTACTGTGACAGTGCAGGAAAAAGGCTAAACGGAATGACACTAGGTGAGGGTCAGGTGGACGTAGTGTGCACAAATCATCTTACTGCTGAGGAGGCGCAAACAAAAGACTTCTGCCTCTTTATGGACAGGTCGTCCAGGCCAAGGAGGAAGGAAGGGCTAGGAGTGGAAAGGTCCTGGGTCAAAAGGGAGAAAAGTGCATCAGTCACAGCATTCCCTTCCCAATAAGGTCTTGGTGTAGGCATCTGGGAAATGCCTCAGCTTTGGTCCTCCTAATAGAGGTACCTGAGCCAGGAATGTAGTATATAGTACCTGCATGGCTAATGGGAGGAAAGGATGAGTCCCTAACTGCAACTCCCTCCAGAAAACTGCAATGCACTGACCGGGCACAAATCTGGTGTGTTTTGGGGGTAGGGGAGCTCCCCAGCTCCCCATTCCCTACCCAAGACAGCCAGGCAAAGCCTTGCGATTATCTATGGTTGGGCCTGAAAGATCACACAAACGATTTTGGCCTGGGACTGAACTATTCAATTCCTTTTGTATGTTTCTCCTTCCCTTTAATAGCGTCTATGAAACACTTAAAAAAATATCCCACACTAGAACCACACACAAACAACGATCTCTGATTATAATAGGAATTGACTATCTATAGCTCCTGTGCCACAGAGGACTAAGAATCCACCACTAGGACTAAGAATGGATACTATTGTCACTGGCCTCCAAACCACGTGGGAAAACACTTACTGGGAGCTCTTTATTGTTAGTGCTATTGGTGGCAAACAGTGATCTCATCTCCTATTTATAAGTGACAGCTCAGGGATTCCCAATGCTCCAAGTGTAGTCCTCTAGGCACGAATACAGGGTGCGTATTAATTTGATAGCGGTCCAAATCCCACTTCAACTGATTCTCTGTGCTCTCAACTGATTCTTTTGGTCAATAATATATATTATTTTTTTAAAACCCCAACTGTGTAATTTCTTCTGTATTAAACTGAAAATAAAAATAAAATAATAAACCTCAATGGTTCGATCTGAAAACTATTCTAACAACAGCAAGATATAATCATCGGAAGTCTGTAAAAACTGGTCTCAAAAACCTCCAAGGTTGCTTCAAGGCTGAAAACTTGTTGGTTAGAACTAACAACATGAAAACGAGGAAAGGATATCACAAAAGGCAATGAAATAGAAACGAAAGACCTGAGAGAAATTTAGACAACTTTCAGTTGGGAAATAATCTCTGGCGACATTTATTACAGCGTTTCCCTCATTCTAGTTTCTCTACCCCCACACCCCCACCCACTCTCTTGGCCTTGAACCCTCATCTCTCCCTCTCAGGGGGAATGCACTGGAGACAGGATCCTGACCTCTAGTCCTCGCCCTAATCGTCTATAACCAATAAGCACCTAGGGGTGTAGCAGACTCCAGAGGCTGAAAAATCCCACAAGAGGAAAGGAAGGGCAAACAAGGGTGAAAATCACTTTGGCCGCAGCCAGGAAAAATATGCCTTATGTGACACGACCCGTCACAACAAAGGAAAAGCAGTCTCTCTGGGCCTTCCTCTCAGCGATTCCCATTCTTCGTGAGACGCAGTCAAGACTCGGGGAAGTGGGAAAGGAAAAGGAGCTGAGGTCGTAGCGTCCCCGTTCTGGATCCCTGAGCACCTTGGAGGGATCCAGGCAGGTCTGACCCTTCCCGGGGCTCGCTTCACCTCACACCTGGGTTCCTGACGTACTCCTCACGCACCTGCAGCTGGCACTGACCCGGCAGCCGCACATCTCAGGGCCCAGGAGTCACGAAGGCTACAAGCTCAAGTTCAAAGCAGCAAGCACAGGTCGGCAAGGCCGGCGCGGCGACGGGCTGAGCGCGCAGGCGCAGCACTCGGGAGCGTCTAGGGACGCCGTCCGGCTGGAAACACGCTCCCCCGCACCCTCGGGCCTCTCTCGCTTCGGTGCTACCCCTGAGTCTCCTGGGGAAGAAGATGCTCAGAGACAGCTGTGTCCCCAAACACAGCGCCACTCACCGCGCGCCTCTATTGCGCGGTGGAAGAGAACTGAGGAGTAAAGAAGGGTGCATTTCCCATCTCAACCCTAAGTCTCGACTAGGGAAATCCTGTAGCCCTGACCATTGGGCATAAGGCCAGACTGGAAACTGGCGAGCCAGTCTTCAAAGCCCATTTGCCTCGTCCCCTCTAACGCAGAAGGCCAGTGATAAACAAAACGCCACGCACTAGGGGCTTTCTATGCTAGCACTGAACTCAGCACACTGTATATCGTCAGAAATGGCGTGGGGGTCAGAGACATGGACTTTGTGGTCAGACATAATTGGGCTCCACTCCCGGCTCTATCACTGGCCTGCCAGCTGCGGACCTTGCTGGCTTCTTTGAGCCCTATTCATTCGATACAGCTATTTGGTAGTCTACTATGTTCAAATCTCTGTGCTTAGCATCTTAGTTTCTTCAGCTTGCTCTGACAGATGAGTGTGAAGTGTTCGACATAATGCCTAGTGCGTAGTAAGACTCAAATAGTTATTACCATTTATTTTTTACTGTTTATATTAAATACAATAACTTTATGAAGTGATAGGATCCCATTTTAAGATAAGGAAAACGAGGCCCGGACATTAAGGAACTTCCTCAACAGCTCACATCTGATAAATGATGGAGGTTGGATTTGAACACAGGAAGTCTAATACCAGACTGGCACTTTTAATTTATGGCTGCTTCCCAAATTAAATCAGCATTTAATATAGTCACAATTAAGAATTTATGTGTAGTACATTACCGTATAAAGGACCCATGGACAAAGCCAAAAGGGGGTAGGACTGAGGATGGGAGGTGGGGGTGGGTGGGACCGGAGCAAGTAATGGTGCAAAAATGGAGACAACTGTACTTGAACAACATAAAAAAATAAAATAAAATAAATTGAGAATAAAGGTCATCAATCCTGTTTATCTTTTCAAATACCCAGTTCTGGGGTTCATTGGTATTTTGTATCTTTTTAAAGACTATTTTGTTTACTTCTGCTCTGATTTTTATTATTACCTTTCTTCTACTAACTTTGGGCTTTGTTTGTTGTGTTTTGTGTGTGTTTCTTTAAGTATGAAGTTAAATTGTTTATTTGAGCTTCTTGTTTTATGAGAGGTGTGTAATGCTATGAATTTCCCTCTTAGGATTGCTTTCCCAGTGTCCCACAGAGTTTTGATTGATCTGTCCTCATTTTCATTTGTATCAAAGTATCTTTTCTTTAACGATTTTATTTATTTATTTTTAGAGAGAGGAGAAAGGAGGGAGAAAGAGAGGAAGAGAAACATCAATGTGTGGTTTCCTCTTGCATGCCCCCTACTGGGGACATGGCTTGCAACCCAGGTATGTGCCCTCACTGGGAATCAAATCAGCGATGCTTTGTTTTGCAGGCTGGGCTCAATCTACTGAACCACATCAGCCAGGGTAAGGTATCTTTTGATTAATTCCTTTATCTTGTTGTCCTATTCAATGTTTAATAACATGTTATTTAGCTTCCATGTCTTTGTATGGTTTTCAGTGTTCTTCTTGTGATTGATTTCTAGTTTCATAGTATTGTGGTCAGTGGAGATGCTTGATATGATATCAACCACCTTAAATTTATTGAGATTTGCTTTCTGTCCTAAAATGTGATATACCCTAGAAAATATTCCACGTGCACTTGAAAAATATGTATATTCTTCTGCTTTGGGGTGAAAGGCTCTGAAGATATCAAATCCATTTGATGCAGTGTATCATTTAAAGCCACAGTCTCCTTGTTGATTTTCTGTCTGGAAGATCTATCCACTGAAGTCAATGGGATGCCAAAATCCCTCACTATGAGTGTATTTCTCTTGATCTCTCCCTTTATGTCTGCCAAGTTTGCTTCACATATTTAGGTGCTCCTCCATTGGGTGTGTAAATGTGTACTAGGGTTCTATCCTCTTGTTGCCTTATTCCTTTTATCATTTTGTAGTGTCCTTCTTTGTCTCTTACTATAGCCTTGGTTTTAAAGTCTATTTTGCCAGATATAAGTACTGCTACCCCTGCTTTTCTTTCTTTCCATTTGCATGAAATCTTTTTCCACTCCTTTACTTTAAGTCTGTGTTTATATTTTGTTCTTCAGTGGGACTCTTGGAGGCAGCACATATATGGGTCTTGTTTTCTTATCCCTTGAGCTACCTTTTGTCTTTTGGTTGGAGCATTTAAGCCATTTACATTTAAGGTGATTATTGATAGATATGTACTTAGTGCTATTTTATTTTTAGACTTTTCCTGTTTTTTTCCTCTTTTTCTTGCTCCGTAAAGCAAGCCCTTTAACAATTGTTGCAGTATAGTCTGATGTTAACAAACTCCTTTAGTTTAGTTTTTTTTTTTTTTTTTTTGACTGAGAAGCTCCTTATTTTTCCTTTGATTTGAAATGATAGCTTTGCTGGGAAAAGCAGTCTTGGTTGTAAGTTCTTGCTTTTCATCACCTTGAATGTTTCATGCCACTGCCTTCTGGCCTGAAATGTTTCTGTTGAAAAATCAGATGACAGTCTAATTGGTGCTCCCTTGTATGTAACTACCTGCTTTTCTCTTGTGGCTTTTAGGGTTCTCTCCTTGCTTTTAAGCCTTGCCATTTTAATTATAATGTGTCTTGGTTAGTCCTCTTTGGGTCCAATTTGTTTGGGACTCTTTGAGTTTCCTGCACTTGTGTGTCTTTTTCCTTTACCAGATTAGGCTTTTTCCATCATTATTTCTTCAAATAGGTTCTGGATCCCTTGCTCGCTCTCTTATCCTTCTGTTAGGCCCATGATATAGATGTTGTTATGCTTTATGTTGTCCACAATGTTTCGTAAGCTCTCCTCATTTTTTAAAATTCTTTTTTCTTTTTGCTGATCTACCTGGATGCTTTTTCTACCTGTCTGCCAAATCAGTGATTTGATGTTCTGCTTCATCTAACCTACTGTTTATTCCTTCCAGTGTATTATTTATTTCAGATATTGCACTCTTTATTTCTGACTGGTCCTCTTTATGATTTCTATGTCTTTTTTTCATGTTGTTCAGTATCCTTATACTCATTACTCTCAACTCCCTATCTGATAAATTGCTTGCCTCCATTTCATCTAGTTCTTTTTCTGGAGAATTCTCTTGTTCTTTCTTTTGGGGTCTGTTTCTTTGTCTTTCCACTTTGGCTTCTTCCTTGAATTTGTTTCTGTATTAGGTAGATCTACAAAGACTCTGGTGTAGGCCTTTATCAGATGCTGCTTGTGACTGGCTCTGGTCAACCTGTTCGGAGCTATCAGTGATCCATAGCATGTGGCTCCCTCAGGTGGGCTTCTTTGTGTGCAGAAAGAACCAAGCTGCACACCCAGGCCACCTTTATCTGCACCAGGCTTAGGGGAAGGGCAGCTGATGTCTCTGAGCACCCAGAGATCCACCTTAGTTGTTAAATCACTGATATAGCCTCAAGCTGTACTCAGTAGCTGGATTTAAGCCTTATAGGGTGGGACAGAGTAATTCCTGTGGGTGGAGCTATTGCTTCCCCTCAGGCTGATGCTCCTTGGAGGGCAGTACTCTGCCAGAGAAAGGTGGCCTCTGCAGTATGGGGAATCACTCAGCGCAGAGATCCTGGTGGCTCTTCCTTCAGTTCTACCCTCAGAGTCTACTCCCAGACTCTCCAAAAGCGTCTCTATTCCACTCTGCCCTCCCTTTGCTGGAACCCAGGCTAAGTGGCTGCAAACAAAATTATATGTGTTGGCCCTTTAGGAGGCTCTCTGCATTTCCAATCATCTGTCCCTGGCAAACAGAAACCCTGCTGCTTTTCACAACTTAATGTTATCTGGGTTCCTTTCCTGGCTCTGGTGCTATAAGCTGGGGAGCCCAGCTTTGGGTTTAGACCCCACACTTCTAGGAGTTAACCCCCACTGCTGCTGAAATATCCCTCTAGGGCTTCAGCTGCCACCTGTGGGAACCCAGCCAGCCCTCTTGTGTCTCCTCCTCATTCCCTACCAGTCTCATTGTGATAAAGTGGTTTCTTCTGTCTGTCCTTGGTTATAAGGCTTCTCTCCAGCTAATGTTCAGCTGTGTATTCAGGATGATTTTTCTATAATTTGGTTGTAATTCCAGATTGGTTCTAGGAGGGAAGCTAATGTAGCTTCCACTTACTCCTCCATTATCTTGGGTCCTCCACCTGCACATTTTTTTGACTGCATCTTTTTGCATTACTTTTAAAGGATCACTGACAATAAAAGTTGTTATTTCTAAAGTTAAAAAGGGAGATGTTGGACCAATGATAAGTAAATCTCTATTTTGGATGTTGTAACATGAAGAAATGACTGATAGAAAATGAGCTTTCCCTTCTCATGTAGGTAGCTTGAAGGAGTCATGTTTAGGAATGTTTGAAGCCTCAACTTCCAACAGAAGCAAAAATGGAGAGAAAAGCAGTCAAGCTTTAGGTGCCCTGGATGCTATTCCTATGGTGGGATTCTGTTTGTTCAAATAACCCTTAGAAACTTTCTCTGTTCTACAGATTCTCCTGGGAGCTCAGCTCAGCCAAACCATGCAAACTATTGCATCCATCACCAGCCACATAAATTCTTGGGAGAGAAATGCAGATCATGAGAGGCTATTACCTGAGCCTGGGGACTAACAGAGGGTATATTACCTGCAAAATAAATAGGCCTTTGAACTAAGAACATGAATATGGAGAGTGGAACACAGATGGGATGTGGATAAGCTATTTTCCAAGGCCACAGCCTACCTCATAACCTTCTGCATTTACCTTGACAGTTGTCCCAGGAGACTTCTGGGAATAGGGGGGAACTACTAGGAATAAGAGTCATCAGGAAGTTTTTATTAGGTGAGATTAGAACAAGAACTTAGTAAAGGGTATAATTTGGATAACTAGAATATGTGGAGGTGGGACAGGACTTCAAAGGGAGAGATGGGGGCAGTGGTAAGGAGAAGTAAAGGGATATCATGGCATACATTTGGGTTAGTATCTTATCTCTGGAACTGGTTAGAGTGTATCCTTAAAAGTCACTAACCTTTCTGAACCTATGTTTCACCATCTTTAAAATGGGGAATATAATCAATCATTCATTTATGTAATGACATATCATGTATCAAACACAAGGGATTCACTTCTAAGTATATAAAGAAGAAAGAGTGAGGCCCTTCGCTTCAATGCAGTTTTCAGCACAGAACAACATGCAGACAAAGAAGTACACTATAATAGGAGAAGACATGTATGGGGCAGGTGTGGGCCTAGGGACCACTTAAATCTGCCTGGGGAGCTTCAGGTGGACATGGTCTTTGAGCTGAGGCTTTAATGATTCATCCACCTACATTTATTTCATTGAGCACTTGCTATGTGCCAATTCCTGTTCTAAGTACTGGAGATAGAGTAGTGGACAAATTAAAGTGTTAAAAATCTCTGTCTTCATAGAGTTTATATTCATAGTTGATATTTTATATATTTATATGCCTAGTGAGGGAGATAGGCAATAAAGTAAAATATATCATATATAGTACATTCAGTATTGATAAGAACTGAGGAGGAAAATAAGCACAGAAGGAGGTTATGGAAATCTAGGGGAGAGGGCTTGTTGGCTTCTTAGTAGATAGCCAGGGCTGACCTTACTGAGAATTTCTGTGATTTTTTAGTCGACACCTAATAGTGATGAGAGAGCCAGCTCTGCTCATTCATGCACCACATTTGGAACCCCGACTGCTCACCAGGCTCTTTGCAAGAAGCTGGGAAAGGCCTTAAATTCCCAGCATTTTTTTCTCCTTCTTCTTTCTTCTTTTAATTCAATAACAATTGGAAATTTTTGAGGAATTTTGATCACAGGTAAGGCATGTTTAGATTTGTGTCTTAGAAAACTCACTCAGACATAATGTAGGTAATGACATGGAGGAGGCAAAATTAGAACAGCCACGCTGTCAGTAGGGGGCTGCCTACTCCTCAAATAATTTGGGTGAAAATCTAATTCTGTGGCCTGAGACTGTCTTCATGATACCTGTGGGTTCTCGCAGTTCGCTCCTAGTATGCATCTATTCTCCTCTGTTGACCTTGACCTCTAGGCTATCTTCTTTTTAGCAATAACACGTTGAGTATAGAATTGAGTATAGAACTTAGCTTCTTCATCAGTTTCTAGAAAAACATCCATGCACATTAAGTTGTGTGTGTGTGTTTTAAAAAATGCTTCTCTGAAGATTTAGGAGTCACTAGGGAAGAAGGCTTCAGCTTAGAGGATGTGGGTCCTGGGAGCAGCTGAGCCACTACCAAGTGCATCCAGAATAATTGCACTCAAAAGAAATCCACACTTGCAGCATCTTTCATGTGTCTTTTGGAACATTTTTAAGGCAGAACATTTAAAACTAAGTTTTAATGCTTGTTAAAGCCTTTTCCTGACCCCAAGTGCACAGCAGAGAGGTCACGTTTCCTGTTTTTATTCCACCTCTTATATTTCCTCTTTCTTTTTTTCCTCCTTCTGTGGAGCAACCAATAAAACCAATCCACTTACATCTAGCAAATAATTCACTAAAATCTGTACCTCCTCAGGTGTCAATTTCTACCCCTAAGCAATTATCAAAGAAATTTTCCAACAAAGACAACAGCTCTCCCTTTCTAAGAGGATTTTTGATGAATAAAATCCTTTTCTTCCTATCATAAATCTGCTCCAGAAGAATATTTGCAGCTTCTTGTATATTTTGCTACACAACTTCGGAAGGCAGGGTGACAGGGGCTGGAGGTGGGGAGTGGGGAGTTGGGATAGGAAAGTAGAACAGAATACAGCTGTATTTTACTTTTAAGGCAGTTGGACCATCTCCAGTTCATACTCTAGTCCCAGTCTCCTAAATGGTTGCTGGAAATTTTCTCTAAAGCTCCATTGGGGATAATGCCTATTGGATTTCTAGGTCTAGTAATTTAGCAGCATCCTGCTCCCGTCACTGACTCCTCACGTATTGGTTCACTGGGTGGCACTGAGGTTCCAGAGTTATCCAGGTGGCAGGCAGGATTCCCAGCAGAAGGCTTTGACCACATTTGTTCACCATTAGGTACAGGGCTGACTTCTGGACTCTCACTGAATGGCCTTCTGACTACTATAATCATCTAGGCCAACCAGGGAGGGAGGGTGGAGTGGTGAAATTAAACTTTTTTTGTCTACGGGGTCAGGAGAACTCAATACTGTGATCTCTCTTCATTTCTAGATCTTAATTTCTGGCAGACAAGGTAGAGTTCTTTTCACAGGCA
>CM052538.1:131307474-131337696 GCA_028533065.1 Trachops cirrhosus
CTCCCACAGGCCACCCACCCGTCTGCCATGTGGTGACGGTCCGCACTAGTGTGCACCTGAGTTTTCAAAAGGAGTATATAATTTTAAAAGAGGAGTGCGTTAACTATTGACTTACACAAGTCTTTAGGAATTATTATTTTCCTGTTTAACTTTTAATGAAAATAAAACCTCAAAATTCACAGTACTGGAAAAATAAAAATCTAGTAAAGCTAGCACAGTAATTTATGTGTGATTATGGAGGAACTGGTGCCTAATGCTGTTGTATGATAAATCTCATGAGCCAGTTTGTCAAACTTGCACACAGCTCGCTTATGATTGATTATTTCTTAATCCTCCTCCAGTTGTTTAATTGTTTACAGGTGCTTTCTTGTGCTGTAACTCACGTGCACTCGGTGCATCTTACCTACCACGAGGAAGTGGAAGTCTATAAAGTAAAGCTTATTTCCTTTTCACCACAACTCACCCCCCAGCACATTCTCCAGAGGTAACCAACCACTCGTAAAAGGTTTATATGTATTTTCTCAGATTTTTTCTATTTGTATTTAAACATGCCTGTATGTTATAGACATAAGAAAACAAGTGTTTCTTACATCATTTTCCCATAAAAATAGGATAATACTATGAAACTATTGTGCAACTTGTCTTTTTCACTTAATGTTACATATATCTTTTCATATAAATATGTATAGATTGACCTTATTCTTCTTAATGATTGCTTTGTATTCTAGTGCATGGATATTCTTTAATCATTCCTGATAGGTTAAATTGGTTATTTTTAAATTTTTAATATGATAAATAATTTTTCAGATTAATATCTCTGTACTACTTAGTCATATGTGAAGGACCTCACTCTCCTATGTCCTTGGCCAACATATATATTTTATAGGAACCGATACCTTCTTTTCTCTTAAACCAAAGATAAATAATCTATATTAACCTGTAAATACAGCAACAAAAAGCATTTATTGATTTTATGCAAATTGTAGAGGTGACTAATGGAGTTCTAATCTGGTGGGAACGATTCATATCTTGCTATTTTCTCCTTTAGTTCACTGGTCTCAGCTTTTTAAGCACGGTCATTGTGGAGATTACTCTTAAAATTCTCCTTTGGTGTTTACATCATCATATCTTTTATCCTAATCGCATCTAAGAGGCACAGGCTCTCCAGGTTAAGAGGTGGAAGTCGCTAGGGGTTAAAAGTGGTGTTTTCACATGAGACAGCTGACATGCTAAAGGGCTGTGACATCCAGGACACTTTGGAACTCTTTCCCTCCCCCTTCCCCTGAAATGATGACCTATTCTGAGAGGAGCAGCGTGCGGTGCTAGGAACAGGGGCGCTGCAGCCACATACCCCAGGTTTTGTCGCTCGTTAGCTGTGGGCCTTGAACAAATGACTGAACCTCCCCCTGCCTCACTTCCTTCATCTGTTAAAATGGGCATGGTGGCGATGATGATGATGATGATGATGGTGACGATATCACCTACTCCATAGGACTGTTATGAAAAAGCAAAGATTAATATTTGTAAAGCACTTACAGGGTCTGGCACAACTCTATACAGTTGTTTGTTAAAATAATACAATGTTGTTGGAACCATGACTGTTCTCCATAGTCTCCTTAAGAAGCAGCTGTTCATCAAACTTTTCTGAAGCCCCAACAGCTGAAGTTGCCCAAAATATCACGTGAAAAATCTCCCTTCTCCTTCTTATCAGCCCTGCACTGCAGAGGTTTCTTTGTTTAGTGTTCATAGATGCCCAATATTTCCGTGGTCTGTTCTGGAAGTCTAAACTTCTAATGAGAAATGGTATTTAGGTTGAAGAGTAAATGGACATATAATATACATGTCTGTTTTCTAGATAGTTCTTAGCACATTCTCTGTGTTAAACAAAATATTCTAACAAGAAGAGATTTTCAAAAACACATTATAGAAAAAAATGGAGTCAGATTTCAGAAATGTAAGTACAGTGGAAATTACCTGAATTCTCTGGAAATTTGTGACTTTCTGAACACAAGAGAATGATATAAAATTCATTGACAATATATATTTATACCTCACATTTTCAAATTGTGAAGTATATTATTAGAAATATAGCCAATCTGTATTTATACAAGAGCTGATTAGCCAGATATGAGATATTACAGGTCTACTGCGACTGTTTCTTGCCTTTTGATCGATTGCAAAGCATGAGTAATCGGGTATGAAATTGGTTTTTCATACTATGGTTAGACTTCCAAGGCACACTATATCATTCCTCGCTTTTTCTATAGTAGGAAGATACGGCACTACAGGGCCCCATTCTTCTGGGGACCTCTCTGTGTTCTCTGAGGTAGTCTCACTGCAGCTTTGGGCCAAATACTTTGACCAAGAAGCTTCTTGTTCTTCTCCGCTGCATCATAATTTAGTTTTACAGCAAAGTTGAATGTCTTACTTCCTCATATTATCACTAATGGATTTGGGGGGCTCAGTGACAGCTTTCAACCCTAGCTTCAGCATAGAATTATACTTGAAGGACTTTGGTGGGGGAATTTCTGGTGCTGAAAGAGGTAGAAAAATAGCATGCTGTGAGTAGCCACTGTAAGTCCAGTGGAGAGCTGGCATTCAAACTCCCAGACTTGGATCAAAACACTAGGAGAGAAGCCTCGCAGATTCAACTATAGCCAATTCATGATTGGGTGTGCGCTTTACCCTGTTGCAGAAAGTTACACAGTTACCATATGATTCCTCTCTCAGGTCGGCAACAGGAATAAATGGAGCTCCCCTTTCTTTTCTTTCTTCTTGGACTGCATAGGTCTGGGATTAACTCTGTAACAACTTCTTTTCAGACTCCAGTTGCTTGGGAAACTACACTCTTTGCTCTCTAACTTGACCCCATTTCCTGATGAATGCTTTTTTCATTTCTTCACTAAATCCTGAAGGTTTTCACATACTGCAATTTCTCTGCTAAATAGTTCTAGGAATAACTGCTTAAAATCAAAACTCTAGATTTTTAAGGAAATTTAGAGGCCACTTAATTCAATCACCTCATTTTACAGTTAAAGAAATTGAGTCTCCAAGAGGGTAAATAACTTGTTAAATGTCATCCATCTAATTTGTAAACTGGGTAGAATTTTCCCAAGCTAATTTTTGTCTTGGGTAGAATTACAACTAAAACCACCTTAAAGGGCACCTACAATTCCATCTTGATCCTTTTGAACTATCATGTGAATATAATTAACAGGATCAAATGTATAAAATCATGACCTTAATCCTAAAAAATTTGTGATGTGAGAAATAATTAAATGAGATTTAGAATTAACAATCTGTTTAATAGGCCATTTATTAAAACTGTGGTCTCATCTGGAGGATATTATGCTAAGTGAAATGAGTCAATCAGAGAAAAACAAATACCATATGATTTCACTCATATGTGGAATCCAATGAACAAACTGAACTAACAAGCAAAGTACAGACAGACTCATAGATGGAGAGCAGGTGACAGCTATGGGAGGGGAGTTTAAGGGGTATAGGGATTCAGCAAAAACGAAAAGGGACACATTGACAGAAGTGTGATCGCAGGGGGAAGGGAGGTAAAAGAGTGTTAAATGGTGATGGAAAATATACAATTAAAAAATTAAAAAAATGAAACTATGGTCCCAGGTGTTGTAGTTAATTGAGGGGTGGCTAGATCAGCCTACAAAGATTGCTGTGCATTACCTAATGATCTTTATTTTGTCAGGGGAGGGAGTTGAGGGAAAACAGACCAACAAAAATAGAGAGAAATAATGTGAACATAGGAATCAGGTTAGGCTCAACAATCTGTTGTTATTACTATTAATATAACATCACACTTTCCCCCCACAAGATTATAACTCCACTTTGGCAATATAAAGATCAAACAAGAAATTATAAAATTATCTTTATGTCCAGAACTTGCATCTTGCTAGAATCAAAGATGCAAAGTTTGTTGCTTCCCCATGCTCTTTTGGTTACTCATTCATTCCTATCAGTGACTTCTCCACGTGGCCACAGATACCTCATAGAGTCTTTGAAGAAGCATTCGCGACAGCTCTATGCCTCTCCGTGCAGGACAGTGTGTCTCACAAGCAGGCCAATCGCTAACATTTGTGAACCTGAGGCGAATGTGCAAACGGATGTCTCCAATCTCCCCTCCAATGGACCACACACTTTTCCGTCCATGCTGACCTCAAAGAACTTGTGTATAATGTGTAGACTCCAACTTATGTATCTAAGCCCTGTCCATAACTCCAAACACAAATTTCACAAAGAGTCTCATTTTGATCACACTTTGGGCAATACAGTCTGTCCTTCAGAAGGCAGAGATGAGCAGAAGCCAAGCAGGCACTGGAAGCAGGCGTAGGGCTTCATGATGAGGGAATTCTGTATTTCCTGAGTAGGTAGAGCTTGGCCTAGAAGAGGGGAGAAGGCTCTACACGGGCAAATCCTGATAGACCAGTCACTCTTTGGGGAAGAGGAGGGCCAGTGAGGCCCAGAACAGGGGCCTCTCGAGCACAGGACCCAGGAAAGAAGTCCTGGTTGATTGCATCGAGAGCAGTACTGCCGATAAGAAACTCTGGGACAGAGCCCTCCTCTAGGCACTGTCTCTTGGGTTGGACTAGAACAAGGAATGGAAGCAAAGACGTTGGATGGCCAGAAGGAAGACACTGCAAACAAGTTACTTTCTAACAGGGAAAGTTCCAGAGATGTTCTAAAAGAGCATCTTAAAGAATAAGACTGTTCAGAAGTATTTCATGTCAGAACAGGAAGGAATCTTCAAAATATCTGTTAAAATAGAATGAAACCGCAGAGACGAACAAGTTGTCCAAGCTCAGACTGTAAGTTAGGAACAGAGCTCAGATGAAAACTGAGAACTGGGGCTTCCAGGCCCTCAGGACTGGTTATTTTACATGACCTGGTGCTGAACCCTTTAAAGTGTAACTTTAAGCAACATGGAAGAAAGATGACCACAAAGTAGCTCTCCTACTGTAAGTACTGTATTTCATTGCATATAATGTGCACTTTTTTTGCCCAGATTTTTGAGGGAAAAATCAGGGCGTGCATTATACATGGGTAGTACTAATTCCATATCTACACAAATGTTTTAATTCTTTTATTTATGCTTATGCATTAAAAGCATAACTCTAGAAATCAATTGCAATATCTGTATGTAAAATAATACCCTAGAGTACAATAATCTGTTTTGCTGAGTCTGTGAATAATTAAAAAACTGAATTAAAATATTAAAACAAAAGATTTTTTTCCTGAAAGCTTGGGCCAAAAACATGGGTGTGCATTATACATGGTGAAATATGGTGTATCTTTTTAATAATGTGGCAGAGCAGAATGGCAAATACCAACAGTTTTTACAGAAAATCAAAGACCAGTCAGCAGACTCTGTGTGTGTGTGTGTGTGTGTGTGTGTGTGTGTGTGTGTGTGTGTGAGATCAGGTGGAGAAAGAGAAAGGAAGCTTTGTAATGTAGGAGCAGATGTCTTGATGGGAATGCTGAGCATCAGAGAAGCTTACTGTTTCATATGAATCAAACTCAAGAAGTGATGTTATGAGCACTGGGCAATCAGTTGGGGAAGCTGGTGTAATGAGAGAAGGTAGAAATGAAGAAGGAAGCTCAGGGACTCTGAATTACCCCCCCACTCCCATGTACCCTTCGTTTGGGACTATATGCACTCCATCCATACTCTCCCACGCGTCAGAAAAGTTTGTTTTAAAAATGAAGGGCAGAAAATGAGTGTACTGAAGTGGCAAGTATGGTCTAAGCACTGACTGATAGTTTTAAAACAAATTAATACTTGTGGCCCATGAAAAAGAGAATTAGACTGGAGTTTAGAATTTGTATTCCAGTCCTAACTTTGCAGCAAGCTGTTTAACTTCTGTACTTCTCTTTTCCCAAAGGTAAACTATAAATAAGAAAACCAGTTCTTAATATTTATGACAGCCAAAAAATGAGGGGAAAAAACCTAATGTCAACAACAGGGAAATAAATTACGAAACATTTATATGCTATATTGTCATATTAAAAATTGCAGTTTTGAAAAATTTTAGCAATGCACTAAAAATTCGCCATGTTGAGTGAGAAAGCATGATTCAGAAACTACATATATTGTTGGCTAATGTAAAGATATAATATTATTAAATACTTGAAGGAAATACATCAAAATGTTAATTTTATTATATCTCGGTGGTAATGAGCAATGGTTTTAAGTTTCTTCTTTATATAGTATTTTCACTATTTTCCAAATTATGTTTAATAAACATATATTAATTTTGCCATCAAGAAAGATGTTATTTTTAATAGAAACCATGTGCTGTCCCCTAATTCATAAGGATGTTATGAGGAAAATGAAATTCGTTTAAAAACTGAATTCTGACAAACATTGCTAAATGACCCAAGTATTTATATTAAAGGGAAATTTTGATGCATGTCTCCTTGTACAGCTTTTCTCTTTTTTCTTTTTTCTTTTTTTTAAAGTTTATTTATTTATTTTTAGATATAGGGGAAAGGAGGGAGAAGAGAGGGAGAGAAACATCAATGTGTGGTTGCCTCTCCCATGCCCCCTCCTGGGGACCTGGCCTGCAACCCAGGCATGTGCCCTGACTGGGAATCGAACTGCGACCCTATGGTTCACAGGCCTGCACTCAGTTCACTGAGCTACACCAGCCAGGGTCAGCTTTTTTCTAAATAGTGAATGGATGTGCTTGCAAGCAGTCATGCCAGGCATTAGAGGAGCACAGGGCACGTGCCTCTACCCCTTTAGCACTGTTTCTGTGTGCTGGTCCTGGTGTCCCAGGAAGAGTCACAGTGACTCTGGTCATTATACCGCAATTCCTTTGAGTTATCAGGATGGATGGGACAGCCACTCTGAAGGAAAGTCCTTGTGCCCGATATGGGGCCTGGGGTAAGTGTGGGAAGTGTGTGGACACACTTTTCTGTGGCTTCAGTTTCAGCCCCTTTTCTCAGCAGGTAGTGACCACTCTCTCACGTTCTCTTTCCTGGAAGCTGCTGGTAGGAGAGTTAAGATTTCTAGAAAATACAAATGGGCAGCAAATAGGGCTGGAGGTGGGGCGGGGGCCAGAACTAGCTTGGTATCCTGGTAACATCAGGTAAGGCAGGTGACAACTGCTCTTTATGGACTACTGTGTCAAGTATGTGATAGTTGTGACCTCAGCCTTTCTCCTCCTTTTTCTTTTATTCATTTTTTAAAAAGATTTTATTCACTTATTTTTTAGAGAGGGGAAGGGAGGGAGAAAGAGAAGGAGAGAAACATCAATATGTGGATGCCTCTCTCATGACCCCCACTGGGGACCTGGCCTGCAACCCAGGCATATGCCCTGACTGGGAATCGAACCTGCGACCCTATGGTTCACAGGCCAGCACTCAACCTCTGAGCCACACCAGCTAGGACTCCTCCTTTTTTTTTTAAACAGGAGAAACTGAAGCTCAGAGAATCAAAAAACAAAAAACCAAACAAACAAACAAACAAAAAAACAAAACAAAAAAACCTTGTCCAAGATTGCACCATTGGAATTTGAACTCAGATTTTGCTGGCTCTGAAATGTGTGCTTTCTACAATAAAGTCCAATGAGTCCCAGGATTGTGTGACACCAGATTCACTCAAAGAGAATACTGGATACACAAATTTCTAAATCCTATTCCTCAGAAATTCTGATTTAGTAGGTTAGGAATGGAACCAAGGAACATATATCTGCTGTTGAGGAAGGTTCGAGGACGGCAGCTCCATTCCACATTGCTGCTCCTGTATGAACAATGAGGCGGGGTGTGTATAGCCTGAAGATTTTTGGTCCACAGCCTGAGTGATGCTGGAGTGGCTACCACAGTACATACTGTGCACAAAACTTCATACTCTGCACAAAAGCTCCCTCTGTGGCCCCCCCTTGATTCTTCAGCCCCATCTGTTCCTTTCACAAAGTCAGAAATAGGGAAAGTCAGCCAATCAGAAAGGGTGCTAAAACAAAATATATTAATATAACAAGAGAGAGGAAATTATTTTTAGTAGAACACCTCAGAGACAACTGCCTTTTTAGTTGCAAAGAAGCTTCTTGGGTTAGTGAGTATTGTAAGGGGATGATCCCTCCAGGGAGTTTAATTCAGTAACAATAGATGTTCATTAAATTGCTTCTAAGAAAGTCAGGCCCTGTAAACCTCTTTTGTTGTTGTTGTTGTTGTTGTTGTTGTTGTTGTTGTTGTTGAGAGGCTTTGCAGGTTTGAGGCCAAAGCCTGTCTCTGTTTAGGACCAGAGAGGAGTAATGAGTGCCCACTAGTTCTCACTACTTTCTCTCCAGGCTTAATCAACTTCTCCAAGTAAATATTTAACGAACATATGCAACCTGTTGGTTTGCAGATGCGCAAAATCATTGGCCTGGCTTGTGCATCCTTGTGTTTATGTCCAGCCCTGTCTCTCACACCATCCCCACATCACCTCCTCTCTCCCCCAGGTTTTTGCACATCTAGTCTCATTGCTTGGAATAATTTTCTGCTTTCTATCACCTTCTTTCCCTTCTCCTACATTATTCTTATTAGTCTCACAGGACTCTGTTTAAGCATCCCTTTCTCAGAGGCTTCCCCAACATAGAGGCTAGAGACTCTTAGCATGTGTTCTGACACATCACAGCGCTCTTCACAGTTCATCGTTACTACATATCTAATTGCCTGTTTCCTCCTCAATAAAGTCCGACACCTTGTCTTGTCCACCGTTTCCTCATAGCTACTCTAAAGACTATTAAATACGTATTGAGCATTGAATGAACTGAGAATCTAAGGGTATGTGCACAGTGAGCCCCTCACTTAGTCGGATCAAAGGCTGGGTCTGGAACTGTTACCAGTTCACAGGAACTCCAGTGGGTAGAATCCCTAACTCCAGCAAAGCTCAATCCTATTTAAATTATGGTGCCAAGACTCCAGAGATGAGAGCCAGGAGTACAAGGTTCACCCAAGTGTGTGACCTTGGGCCATTTGCTTAATCTCTTTATCTCTTACAGCTTTTCTGAGTAGCAAAGGAAAGTGTGGGAGAGAACTTTGAAAACAGTACAAATATGAGTGCACAGTTGTGGAGATGTAGAAGAGATGGGCTCATTTCTAAAGGGTTGTGGTTGGAATGAAGGGGCCACATTCTGGTTCCCATTTTTCCCACCTCAAGCCATATGTCTGGTTGAATCAGTGCAGTAAGTACAGCGGGGCCTCATCAACCCCCACTCACCACCATCATTATCTGGTTGATTAATACAGTTTGCATGTTATTGCACGGGAAAGGGGAGGAAGAGAGAGAACAGAGTGGCAGTCTCTGCTGTTGTAAGAATGTGGTGGATCTGTCAAAAACATTTTCCAGGTTCCTCATTCTCTAGGGGATAATTTTTCTGCTGGAATTTTGAGATCTCAAAATTAAATACCTGCACCAGAACTGCAATCTCCAAGGTGACAGTACAAAAATCTGCCTTGGTTTCTTAACATGAGAGGTTTTAAATAATCATTGCCTTAATGAAGTACCTACCATATGGATAACATTTTAGGACAGGCAGTCAAATGGTGGTGAGGAAGAAAAAAATTAACTACAAAAAGAAGTGAAAGTATGTGTGTGTGTATATATATATATATATATATATATATATATATAATTAAACCTTGTAAACCTTAAATTTACACAATGGTATATGTCAGTTATGTATCAATAAAGCTGGAGAAAAACTATTTGGCAAATAAAAATATTTAGGACATACTTTCCTGAAAAAAATTATTCTTTGTTTATCTGAAATGCAAATGTAACTTGGTATCTTACATTTTCTCAGAAAACCTTTGATGAAGTCCTCTCCTTTTCCCATAGTTCTGTTCTAATTATTCCACAGTGAAAAAAATGTTCTATAGAATATTTATATCGATACATATTTATGTTGATAAATATTTATATTAATAAATATTCTATATAAATATTTATTCTAAAATATTCTATAGAAATATTTATAATAAATTGTTCTAGAAATATTTATACTTATTGCTTGAATGAATTGATTATCATTTAATGTCTTTAAAATTACACTTCCCTTCAAAATAGCCACTATGTTTCACTCATCTTTTTATATATGTTAGGATTTAATGTACCTTTAAAAATTTTTTATGTATTTCTGGGCTCTTCTCTGTTTTAACCTTAAATCAATAAGGAATTTTATCATTATGTTCCTTTTATTGTATTATAGTTCAATGCCATGAATTACAATGTATTATTTGAAGACAAATAAAAGAAATTGCCCCTTTTTACAATGGGAGATCTTGGGTACTGAATTTCATTCATTTGGTTCAGCAGTCACTGGGATTGGTTTTTATATTACATTATGTTTTACTGAAAATTTCAAATGTATTCAAAAATAGAAGGAATATTGTTACAAACCTTCATGTATCATTATCCAGCTTTACCAGCTATCATGTCATGACCAAGGCTGTATTTCCCATCCATGCCCCTCCCCGCCAACCCTCCCTTATTTTACAGCAAACACCACACACCAAATCATTCATTGGCAAATTTCTGTTGTATCTCTGAAAGATAAAGACCTGTAAAAATATCCACAATATTATAATCACATCTAAAAATTAACAGCATTTCTTTAATGTTATCAGATATCTAATGGGGGTTAAAATTTCCCTAATCTCCTAATTTTGTATAACTTGTTTTTAAAGTCTCTTTGTTGTAATTTGTTAACAGGTTTCTCCCTCTCTCACCCCTTTTCCCCTTTGTAAGCTCTTTATTGAAGGAACTGGGCTGTCCAGTTGAGTCTTCTACACTCTGGATTTAAAAAATTGCATACTCACAGTATCATTTAACATGACTCTCTGCTTCCATATTTCCTATAAGCCAGTAGTTGGATCTAGAGATTTAGTCTAATTTAGGTTATATTTTTTGCAAGAATACCTCATAGGTGGTGGTGTATATTTCCATCAGGGGGAATATAATATCCAGTTGTCTTTTTTTGATATCAGCAACATGATGATCATTGCCTAGATCAAATATTTGATTAGAAATTTGTGAAATGGTGTTAGTCTTATTATATCATCCTTTTTCTATTTTTTTTAATAGAACTCTCTGTCA
Organism: Trachops cirrhosus; assembly: GCA_028533065.1. Classification (NCBI taxonomy): domain Eukaryota; kingdom Metazoa; phylum Chordata; class Mammalia; order Chiroptera; family Phyllostomidae; genus Trachops; species Trachops cirrhosus. Next base: position 131,318,582 of record CM052538.1, read on the forward strand.
CCACCTAGTCTGTTATCCTGAGGTATATTGCACGTGGAAAAGTGTCACTGTTCTCTTCCAGGGGAAACAGACTCTGAGCCAGAGATCACACGTCTAAAAGGAGGGAGCTCTAGGGAACAACACTTGTAGCAGAGTGAGGGAAGCAGGGACTGGGTGAGGGAGAGCTGTGTTACCGTTGGTGTTTAGCTAGATACTGATAAAGGAGAGTAAAGGGAACTAGACTTTGAGCTTAATAAAATGGGGAACATAAGCTTGTTTGCTTCAACAGGAAGCTATAGCTCCACACTCCAGGAGACCCCCAGCACTTTGCTCTGCCAAGAGGATTAATGCTCCTCCTTTCCCTCCTCTGGTACCAGATTGCCTAGTCGGAGCAGGGGAAGGCAGGCACACAAGCAATAGAAATCCAAATGGCGCAGGGGGAAGTGCTTGACCAAAGAGGCCTGCCGGTGTAGCCTGAGGAAACAATGGATTGGTTGGGAGGTGGGCCCACCCAAAGTCTTTAGAAGCCTGGGAAGCTGCATGGATCTTTTGAAAGGGCACCTGGTCCATCCCAAATTCAAGGGGAACAAAGACACTCTCTCTCTTGCTCAGGACCTGCACTCGTAGCTGTGCACTTGCCTGTTCTCTCTGTGGCCATGTGGCCCTAGCAGCCATGTGGCCCATGGCCACATGCAAGCTCCAGGAGGGAGCCTGAAATGGACTACAACAGGAAACACAAGCCAAGCTAGGCAGACGCTGGACTGGACTGTGCTTTAATATGGAACATAAACTCTGGGCAGTGGCCTTCATCCTGGCCCTACTGAAGATGAGATTGGACTTTTTCCATGGTGCGACAGAGATGGGACATTGGGAAGTCAGGAGGGGATCCCTCTTAACTGTACATCATCAGTCAACCATGCCACAGAGCCACATCCTCTATGAGGGTCTCAGGAAGTTCTTTTCCTTTTGACACCACAGGGAACCCACTTCCACCAGTGACAGTTGGACTGCCTAATTGTTGACTGCCTTAATTAAGACATATACTTAGAAACTGAAGAGTTTACTTTTTTATTGTATTTCATCCCTACCAATTTTCAATTCTACATTTACTTTGGAGCTACAACATGCCAAGAACTAATCTGCTTTGATTCGTCGCTGGCCTTTTGACTCAAATTCTGATCCTTGTGAGGATAGCTAGCTTAACACATTATGGGCAGTAACAGCGGGGGTCTGAGCTCCATACTATTCTTTTTTCCTTAACCCTCATTTGACTGATGGGTGTTTCAGAGGGTCTGAGAAGATGTACCTGGACTGATGCCTGTATTGTCAGAACAGAGTGCAGAGAATGTTCATAGTTTAATCTCATACGAGAAGACAGACTACAGAATAAGAGCATGATGTTCAGATAAAACTGTCCTGTCGGTGCTGGCAAATACAGCTTTGGGACAAAGGAGAGAATTCAAAGCGGTGCTGCATGGGTCAGAAGGCTCGTCAGCTGTTTGCATCCCGTCAAATGATGGAACAAATGCATGTGTGCTAAGTTGAAGCCCGAATACCTTGAAAAGAATTTCCTGGAAGAGTGAGACTCTTCATGTAGAAGATAGTGTAATAGCTTTCTCTAGAATTTGGAAAGGTTTGTTTGCATCTGTGTGGGCCATAGATTCTTATCCAAGCAATGGGTTCAATAGCTAATAAGTTCTCACTGTACTTTGCAGCCCCAGGAGTCAGTAATTTATTGTACTTAAGTAGAGATCTCCCTGACAGTGTTGCATTGAATATCAGAATAAATAGGTAATAGCATATCTATAGAACTCGCTAACACGTCGTTTAGGCTGCCCAAGGGCTGCAGTAAATTGCTCTGCCACCTTTTAAGCGAATATACAAATGCTAAGCGTCGGTGATAAGATCGTCCTGTGTTTTATTTTATTATTATTCCTCCCCTCTGGTGCTGAGAAATGAATTGCTTATGAGAGGGAAGGGAGTATTGGCTTAATAACTTGTAATCAGATATGCCACACAGCAAATGTGAACTTCCCATTTTCCTGTTTTAGCCGTCTTTTATCCCATGAAGAACAGTTCCATCTCATAATATGGGAAAGGGCAGTTAACTCTTCAATGCAAAATGCCTAAAGGGATTAGGTGTGAATGAGAATACAAGAAGGAATAAATTTGGGATTGGTCACTATCTTACCATTCTAAAGACATTACCAAGAGATAAGTAATAATGATATTAACAAAAGGCTTGCTGTTCTAAACACTTTTCTAATAATAATTTAATGCTCACAACAATTCCATTTTACGGATGAGGGCACTGCAATTCTAGGGTTAAAGGACGGGGCACCGTCACATCCAGACCACCACCTATGCTAAACTGCCCCTCAGGAAATGCTGATTCCCTGACTGCATTTGAGTTTGCTCAATACTGTGTTTCCAGGGAAGACTAAATCAGTTTTTGAGAAAACATGGCCTTCATTCCAGTTTCAAATTAGGAAGAATCTTTGGCTCAATCCTTTAGTCTCCAAAAGTCCCTCAGAGCCCTTCCTTGGATAATTAGTTACGAACCATATCAATTATATCTAAGTGGACAAATTTAATTACTACAGAAGACCAATTGATTTTTTAAATTATCATTGATTGCTCAGTGGTTATTTCAGTGTAAAGATTGGTACATTCTGAATCTTTAATTTAATTAGTTTATGAAGTAGCCCAAAGGTTGACACCAAAGTAAGAGAGGTGAATATGCCCTCTGCTTCCTTTTCTTCTCAGTGCAGAGTTAACACGATGGCAGCCTGAGACAAACAACATTTAATGTTAAATTATGTGTAGGTTTTATGGGGACTTTCTTTTTTCTTTTTCATTTTCTTTTCTTCTCACTTCTTTTCTTTTGTTTAGCAGATTTATTTGAGGCAGTAACACCCTAGTGTTCCTAATGGTGAGAAAAGGACTTGCCATATTGCCTGGGCTACCAGGATGCTGATATTTTTAATCCTTAAATCAAACTAATAGGTAGCCAGTTAAGATCTTAAGAATTTTTGGAAACTGTTGTGGATTTAGAACTGGATTCTACTCTTTAATCCATTCTAACCCCCACTCTTTTCTTCACTACCAACTGGCTGAATGATTAGGATTTTTTGATATCTATTTCTCATCTTTAAAATGAAGATAATCATATTTGTCTTATCTATCATATAAGCCAAATCTATCTATGATAGTGCATTTAAAAAGATTAAATGTATGTAAACTCAAGTGTCATTAACATTTAGAGATAATCATGATATTTGCATTATTTTGCTATAAACATATTGTCCGACACTAATTATGTTAGTGATACACTGCTATGTAAGAAGCTACTCCAAAACTTACTGGCTGAAAGCCACCATTTGGTATTTTTTATAAACCTACAAAGCAGCTGGGCGGGCTCTGCTGGTCTGTGCCTGGTCAGCGCATACTTGGGCTTATCTTTGCATCTGTCATCAGCCGGTGGGTCGGCTGTAGCCTGGCTGCTCTAGAAAGGCTTGGCTCTTTCTCATGGTCTCTTGTTCTTCAGCAGGCTAGGCCAGAGAGGTTCTCATGGCAGAGGAAGAAGAGCATGAGTGCAAATAAGTGTGCGTAATACCTCCCGATGCCTCAGCTAAGTATGGCGCCTCGTCATGTCTACCACATTCTAGAGACCAGTGAAAGTTGGAAAACAGCCCAATTCAAGGGGTGAGAGTGGGAACCAAAGAAATGCCACATCCTTATTGGAGGAGATGTACAGACATGTTGTAAGGAGGGGAAAATCTGAAGCCATTTCTGCAATTGATCTATCGCATGCAGTTACTTATATTCGATTAAAACTCTTGATTGTTTTTATTTATTTCACTGTGGCAGTGATTTTTTGACATTTTCAATTTTGGTGTCATTGTGTTTTATATCTTTGTATATAAAGGCACTATTTACATCCATGGGTTGCTACCTATATATAAACCTAACATAGACATTTGAATATATTTGCAATTATTGTGACCAACTTTTACCTGGAAAACATATTAGGTATATTCTTATTTATTAACTATTATTTGCTATACTAGCAAAGGGAATAAAATAAGCAGGTGATTTATAATGATTGTTGGAATTCTGAGGGCCAATATGTTTTGTACTACTGGATTCTCTGTTGCACTGACATTATTAGTACAATTCATTACTGGTTTTATAAGCAGTCAGAGTAAATGAGGAATTGAGACAGTATAAATTGAAAATCCAGGTCTCTAGTCCTGGCCTTGGAAAAGAAGACAGGGTTTTGGCTTTGTTTTATTTTGTTTGCAGTAGAATGAGCCTGACTGGATGTCTACATTGATTAAATTCCCTGAATGTGTGTTAAATTCATGATTTCATTTGGATTAGACATTTGGTGGTATGATGCCAAACATTTGGATGTTTTTTCTCAACAGTGCCAAGTATACATCTGTGTAGAGGAATGTTCAGGTTTTGGCATTTAGTTGGCATCTTTATACATGCTTTTCAACCAGAGGTACCAACACCACTGGGGCAACTGCAGAAGACTGGGTACAAAGGATGTATTTCTGAGTAAGTTCGATTTTACCAATAGTAAGTATAACTTATTTGAATTATACATAGGCACTTGGCAATATCTTGTAGATTCTAACATTCCTTTTATCTATGTTGGCATCATGTTCAGGAGCACTTAAAACATATTGCCATAACATTTTCTTAATGACTATTGTGATTTAATGCTATATTTGGCAAACACGGCCTAAAATACAGTAGCTAAGAGTGCAAGCTCATTTTATTTGCATACCATTGTTAAGCATTTTCATGTAGTGCTTACCAAATGTGTCAGAATGTTATGATCTATTTAATGACTTAATGGATGAAATACATTGTTCTTAAATTCAATTATATCCTTTGCACCTCTGGAAGTAAGGTCATGTCAGCATTTCAATTATTTAAGTGTCTGGGTTTAGCAGTTTTTAACTGAGCTATAAAAATTGGCTTCCAAATCAAATCTCAGTAATAAAGGTCATTGCCTGGGGGAATTTTCCTCCCAAATTTAGTGTGTATAATTTTATGATGCATCTCCTGCTTTCTAAAATAATCTTTTAGGAAAAATTCCGTTATGGTCCTCATGTGGCAGAAGGAAAACTTTAATTTCCTGTTTGCTTTATAAGACTAGGGCTTTCTCCCTTGATGTGGAACAGTCATTTCTCATTCTGGCCTTTAATACACCATTACCTGTTACTTGTATGACCTCAAGCTGTTACTGAGCTGCATCGTGCCTCAATTTACTCATCTGTAAAACAGACTATTAACAGTACTTACCTCGTAGAGCTTTAGTGAGTATTAAATGGGATGATAGACATATGTGTTTGGGGCAATACTTGCTGGGCAAGGGCTAGTTTTTATTGTTATTAGATAAGAGAGTTAGTATGAGTCCACTCAACATTAGAGAGACATCTGAAAACAGGCTATTGAGGTGAGATCTGGCATTTACTGAGAGGTATGGAAGATACAGTGGCTATGAGCTAATTATCACCCTGATGTCAATAGTTTTATTATTTTTGAAATTAGTTTTTATTGTACACCCCCAGATTTGCTTAGGAAGAGAACAAGATTGCATAAGTGGGTTATTCACCCTGCAGTTTTAAGACATTACTGTATGTTTTGCTAATGAAACACTTTAGGCAACCCCACACAGCTGCATATATGTGTAAATTACAAAAAGATGGACATATTTTCCTGGGGGCAGGAAAAAATCCACTCCTTTACAGACTTTGAAAACACTCACTGATATATTTGATTTTGTATTGATCAAGTGCCCATTTGTTCCTGAATAAACTGTAGAGAAATTGTCCTCCAAAAATTGGAAAGAGGCAGATTCACTGAGAGAAAAATCTGTTTTCCTCTGTTTGTACTCACGGCAGAACCACTGGTTTCTTAGGTGTCCTGGCCTTCTTTCTGGGCCGAGGACAGGCCACCAGGAGAGGGACTCACACAGAGATGTTACAATGTGGTGATTACACGTGACTCTGTTCAGACACCTCAGCACTCATGGGCCACGTTGAAAAAATTCCAAAAAGTAAAATAAACATGATGGGATTCAAAAGTCCTTGGAAATATTTTAATTACTATTTTTAAGAAACTTTCATTTTAATGTATTCTGTCTAAACACTGAACATTAAGATTCCAATTTCTACCTCTATTAAAGTTCCTTGAACTCTTCTGTTTGATCTGATTCAGAATGAATTTGATGTTTTCCTGTTCGACACAGTACATGACATTCGTACAACTACGATCTGTTGTTTTCACTCTGCCATTATCCAAGCAAAATCTTAGAGTTGGAAAGGCCCAAAGAACCCATTCTTATAAGTGAATATTGACTATGCAAACTACTCTGTTCATGTGAATTCCCTTTTTTTTTTTTTTTAAAGAAAGGGCCCATAGCCTCTGATGGGAGAAAATCTAAATCAGAAAAAATGCTATTGTTTAGAGTCCTTGCTGGGCAGACACATCAAAGTGTAGAGGAGATCCAAAATAAAATTTTAAAAAATGAAGTAAGATTGTACAAAAGACCCATCAATATATTTAAAATATGTTAAAAAATCAAAATGTAGTTTAAAATCACCTGAGATATTTATTAATAAAGAACAAGCAAAGTAAATGTCATTCTAGGATTCTAGACAATAGAGCATTTACAACTTGATTTACCATCCAAAAGGAAGTTAGAGATATATCAAATTCAGGGTTGAAAAAGAACACACAGCACAGGTAATCAGGAATCTTAAAGCTGGGATGATTTCCGAACAAATCAGAAATCTATCAATTGACCAGAAACAATCAATATCAACTATACAATGGAGATTACATTGTTCAGCGATCCCTGTTACACCAATACCAGTGACAGATTAAGACAGATGATGCTATAGTATCTTAGAAAATCATTACTGCCATTCTAGAAATTCTATGTAACTAACTGGAGAAGTGGGCAGAATGAGTAAATGGCTTTTTTTCCTCCTTAAAGTTCCACTGTAAGTGTAGTTCAACTGGGAAAGAAAATGCAGTAGTTAAAATAGAATTGTGTACAGGGAAATGGAGATAAATGCCTTAAATGAAAGAGATGTTCAGAAGACCACCCAAGGCCCCCACAGATGCCATTCATATGAATGGCAATCCCCACCCGCCATGCCAAGTTAGCTGGGTATTCTGATACTACCAGTACAGTGGGAAAGTAATCACAGAGATTAAAAGTTAAGTTTCATGTTCCTTGATCAACAATGAGTCATTGTCAGACCACTCAGTGGCAGGCACAGTACACATGATAGTTTAGTGAATTTAAAGCTTATTCAGACTTTACAAAAGAATGAAGAACTGGCTATGAAATCTAAAGGTATTTGTAATGTTATAGTCAGAGTGTCTGATCCTGTGTGGTTCCATATGAGTGGAAGAAAAACATCTAATAATAAAGCAAAAGACAATGTAATATATGTACGTAAACCTTCTTTTCCTCTTTCTTATGAAAGCCTTTTCATCCATTTAGTCCCAGTTCAGATGATTCTACCCCTGTGTCACTTTCTCTTACTCATAGAGGCAAAAACGATACTTTGGTGACCCCAGAGGATGTGTGTATACTTCTGGTATCATGCCTGTTTTATTGAATTCTAGTAATCTGCGTGTGTTTTATTTTCTCTGTGAATATGCTGGGAGTTCCTTGGCACTGTATTTTATTTACTTTTGCAATACCAAGCACATAGCAAGTCCACAACAATATGTATTAAATGCTTGTGGTTGGTCAACATATGAAAACAGGAAGTGTACATGATATCCACGATGCTTTTGATTCCAGAGGTAAATGGGCTGACAGCAAAATAAATCTCACAGACAAGATTTCTGTTTACCAAAAACACCTGCTTGTCAGAATAAATTATTTGGGGATGATCGAAAGACAAAACTCTAAGAGATCTTGAATAATTGGAGAAATCATTTATTATAACTCAGGGTGATACTGAATAAAAATAAAATCCAATAACAGCTTTTCAATCTTTGATCAGATCGTGTGTCCAAAAATTAGCAGAAAAAACTTGAGAAACACAGAAAAATCTACATTTTAAAAATCTATTCTTATGTTACTATTTAATTTGGAAATATGTAACTTTTCTCATTGTATCTTAATGGGCTAAGAGATAGTGAAGAGGGTAACCAGTGACTCTAAATTCATTTAAGTTTCCTCAGTTCCCCTTCCCACAGCCTGCCCGGCCACGGTGATAATGGGAAATGTCTGATGGGTCCCCTTTTAGGATGATAAGTATGTCATAGAGGAAAAATTTGAGAAGTTAAACCAATATCTGAATATATAAAAAAACACAAAATAAGGATTCAAACAGCAGGGTATTATTTATTATTAACATTGGTAAAATTAATATTTTATTAAACTCCATCTAAAACTGTTACAAAAAGCTGCTTTCCTAAGCTAAATATTTTCTTTAAGTGTAATTTAATATTCGCCCTTGTCAGGCTCTCTAAGCTAAATATTTTCTTTAAGTAACTTAATATTTGCCCTTGTCAGTTTATACATGAAACATTTGACTTGTCAAGTGAAAACACTTGATGGTTTTGCCAGCACAAGAGCTTGCTACCCGCCCGGTGGTAGGTTTCATAGGAGACGGTTGGGGCATGGAGTCGGGACCCTGGAACAATGTCTTGCTTCTTTCTGCTCTTTGCTGCTATGTCGTGGTGGGCAGGTATTTGACCTTAGTCTCAGAGTGGTCATATACAAAATGACAATAATCAACTATTTCAGTAGGCTATTGAAATTATGTCATTGAAATTATGTGCCCAAAGCACTTGTAAACTGTAAAGTGCCATATCAATGTAAACTATGATTATGGCTTCATCTACATAACATCAGAAAACATCATGGAATACGGGGAGCCCATTTCTATTTGCAAATGTGCTGCTCTGCAATACAAGTAGTAAGGATGTTTTCTACTTCCTTCTTTATACCCCCACCCAAATTTTATGTGTATTTTATGTGGTAAAATACACATAACATAGAATGTACTGTTTGAACCATTTTTAAGTGTTGGCTCAGTGGCATGGAGTCCATTCATACTGTGGTGCAGCCATCACCACCATCCACCTCCAGAACTCTCATCCTGCAAAACTGATACTCTGTACCCGTCAAACAATAACTCCCCACTTTCTTCTTCTTATATCCTCGTTTGAGATAATTTAGAATGCTAATGCTGCTTCCACCTTATCCCTAACACAGCATTGAATCGAAATTACCACCATTGTATTCACCACCAACAAGAGTATAATGGTGGTAATTTCAATTCTATTTGCTGCCTCCTATTGCTTTGGTCCTGGCAAGGTACGCCGGGTAAATGTTGTAAATAAATATTGTAATGTAGACTTTGCATGATAGGAGAAATATGCAATTTAGCAATGTGTAAAAATGCCTAATATTTTACAAACTCATGGACAAAACCATTTATTTTTCTGAAAATGCATTCTAAGAAAATAACTAGGGATCTGTTCAAAGAATTATCTGAAAATTGTTGATAAAATGTAACTAGATCTTCTAAATTTCCATCCATTGCAGATTGGTTTAAAAATTGATTGTCTGTCTGGAGAAAGTCCAGCTATTGTTAATTTAACAAGAACAGTTTGTGTGACATCAATGTAAATGTAACCTGGCAGCCAAGGAGAGTGGACTGGAATGCACATGCATGAACAATGATGACTTCACTGAACTAGTCATTGGGGGCGGTAGACTATTGAGTGAGCATGTGTACTGTGTGGCCATCACATTCAAAATGACTGAGCCAGTAGAGTAATGAATCTGCATCAAATTTTGCATTAAGCAACTCTGGGCAACTAGTGATTGACAGCTTCATCACAACAATGCACCTGCTCATGCATCACATCTTGTGCAAAGATTTTTGGTGATACACCAAATTACCCAGGTGACTCAGTCCCCCTACAGCCCAGATTTGATGCCCTGCAACTTCTGGCTTTTTCCAAAACTAAAATCACCTTGGAAAGGCCAGAGATTTTAGATTGTCAATGAGATTCAGGGAAAATCTGTGGGGCAGCTGATGGAGATTAGGAGAACTGTGTGAGGTCACAAGATACCTACTTGGAAGGCGACTGAGGTGTCATTGTCCTGTGTACAATGTTGCTTGTATCTAGTATCTTCTTCAATAACTGTCTCTATTACATGGCTGGATACCTTCTGGACAGAACTTGTACAACAGGTAACATATAATTACTAGGTGTCTTATTGTAGAATAATATTTAAAATGTGAGGGTATGGCCAAGCTGTAGTATTAGGTTAAGAACTTTTAGACAACAGTATATAGGATGTTACATCAATTAAGTTATAAAAATAATATATATTAATTAAAATAATATGTATATGTGGCAAGCTCTGGGTGGCATAATTATTAGTGATTTTTAATTTCTTCTTTGCCAATTTTATGTTTTGTAATTTTTTTCAGTGACCATATATTACTTTCATAACCAGGAACAAAATGTAATTAAATACAAACTCAAGCATAGGCCACCTCCAAAGCAAACCCAGCAATGAACTCTGAGGTATTTCAGCTATGAACATTTAAGTAATTGGAAATTGGGAGGACCATAAAAAAGTAGTCACTGGGGGCTAGTATTTGAATGAAAAACCCAAAGAGCTTGTTTCAAATCATGTCGACTTTCACATTACTAATATAATTAAAGCAAGTAAATCAGTTGGGCAACCTGCCACTCACCCTTCACACACACGTCACAGCTGTCTGCATGCTCACTATCTTCACCTTGCTCAATTTTTACAGTTTTTTAATATGAATATCAATTCCCTTTTTCATAAACCTAACCTATAAATGCCGCAACCCCTCTGAGGGATTTCCCCAGGCTTCATTTTAAGCTCCACAAGAAAGGATTTAAAAGAGACCTTTCTTTTGTAAAGTGATTCTATAATTCTGTCCAATATCCATCATTTTCAAGGCCAAGTAATCATATTTAATAGGTCCTAAATTACATTCTGTCAGGCAAGGATTCCCTTGCTGATATTAACCAGAGAGGAGGACTGACAGTCAGAGGCCTGAAAGTAAGATATTGTTCTACAAAGGACTTACAAGCTTTCCTTCGCGGGGGTCGACCCCACTGAGGTCAGGGTGGCACGGGGTCTGTGCCTCCATCACAGTCCTCAGCCTTCCCCGAGTTATCCACAAGCAGCTCCTGCCTTCCTGCCTTGGAGTCACTTTTAAAATGAAATTACTTGGCACATTTTTGACCCTTTCCTTTGAGGAAATTGCCATCATGAATTTACTTTTACAATATTTCTCTAGTAAGACAGCTAGATGTATAAAGCATTTACCTACATGATCTCCATTCCACCTGCTTATGGGAAAACTGAAAGAGAGAAGCTGAAAGATGGGAGAAAGCTGGAGAGATGCCATCAGGCCCGGCTGTTTAAGTGGATACTACAAAGTATAAGGTTGGAGGTCTGTTCTTGACAGGAGCCAGTATAAGATCATGATGCCAGAAAATGAGCGCAAGGACAAGTTGGTTTTTGAAAAAGGTAGAGATCTAGGGCCAGGTTTTCAGTAGGAGGGAAGTTCTTATCATTCCTTGTTTGAGCTTCTCTGTTGGGGTGACTTTTATTTTGTGGATTTTACATCTAAAAGAAGTTAAGAATAAGGATGAGAAGTTATTAAAAAATAAGCACTTCTGCAAATTAAAGAAGATTTGAGTTTTAAAATATTCAGTTATTAAAACAATTCAAACACAAATCTTGATTCACATTCCAATGATGGAGCTTTGGCTGCTGTGTACCTAGCCCCTGCTGGTGCTTTGTAAACACTCACTCATTACATTCTTAACAAGACTCGGTAACTTACCCATATATTCATCCCAATTTTAGGGATGATGCCTACAAGCCATTTCTACAATCCTAGAATGGCTTAGACTCCAACCGTTTAGTCCACTCTCAATTTTTGATCAGTCTGTCATATTACATAGAATTGCTTGTTCATGTTTGGGGAAAAAAAATCCTAACCTAGTTCCTCCAAACTTCAAAATATAAGGATCTTGAGAGAAAACTTTTAAAACACTGAAGGGTACAATAGGAAGAAGTCAATACTGTTAGTGTTTAACATTTTAGAACAAGAAATAGGATGATAAGCATGCTCATTAAAAGAAGAAAAAATAAACCTTTATCAAGATACTTGTTTTATGATTTTGATAGTCAAAAATGCTTTACACGAAGGGACTTGTTCTGTTTCCTGACTAGTTTGCTTACTTTTCTCCCTCTTTTTGTAAGTTCTCAGGTTTCAGTTTTTGTTGCCTTGTTCTTTCTTACCAATTTATTTTTACTCACAATGCTTCCTTCTTGTTTCTGTCTTACCATTACTCTTTCTCTTACCCCCTTTCCTCCCATGTCTAAAAAAAGAACAAATAAGACAAAATAAATTCAGCCTTTGTGCTCTCCCTTTTAGTGCAATAAAACACAGGTGCAAAAACTAAAGGTAGGAGTCGGCTGGTTTCATGGTCCTCTCTTCCATCTTTCATCATCATTAACTCCTCTCACTACTCTTTTCCTTTACTTCCTCCTATCCAATAAGTCACTCTCTTCTTTTCAATAAATCACCAAGGCTAAGATTTAAAAGCACTTTACCACATTCTGATACACTACAGTAGTTTAATTTTCATATCGGTCTAACCCAAATTGGTTTCTCATTGACAGAGCTCAGCTGCCATGAACGTGCCCGCCGTGTTCAACAAATGGAAAGCCTCAGTAAAACCTGCGTTATCATTTATTTCCACTGTGGAAATGTTAAGCAAGCTGGAATGTGGAGATGTATTTAATATTTTCATCATAACACAATTATTAGGATAATAAAAGTTTCACAATTTCTCTGGGAAGAGGGTGGGTTTCAGAGAGAGTAATCATTTGAAATCTGACCATTATGTCTTCAGTGGGCTTTTCTCCATTTTCGTTCATTTTGCCAGGACATGTTAATACGCTCTCACCTTCTTCTCAGTGCTGTTATGTTTTTAAGAGTTGGTACTCTTTTATCTTTTAGTGGTGTTATTTTAAATGGGTTTCTCTACTTTCACTGTTTATTCAATAAACAGTGACAGCTGCCTGGATCTCTGTCACAATTTCTATTTCTCAGAGACCTCTCACAGCATCATCTGTTTGACCCCCGGTGGAATACTGAGCACCTGTTGAATGCTGTGGCAGGTACTGTGGTCCAGGTGCAAATGTCCTGCCGCTGCTTCTTGGAGGGGCTGCGGGAGAGACTATAGGGGCACATGTAGCAATTCCAGACAGAATAGTGTATTATGAGCTTCACTAATTGCATATGTAAGTTGCTACATGAACATTGGGTACTTAATTATTAATTATATTGTTCTCTGGTAGCATTTATCACATTGTATTTTAATTTGATGCATTGAATCACTCAGCTTCTCCTGCTAACTTGTGATAGAGAAGATATCTTATGCATCTCTGAATTCCCAGCATCAAACACAGGGCCTTGAACATAATAGTCAATTATTCTTCCATGAATGGACGAATAAAATGAATGTCTATATATCTATATCTATTAATTTTATATATTAATAAATGATGTATAGATCACAGGTGGCAAACACAAGGCTGTGGGCTGAATCTGGCCCTCCACCTTGTTTTATCTGGCCCTGCACCTTGTTTCTACCCGGCGGCAGTGTCGAGCTCTCGCTTAACTGTTAAGGAGTAGTTACATTCATACAGAACTAAAGTTACATTCGGCCCTTTGAAGGCAACCGCAAGGTGGATGTGGCCCCCAGTGAAAATGAGTTTGACACCCCTGGTATAGATATATAGATATACATTCATTTGTAATATATATGTATATACAATATATGTATATATTATTACATGGTATATATAATATAAAATACATATATTTAACATATGTATGTTTAAATTAAAAATTCCACAAAAGAGGATCTTTTAGTAGTAATAGAAAAAATTGGGTTTTTTGGTCAACAGAAGTATTATTTTTGTGTTATACAAAGTCAATATATAATAGGTCACTCTATTAGTTTTCAAATCCTTATCATAATATAACAATGATAGTTAAGGCCAGACTACTAAGAAAGATCAAATTCCCAAATGTCCTTTCATTTTAAGGCATGAGACCCTTCAAGTCTCTCACTCTTGCTCTTTTTTTCCAACATGACAGAAATTCATGTCTCATTTAGGAGCCTATGTTATCTTCTATCTTCAATCAGTAAATACTTCTGAATGGTTATTTTTTGCCATATTCCTATTTTATGTATATTTTCTTCAATTGCCCACTGCTTCAACTTCCGCTGCTTGCTGACTGCCATTCTAACTATATTTGATTTCCAATCTGGGGAGACAAAGAAAGAGTTATTTGACACAAAGAAGAGAATATAAACTCAGAACCTTGCTTTCTCACCTGTAAAGTGCACAGAAAAACCCCTAGTCAAATTTCTAACAGGAATTCATTCCTTTGTTTTGCTCTTTTATATGTCATAGGGAGGATTGTTGGACTTCATGTAATTTTACTTATACTCTGAAAACAAGATGAGAATACTCATTCTTTTTGTGATGACTGCCTGAAGAACTCCTCTTCCAGGTTATGTTTCTTTTTCAGACAGAGTAGAAGAATATATTTCAACAACAACTTTATTGATGACATATTAATTGAGATGCAATATTTGATTTATATCTATTCCTGTTTCTGGCCATTGGGCTCCTTACCTATGGGTTTTCCTGGCTCAGGGGAGGGAGTCTAATGTGGTCTTTAATCATGGGGTTGATGAGGAGCTCCAGACCATCTCTGAGTTGGGTCTTTGTTGGCTCTACTAGGATGGGCTTTTGTCATTTTGCTCTTGTGTTTTAGGGGCTGGGTGCCCTCTGGGAAAATGACATCAGCTGCTGATCCTCCCCACTGTCTACTCTGTGTCTGTGTGGGTAGACACCTGATCTCTAGCCCTTGGGAGTCTGCATTGTGTCTTCCTTGTCTTCTCTCCTTTTGGATGATTTTTTTCAGCCCCACTTCCTAGACAAATATCTCCTTCCTTAAAATAATAATCCTCTGGCCATGATGATCTCCTCAGACTCTGAAAGTCTCAATTTTTCCCATATGGTTTCAGCCTTCTCTGTTCATCTGGCTGTCCCACTCAGTTCTGGTTATGACAGTAAGAGAAACCCAGATGCGCTCTTCTGTTGGAAAGCTAGAGGGTTAACCAGCAAAAAGATGATTTCATAAGAACCTTTTAACTGTACTCTGAAGAGCATGAAGAAAGCTCTCCTGGATCACTTCATTCAGAGGTCAGTAAGTCCAGGAACTCAAGATGATGGGACAAAATCTCAGAAGGATTTCCTGTAGTCCTGGTTTATTGCCAACCTCCCCCTCAATTGTGTGCCTTCCTTGGCTTGTAGGTGTGAATGCAAAAGAGTAGGAAGGTAGTCCTTGCTTACCTCTGCATCATTTCTGACTTGCTCGCCATTGCCTTTTGTACTTTCCTGCTTCGCCCCATGGGGACTAGCACCACACTTGATATGTGGAGGGTATCCGTCAAGGTTCCAAGAGGAAACAGCAGGCGCACTCAAAGGAGGCTTATTCAGCAGGCTATTTATAATATTGTAGGTGGGTTTAAGGGAAACCAACAAAGGATGGTGAAGTTGTTTCCAGTACCAGAAACATGTGGGAGTCTTCACCATAGGTTGGAAGGGCAGAGGAAGGGAAGAGCTACCAGAATGCTGGGAGATAGCTGTAGGTGCAGTATAGCGGGGCCTGTGGCCTTAGGGTAGGAGCCACTGCCAACTCTTGGACCTTCTCCTCACATCCTCATGTTTCCTACACATCTCTTCCAAGTGTCTCCCATTAGTTTAATCCAACCAGAAGGTGGAGGGGAAAGGAGCTAGACTGACACAATGAGCAGAGGTCAGCCTCCTACAAGACAGAGCAGGATGGGGAATGTGAAAAGTGCACCTGGAGCACGGATGCTGAAGATGTTTAGCACATGGGTCCCGAACTGATCCTCAGCTGAGGTTGCCTCTTCACACTATAAGAGAGTTTCATTGGAGTGAGTGGAATATATCAATAAAGTCTCTTAGACATTGATATAGCCATTGTTTTTCTGTGCATATTGGTTTTTCTTCAACAGTGAAGTATCATGATAGGTAGAAGATACCCAACAGCCCTGGGGTCTCCCTGGGTCTTTGACTTGCAGAATGATCTCATAGCCTTTCCGCCTCTAGCATCTTGGGGAAGTTGCTATCCTGACAACAAGCAGTGATGCAAAACTGCTGTTTTCTCTAATGCCCTTTGTAGTTGTATTCCTTTCAGCAATGGATACCCAACCACAAACCCAATTCTTCTCCTCTACTCTTTCATCAGAAGTTAACCTTTTGCATGAGACATGTCTAGTAATATTGGGAGCCTTAGAGGGATTGGTCCCTCCTCACCCACCTCAGTGCACACACACACACACACACCCTTCTTTGTGGGTAACCTGAAAACAGGACCTTTGAACTTGGGAGAGAGAAATAGACTTTTTGGATGGGAATTGAGATGTGGCTGAATTGAGTGGCAGGAGACCAATCTAGATATAGCCTCTTCTGAACATGTGCAGCTTTATAATTCCACATTTCTTTTGGAGATAATTCAGTAAATTCCACATACATCAGATCCAAAAGGGTGGAGAGATAGACTATGAGCTTGTGATGCAGACTGTAACACTGACATGGTGTCTGGGGGAGAGCATTGAAAGCAAAGGTGTCACTGTTTTTTCATGTGTAAAGTTCTTTAATTTTCTGTCAGATGGGAATTTTTAGCCTTCTCTGAAGGAGCAGCTTGGAGATGATGTCCTCTCCTATACACTCTGACCCCTGCTTCTATAAGAGAAACTCGAGCTGGGAGGTGGCCTGGTTCATGCTGGACACACCTGCCAGACTTCAGAAAGAGGGTGACTGAACCATGGAGGGAGGTTAGCACCAACGCTGTCCCCTTGACAGGGGCCTGCTGAGAGGTGCTTTGGAACTTGCTTGTGCCCTCCCTTGGAGAGCCAAGGACCTTGAGAAGCCTTTCCTGGATGAGGGCCATGAAAGTTTCTCACACCAAGAAACCACACGGTTCTGCACCGTGTGCTCAGCAGCATGCTTCTTGGGCCTCTGAAGGCTGAGGGGTTTTGCGCTCTTGTTTTATGTGGTTTGGTGTTCATTTCTCTTGGAACTGAGGTGACTGACTCACCTTAGCTTGCCTAGGACTTCCCCAGTTTTATCGCTGGAAATTTGGTGTCCCGGGGATCCCTTCACTTACTCACCCTAGTAGGAATCTTATAACTGGGACATGTTAAGGAAAGGCCTGCACTGTGGATGTGACATATCTGAGAGTCAGGATTCACAGTGGTCAGATCTCCACTAGGAGTGTGGCTGCAATATCACATCCCTCTGCAGCAGGTTCCCAGCGATCCATAGCTGGGTGTACTTACTCCTGTCCCACAGAGCACTTTGTTGAGGTTCAGGTGCAATAACATGTTAGAGCTTTTTGTAGGTTATAAAGCACGAAGCAGAGATAATTATTTTGCTTGTCATGCTTTCTTCATTTACACCTGTGGATCTATGAAACTAATAAATGTATTAATTCTAAATGTTAAATAATAAGTTCATACACTTAAGAATTTAATATATTAAAGATCATAAATGTTAAGTATCTCCTGTGTCCACTCAATATTGTGCTAAGTACTTTATAAACACCATCACTTTTATTTTTTAAATTTTAATTTATTTTTTATTATGGATTGGTTTTGGGTGTACAGCTTAGTGGTTAGACAACTGTACCCTTTACGTAGTGTCCCCCTTGATATTTCCAGTACCTCAGCTGGCACCACGCACAGTCACCACCCTATTGTTGACTATATTTGCTATGCTTTACTTAATTCCCTGTGACTATTTTGTACCTACCAATTTGTGTTTCTTCATCTCTTCCTCTCTTCCACCCAGTGTCCTAAATGCCCCTCCCCTCTAGCAACCACAAGGTCTCTCTCTGTATCTATGAGTCTAAAGACCATCACTTTTAATTCTTCTAAAAATTCTGTGAAATAGTTATTATTATTTCCCATTGCCCCTAGAGCTGGTTTCCTTAATATGAGAGTCCTGTTGTGTTTTGGTGTAGATGCAGGGCTGATGAAAACAGGTGAACTAGTACAAATTGCTAGGGTTGCTCCCAGAATGCACCTGTTATTTTGCATATCAACATAAATCCTGTGTGAAGACTTCTAGCTGGTCAACTCTTGAGGATAGGGTTAAGCCAATTCTGCTCTTGGTAGCTCTGCTAAGATCTTGAGGTTTGCAAGTCTGATTTACAGCTCTATGAGCCACTTGTACTGTCCCACATCCTGAAAGGCCACAGGAGTGTGGCCTTAGTTTCATTGTAAAATATACATCTGAAAGCTTATATTTATTTTTCTTGATAGCTAACAGAGCTTCCAGATAATGTCAATAAAATTATTGAACAGACATGGTAAAATATAATTTTCTAAAATACATATTTATATATACAATCTATTCTCTTACATTTCCATTAAATTTTTATTTATTTATGGTCAAGTTTAAACTTTTATCCAAGCATTCATCTTATCTTCCCATTGAGTTACATACTTTTCTAAAAATGTGGAAGGGAAGTTCACTTCTTACCAACTCAATCTTCACCTATTAGGTTCATTAAAGCCCATAGATTATCCTTGATTCATTTGATACAACAATTAAATAATGATGTTAAATCACTTATTAAGAGAAATTTCCTCAAGGCAATTGGATCCCATGTCCAAGGCACCAATTTGCTCATAGTAAGAATCTTTTACTCCATGATAGAGTTTGAATTATATTATCCAAAGAAGAAATTTCTCTCCATTTGTCAAAAAATTGCTCAGAGCTTTTAAAGAAACCAATTTTTCCTATATTTAAGGACTCCTGTATGTCCATTTAATACTTTTCAATGAAATTTCTTAGCCATCCAAAGCAATAATAAAAAGTTCAGTATTTCTTCCAAATGTGGTTTAAAAAACAACTTCTTAGATGAATGAATTATAAGCCTGGGCCAAAACTTTATTTCCTG
>CM052538.1:131338196-131385679 GCA_028533065.1 Trachops cirrhosus
AAAAAATTGCTCAGAGCTTTTAAAGAAACCAATTTTTCCTATATTTAAGGACTCCTGTATGTCCATTTAATACTTTTCAATGAAATTTCTTAGCCATCCAAAGCAATAATAAAAAGTTCAGTATTTCTTCCAAATGTGGTTTAAAAAACAACTTCTTAGATGAATGAATTATAAGCCTGGGCCAAAACTTTATTTCCTGCTAGCCACAGGAACGAGACTTTTAAGTGTGCCAATTCAGGACTCTCCTAGGGATTTTTATAGGAAAAGTGAATGGTTAATCATTGTTGAACTGGATACAAGAAAAAATAATGTCTGGTTAAAAATTATTAGGCTAGCCAGTCAGCTGGATGGGTAATCCTGGCTTCCCAGAAGTCCTTAATCTCATTTAGGTCTATCAGAAAATTGCTCAAGTGTTTTAACAGCAATGCCAATTACTTCCCAGAGGAGGCTGAGAATGATACCATGCAAAACAGTTCTGCCCCAGACCAGACTTGGAACAATTTTTATTCTCATTGTGAATATAACTTTTGTGCCAAATACTATCAGCAGTTTTTGTTCTAAAATAATATTTTTTTCTTAATGTGTGATTTAAGGTGGTTAGCACTTTTTGGAATAAAACTACCAAAATTTCTTACCTTAAAATAATGTTGCAAGATTTGAAAAATGTGAAAGTTAAATGAATGCACACTTTTGAGAGGCACTAAGATTTTAGAATAGAAATAAACTACAGTAAGCTGCAAATGTGATTTGAAAACCAGCCACCAGTGTCTAGATCTATCTACCAACTTATAGGAGTACATGGTAAACCATACCATGGAGAGGCGATGAGTAATATCCAGAGCATGGGAAATTCTATAGCACCAAAAACCAGGTTTCTTCACAAACAAATTGTAAGGCAGAGGGTGGGGGAGTGGGAAAGAAGGGGGGAGAGAGAGAACACCTATTAGAAACACCAATCAATCACACAAATAGATCTTTGGATCCTGAATCAAACAAACACTCTATATAATAAAATGATGACAGCCCTGAGCTGTGTGGCTCAGTTGTTTGAGCATCATCTCACAAACTGAGAGGTCGCTGGTTTGATTTCTGGTCAGGGCACATGCCTAGGTTGCGAGTTCGGTCCCCGGTAAGGGCATGTATGAAAGGAAACCAATAGATGTTTGTCTCTTACATCAGTGTTTCTCTCCTTCTCTTTCTTCTCTCTTCCCCTCTCTCTCTAAAAAACAAAATCAATAGGCATGTCTTTGGGTAAGGATAAAAATAATAAAATAAAGCAAAATTATGACATTCATAGGCAGATGAAAATGTTAATACATATTGGGAATTTAATGATATCAAAGAATTATTGTTAAATTTTAAATTGTGATAACAGTGTTGAGTTTATATGTTAAAAAATCACCCTTATGTCTTAGAGATACATGAGTGAAAAATGTGCAGATGAAATTATATGGTTTCTGGGATTTGCTTCACAATAATACAAGAAGAAGAGAAGTAAGTGGGGATATAGAATAAATACAATCACCCTGAGTTGATAAATGTTGACACTAGGTGACAGATATGTGGAAGTTCATCATATGAGTTTGCTTACCTTTTCCTTATATTAGGAACTCTCTTCAGTAGAAAGTTTGAATAAAATGATGCCAGAAAGGCCAGCTCTCTGAGAAAGACAAATCCCATGTGATTTCATTTATATGTGGAATTCAAATAACAAAATAAATGAATAAAAGTAAAACAGATCCATAGACACAAGTGGAGGGGAGAGGGCTGAAGGACTGGTTGAAAAAGGTGAAGGGATTAAGTACAAATTGGTAGTTTCAGAATAGTCATGGATGTAAAGTACAGTGTAGGGAATATAGTCAATAAAATTATAATAAATATATATGGTGTGAGGTGGTACTGGAAATATCAAGGGAACATTTTGTAAAGTATATGATTGTCTAACCACTATTCTGTACACCTAAAAGTAACATAAAATCATACTGAATATAAACTGTAATTAAAAAATAATAATAATTTAAAAAACCCCAGCAAACAAACAAGAAAGACTGATTCTCTGAGAGGCTGGCGCTTTCCTTGCTCCCTGGCTGAACTCAAGTTCACAGTGAATGAGTCCAGTGCACAAGCAAGCAGGCTGGAAGGCAGAGATGCCAATTATCATACCATAATATGAGGCCAGGGAAAACCTTTCCTTGAGAGTATAACATGATAGAAGAAAGAAATCATGGCTAGACACAAAGAAATAGTTGCCATTCTGCACATTGCGGTGAAGGGGCAACACTCATTTCTTTTTATGGAAAAAAACCCCAACTTGCTGAGGTTTATTGATTGTGGATAGAGAGAAGGGAAACAAGAAAGAACATGGTCCCAGATCCGGCTGGGACAGAACTGTTCTTGCATAGTTTGAAAGGCATGAGGTATCTTGTGGGAAGTAATTAGCATTCTTAATTAAATGCTGGACAGAAGTTACTTAGGTAAGAACCTCACCTGGAAAGCTGATGGGCCACCCACCTACTGAAAGTGTGGAGCTAACAATCTTCAACCAAGCTTTTATTTATTCATCTTCCTCTTTGTTTTCTTTCTTGTAAGGTCTCCTTCTTCCTCCTTTGCATTCTTTTCTTCCTCTCATCTTCCTCTTTTTTCCTTTTATTTTTCTCCTTTTACATAAATATTTCTCTCAAGAGAGAACAGTTTGGTTTGCCTTCTTCAGAGGTCTCAGCCCCTTGCAGCAAACTTGAAATAAAACTCTGACATTTCTTGTAATTAATTTGTCCCAGAACTTGCTTTCTTCAATTTTTTCATCACATGGGAAGGACTAAATTGTCCATTGGCACACAATATAAAACAAGGATCTTGAAGGTTCAAGTTCAGCAGTTCACAGTAGGCCTTTGGGACCCTGGAAGAGGGGATGGAGAAAAAAACATGGAAAGAGAGGAGCCTGGCAACAAGGCCATAGACGGGGACTGTGGAGGGACACAACCAGGGAGAGATCCCCATGCCCCATGAAATCACATTCAACTTGACATTCTCTCTTAAACTGTTATTACTACTCTTCTCCCCCATCTCAGTAAGTGATGACCCCATCTTTCTAATTGCACAGGCTGAAAACCTTGTTTTCATCCTTGTTCCTCTCATTCTTTTATACCCACGTTTCATTCATTAGTGAACCCCACGGGCAGAGCTTCAATATATGACCACAACCCATCAGCAATCCTCACCACCACCCTGCTGTGACAATGGTTGGGTTATTATAATAGCTTCCCAGTTCCTCATCCTGTTCCATCTCTTTGATTCTTTCAGTAATTAATTGGCTTCCTAATTTACCCTCAGTAAAAGCTGATCCCTTCTGATCACACCCTGGCTCTCCCTGCATCTCTCCACTGCACCCACACTAGCCTCCTGCTATTCCTTCCCCAGGGGCTGTGTGCTTGCTGCTGCCTCTGCCTGGGACACTTTCCCTCCAGACACGGGCATGACTCTCTCCAACACCTCCTTGGTGACTTTATTCAAAGTAAAGACTCCTTAGTCAAGACTTCTTGACTCTTCTGTGTAGAAAACCCAGTACTCTCCTCTCAGTACTCTGTATCTCCCTTCTAGCTTTGCTGTTCTCTGTGTACTCATTGTCACCAGACGCACTACACAGTGTCTTGTTGTATTTACCATTGAAGTGTTTCCCCTTGAATGTAAGCTCCATGAGGGCAGAGATTTTGGTCTCTTTTTTTCCACTGCTGAATCCACAGGGTCTCTGTAGGGCCTAGTCTGTAGTAGGTGCTCAATAAATACTTATTAAATGAATGAATGAATTCCCCAAATTGATAAAATTTGGCCCTCACAGCATTCTTGTGTGAGTTGGGAAAATGAAACAAATGGCCGAGTGCTGGGGAGACAGTGTGCTGGCTTCAAGTGATGTGATGCTGAGCCAGTAGCACCAAGAGTTCCGTGGGAATAGTTTCCCCTGAGAGGTGACAGTGGATGTGGAGCCCCTGAGAAGGACCAGTCTTACCTTTCCATGAGAGTCTGAACTGTTTTATTTGGATATGTAAACAAAGGCAATCATAGAAGTTTGTAAGTACTTAGGTATATTTGATTGCTTTAATAAAATTTAAAGATACATTTTGAGAAAAGATAGATTTGCTATGTCTACATTTACACATCTGGTATTTTTTGTAATTTGTTCCTCAGAAAAAGATTTAAGTATCTGTTTAATTTTTTAATTTTTTAAAATTGGTTTTAGAGAGAGAAAGATATATCAATTTGTTGTTCCACTTATTTATGAATTCACTGGTTGATTCTTATATGTGCTCTGACCGGGTATTGAACCTACAACCTTTACCTGTGGGGACAACACTTTAACCAGCTAGAGCTACATGGCTAGGGCCAAAGATTTAAGTATTTGAAATTAGATATCTGGTAACTCGAATAGGACAATCAAAGAAAATCAAAGCTCTATTCCAGATTGGCCACCCTCTGGTGTCAAGGCTATGGGGGGGGTCAGCGTGGGGTGGGCAGAGTCAGGGCATGCCCAGTGTGGTGGCCTCTGCTCTGCAGACAGAGCAGGGAATGGACAGAGGAGGAGAGGACAGATTGGTGAGGGAAGCGGAGGAGGCTGGTTGGGAGGTGCGTCTGGCCCTAGGCTAAAACTCATCTGCACGTTGGTCCAAGGGCTGGGCGTGCGGATGAGTTGACCTAGGAGTGGGTGCAGAAGTCCAACTGATTGACTGAATACCCTATGCTGCTGTTGAAAATGGGAGCAGCCACAGGAGAGGAATAAAGGGCCATGGCTCAGGTGGGCAGAGAGCTAGGGGCTCACCTAGCTTCCATGTCACCATGAAGTCATGTAGGTGCCACTGTATGTGGGAGGGACCCTGACAATGCTGGGGGCATTGGCCTGCAAGCTTGCCAGGGGGCTAAATGAGGCATGTATGTCCATGTGTGTCAGAGTGTATGTCTGGGGGAGTTGAGATGGATGGAAAAAAAAATTTCCCTTTAGTTCAGGGCAGCGCTGGTCTGGAGCCCTAGTGAGCTGTGTAGGAAGACCTCCTCAGAGGCTCCAGCAAGATGCCCAACAAGAGTGCAGGTGAGGCTTCTAGGTAGCCAAGAGGCAGGACTGGGCTGTGGCCAAGCTAAAAGAGGAACCAGAGGACAAGCTGCAAGCAGCAGGAGCAGCAGACCTTAGCTGGGCAACAGCAACTGGATGGACAAATGACAAGGTCCTGCAGGCTGGGGAGCTAGAGGATGTCATGAGGGAGGCCCCTGATCCCACCCACCACGATGCTGCAAAGTTTTGGGACAATAATTCAACTTTCAGATGCCCTCTAGGAGAGGAGCCAGGAAGAGGCATGGAGGGCTGAAAAATCACTAAGGACTTTTTTTTTTTAAGAGAGAGGGAAATGGAAGGAGAAAGAGAAAGAGAAAGACAAACATCAATTGGGTGCCTCCTGTACGCACCCGGACTGGGGACCGAACCTGCAAGTTAGACATGTGCCCTGACTCGAGAGATGACGACCGACCAACCGAGCCACACTGGCCAGGTCGCCGAGGACTTTTATCTAGAGAGAGGGAGTATTAACCTAAATAATTTTAAATGGCTTCATTTGACCAAAGTTTAAAACAGATTGGACTTTCAGTTATTTCTCTTCTTGTAGTCTGCTGTTGGGAGTTCGCAAAGATGTGTGTCTATGTATTTTTTACCCACCTGATACGGCACGAGTGAATGACAAGCTCATAGTATATACATCATTTTACATAGTCCTGTGTATAGTAAGTTCATACATTTGGAAACTTCTGGCCAATTTGGGATCAAATGGAAAGAGGGTGGTTTCCAGGCTCACAGAGATCTAGTTTTGAACCCAGCACTTTCACTCTGTTCCCTCCCTGTGGGAACTTGGACGAGTTACTTAACACTTCTGAGTCGTGCTTGTCTGTAAAATGGTATGATACTGCTTATCTCAGAGGCCTATTCTGAAGTTAGTTGGCATCTGAATGTAGGGTGCCCAGCGCAGGGACTTTCATATGGTAAATGCTCAACAAAGGTCAAATTTCTTTTCTTCCCACACTGAATAATTTGCACACTGATAAACAAATGGCAAATTGTTTCCTACTTAATTGAGTCCAATTAACTCACAATAAATTGACTTAAGTGTTTAATGGGATCATCCAAATTAAAGTATTGGCACACTAAGAAGACATACCATTTTTTATTTTATTCCAGTGCCAACTATGACCTGTAGATGTCTCTGTGAAATCTTCGTCTGTACCCAGTTATGAGTAAAGGTACAGAAGACAGCTCAGCCATCTGTATTAATGATTAGTAACCCAGGGAAAGCACTGGTCACTCGCCTGTCCACTGGTCTGCCTCTGTCCCCCACCACAGGGTGAGGAAATGAGATTTACCTCACATTTTACCCTTTGCATTACATCTACTTTTGGCCTTACCGTGGGAGTGGAAGCACAGAGCGTGGGACTCTGCGTGGAACAGCCAAGTCCTCAGGGTCCTACTGAGGTTTCCCTCTTCCCCTTCCCCTCTCCCCACACCTGAACCAGGATGAAAACTCAGGGCAGACACCTGCTTAGAGCAGTCACATGGGCATTTTTTACAGCAAGCTGTTCTTTTCCTTGGGATATGATTTGACTTGCACATTGGCCCGGGTAACAACCAGCTGAGTGAGAGAGGGCTTCTGTCTGGGACAAAACAGTTTGCATTTGTTACAACTGATCCAAACACCACAAAGTAGAAGAAATGACCATTGGAAAGGTGAGGGAGAGGGATTTAATAAATCATTTGTGCAATATTTATAAATTACATTTTTTCAGTCCATGAAAATAGAATTCCTTAGAACCCCCTAAAATGGATACAAATACAAGTTCATGAATTGATGGCCCTGGTGTCTCCTGGGCTGTATTTTATGTGGCCTAAAAGGCTTCCAGTGACTAATATGATGTGGAGTGGTGGTGGGTGAGCAAGGAGAGGAGAGGATGAATCTCCCCTCTGCATTCTATTTCATTTTGAAGAGGATAAAATGAGGATTTTCTTTCTTTTAGGGACAGGGCTCGGTGCTCTCTTCCTGACAAATGTTTGAGACTATTTGAATGGAATAGAGATTGCATTTTACTCTCTGGATTCCCTCAGCATCTCTTTGCCTTCTCACCAGTCCCCTGGAGCTTAGGACTACCTGGTCTTCCTGAGCAAACCTGAATAGATTGTATGCCAGGCTCCTCCTCCTCATGGAGTCCCGGGCTTCGGCTTTGCTCTGCCCGCTGTTAGTCCATGGACATGGCGGTGGTCACGTGGCAGTCCCTACACAGGATGACAGTGAGTCAGTGTCTGTGGTTCCGTTGTCCTCGGAGGAGGATGATCTCACCTCCTTGGAGACGTGAGTGGAAGCTGTTAACCCCAGGAGTTTGCTGGAGCAGACATACTGGAAGTCAGTCAGGGGATGAGGAGGAAAGAGACAAAACACACGAAAACATCGATGAAGTAATAAGATGTTAGATCAGGAAGCAGCCCTGGAGGCAAGGAATTGGAGTCACAGCCGTAGGTGGGTTGTCTGGGACTTACTCGCTGTAGAGCCTCCTGTGAACAGGTGACCGTGGGTCCTGGTCTGTCCCAGGTAGCTGTGGGTTGTACCTGTTGCCCAGGACAGTTATTGCTGGCACGTCTTTTGCTCTTAAAAGCATCTTGATTTGGATGATAAATTGTCATCCTACCTATTCACTTCACGAGATATTCTGTCAGCATCCCAGGAGGGTGCCGTGCCTGACAGCCAGGAAACCACAGATGTTTCTTAAGGACCAAGAAACTGGTCTAGAATTGGGCAAGAGCTCTGTTTGAGAGGCAGTGGGTTTCCGAGTTTCTACTATGTGTTTAATTTAAATCATATCCAAATTTCTTTTGATCTTTCTGTCTTCTTTCCTTCTGGCTAGAAAGGGGTTGTTTTTAAAATCAATATTATACTGTCAATTGCTTTTTTTTAACTAAAAAAGGTATTCATGTTTTTCTCTATTAATGCATAATCACATTGTTTCCAGTTTATGGCCACCACACATAATACATTTACATAGATACTTCTGGTCTGCTGTATTTGTTTCTCTTTTCTCCTCTATAAATGAAAAAAATCATAGAATTCCTAGGAGGATTAAATGAGATAATGGTAATAAAAGCACTCAAATTAGGATCTGGAACAGAGTTTAATAAAATTGGCTGTTATTATCATTTGAATATTATGGACTCTAAGATTATTTTTCCTTCCCCCAGAGAGGCTCATGTCCAGGCCCTCTGACCAGTGCAAATGGAGGCTCTCTGTCCTCTCAGGGCCTTGGGCAGGACCATGGCCTGTCTACATAAAAATGCCGTCCTGAAGCATCGCTGAGGATTCTAAGTGAGGTCCCGAAGTTCGGGTGGCCTATGATGCCCCTTAATTCCCAGTTTCAAAGTGGATCTGATGATTCATTCATTTCTGCAGGGGCCAAAATGCCATTTAAACATTGCCATCGAGACAGATTTTTCTCTCATCTATAAAGTATAAAACTGAAAACACCATGAGAAGTGGAGTCGTGAGAGGTGGGAGGACGAGGGAGCTCCTTCAAAAGGCTGCACAGCAGAAGGAGCTGGAAGGCGTGGACCTACCGCTCCCGTAACACGAGGTCCGTGTGGAGGGGCTCCTGCAGAGACCAGAGTAGAAAATGGCAGGGCAGAGAGCTACTTCAACTTTCATGTTTGAAAATATGTTTCTCAGATGTTCTTCCCAGCCAGAAATTGTCAGTATGATAAAGAGTCAGCTGCCTGACCTCAAAGGAACGTGACCTTCTGCCCCCTAAATATCTCTCTGCAGTCCAGGGCTTCCTTTTGGAGCCATCTTTGGATGAAAACAGATTTTCTCTTTGCTGTTTTTTTTTTCTTTTCTTAAAAGCTTTGAACAACGTGGCAAAAGATAAGAAGGCTTTTTTCCAGATGCACAAGGTTTCCTAGAAACGAAAAAAAGATCTAAAAAGCTTCTCTACCACCTGTACTGACTGGTAAGGCAAGGAGGACTTGACTTTCCATGAGAAGGCTTATCAAATGGAAACTCTCCGTGTCAGAATTTCCTCTGCAGTTCCCGCCCTGCAGAGGCACGTCCTGACAAGCTGTAGAGTCTCTCCACTGACCAAACGCAAAAACGAACAAGATTAACTCAAAGTGGGGAGTTTATGGAGCTACCCAAAGTGAAGGGAAGATGCTGACTCTACCTGATAAAGAAATGGGAAACATGGAGGAGACAGAGGGGAAAAAAGATAAAATAATTTAAGGTCCATTATCTATGTTTAATGTTACCTACCTTTAGAAGACTTAACAGAATCAAAAACAAGTAAAAATGAAAAATGAGTACATTTTAACAAATACAGATCAGTATGGTTACTGTGTGCCTGCTTGGTGCAAAGCCTCAATTTTTCAGGGCCACAGGAGTGACAGATGGCACTGTCATGGGTTGAATGTTTGTTCTCCTCCCCAAATTTGGATGCTAAAATCTTAACCCCCAATGTGATTTTATTAGGGGGTGGGACCTTTGGAAGGTAATTAGGTTTTGTGGTTAGAGCCCTCCTTTATGGGATTAGTGTCCTTACAAGCAGAGACGTGAGAGCTTGCGCTCTTGCTCTCCGCCACGTGAGGACGCAGCAACCCAGCCACCTGCAGATCAGGAAACAGGCGCTCACCTCCAACGTCCAGCCTCCAGAACCGTGAGAAACAAGTGTGTGTTGTTTAAGCCACCCAGGCTGTGGCAATTTGTTACAGTAGCCAAACCTGAGATAGCAGATAAATTAAATCCACAGACAACCCTCTACCATTTTATTTTGGCCTTTAGTTTTAATTTTCTTCTCAAACACAGAGTCTGGCAAAAGTAAACCATTCTGAGTTTCAGATACTTTCCTCTCTCTCTACTACGGAGTTATGAAAATGGCTACTGGCAAAAATGAGGAAAGGGAGAAGCAACAAGACTCATGTGACCACGTCGTGGGTGTGTGGAAAGACCCTGTATCATGGGGGTGCTGCTAGTGTCAATGTGAAGGAATCAGCAGATCGGACTCTGAGCCTTTCCTTCATTTGAAGTGAGAGGGAGACCAGCGAGGTATGTGCCAGGCATGGTGAGAGTTACAATATATAAATTTACATTTGATCCCCACAACAGCCCTATGAATGGAAATTTGTATCTCCATTTTACAAAAGAAGAATCTAGAGTTCTAAGATCATGGTCAAAGTCATACATCTAGAAGTGGTAGGATGAGAACAAAGATCAAAGAGGAACTGATTTATTTGCCATACAGTATGCAGGCTCATTTGCTCCATAACTTGAACTGAGTGGGGTTCTGTAGACTAGGCTTCTGCATATTGGGGGCCAGAATTGGTGTCTTGGCAAGCCAAAGCCACAGGCCCTCTGACATCATGGAAGTCAAAGAGTCAGCTCCGTAGGCAGGAATGAAGCACACGCAGCCACCAAGGGACAGGTGTGTGTGCAGCATTTAGAACTAGGGGTGCATGTCCCCATCTCCCAGATACATTAAATGAAAATCACCCAGAAGTTTTTAGAGCTCTTGGTGATTCTGCTGCACAAGGGTCGAGAATCCTGAACTAGCTCAAGTAGGAATCTCTTCCTTGTAATCTTATAATCTCTGGCTCTGACTGACTCCTTGTGGTTCATTGCCTCTCCTAAGCACACAAATATAGCACTTAATTCAACAGAAAGGTAACAACGAGAAGGAGGATACAAAGAAGGAACCTAATCTCATGGCTTTTCTCCTCCCAGACCAGCTAATTAACATGTTTGCATATATTTTTGTTCCACACTATAAGAGTTTGCTGAAGGAATGTAAAATCTCTTCTTTTGGGTATTTGCGAAGTGGATATATAGACACTTACTAGCAGGACTCAAGTGCAAAATTCTTCTCCCTGAGAGTTGGTTAAGTACATCTTTCAAGTGTAGTCCAAGGGTATTTTTTGCAAAATACCACAGCAAGTTCCTTTCTGGATGTGCAAGGTGTGTCCCTGGACCCAGTGCAAGGGGGTATGCCTTGCTCATTCTAAAAGATACTGATTCCACACATGACCAGAAGAAAATTATTGGTTATGGGGAAAACTACTTTTCTACTTACCTATAGTCTTCTTAGGAGAATGAATCTTAATGAGGAATCTTGGTTTGTGGAATGGGGTAAAGGGCCTAATTTTTTAGTGAGGAGACAGCTAAATTGTTTTGCATAAGAAAAGAGATATGGGAGAAAATAGAGTGGTTTTCAACCTTAATTTCACATGGGAAGCACCTGGGGAGTTTTTAAAACTAGGAAACCTGAGCCTCACCCCCCAATAATCCAAATCCAATTAGTCTGGGGGGGCCCTCCTTGTGTTTTGTTTTGAGAACAACTGGTGTATAGAAAGAAAGACCTGGTGGTTGGTGTTTTTTGATGAAATTTTCCTGTGCCATCTCTGTATTCTTAGAGCATTCTTCAGAAAATCTGGACTAATTATTAGTGCTTTGGAAATGGAAATGACTTTTTTTCATATGCAGTGAAGTGTCCAGTCTGACCACGGTAGGCATGGAGGGGCAGAGTATGTGCTCACCACCTTGGCGGCACCTCGGCAAAAGATGTTTGACAGCTGCAAAGAAACAAAGAGAGAGAAGGTTAGGAATGTCATAATGAACATAAGCTATTAGTGGTTTTTTGTTTCTAGCAAGTAAAAATCTTTTCAGCACCTACAGCCCAATAGGGATTTAAAAAACACCCACAGTGAAGCACAAACCGACTGAGAACCATCCTTTCTTGTTGAGTCACACTTTGCCTCGGAGATGTTATGATTCGAGGGATGATTGGGTGGTTGGTGAATTTCTCAGACCTTTTTTTCTCTGGGCTTTGGTCACTGTTCTTCTGCAGAAAGTGAGGATGTGGTGACGGGCTGTGGTGATGTGGTGACGTGGCGATAGAAATAGAACAATCCAAGGCATGGCCAGTCCAGGCCTTGCAGGTGCGGCGCCCTCAGCTTTAGAGACGAGCCAGACGCCTCGGCCTGGAAGAGTGCGGTCCATTCATTCTGCCCTCCACTGGAAACGGTGGCAAAATATTCACTAGTAGGGGAAGTTGAAAAATTTGAATGAAGGAATGACTTCAATTGTTGGTGTTTTTTCAGATGCTTGACGAATATACTGATGTAGACCAGGGCACATGTAGTCATTCAAAATACCATCTGTAGAACACTCCCCCCAGGCCAGGCACTGTGCTAAGCACTGAAGATAAGATAGCCTTTGTCTTCTCGATCTGTTTAATCTCCTCCAGGCTCTATTCCTGCGGACAGTATCCAGTTACATTTTTCAGAATGAGCCATTACCACTGTGTTGTCACTGAAGGCCTCACACAGAGATTCTCAATTGAAGGAACAGTCACCTCCCTCCACCTATCCAGAAATACATCAATTTTACCAAATATCCAAAAATAGGGCTGAAGTTCCTATTTAGAGCACTAAATCTAGGGTGTGTGATAGAATTTTCCATCTTGAAGAAGAGTTTAAGTCATAATTAGGTCTCCTCAGTATCTGAAACAAAACAAAATAAAAATCACCACAGAGAGTTGTTAAAGTCCACACTATTAATATTATAGAATGTAAAGTTTATGTTAGTGTCCTCACTCAGGGCCTGTGATAGTATATGTAAATTTCAATTAAAAATAAGTTCCCACCACTTAAAGCAAAGGAGTAAGTAGTAAGACATCAAGCCAAAGCATATCTGGAAAAAATGATCTCCTGACTCTCAGAATCCACAATTAACACCGAACCAAAAACACTAATTTCCAGCTCGACACAAAGCACTCTTTCTTGTTCTGTATTGTGTTTTTGTATTTACTTCCTATTCAACCTCTGGTGGAAGATTATTTTCCTTTCTCATCACCAGTGTTTGCTCCTCAGCCTCTCTGGCTGCTCATCTGGGATGTTTTCCGCCTTCCAAATCTGTACACAACTCACAAATCCAATCTTCTCTGGTCCCAATTTTGAAATCACAAATTAAATCGTCTTGTTGTCTCAGTAAGCTCTCTTCACTTCAAAAAGTTAAAATACAAAACGATTAACAGGCACAAGGAAGAGAGGTATACATCGTGACAACAAAAATCAGTCTTTTCCCAAAGTTGTCTTGGGAGATAGAGAAGAAAGACCCTATACAAGTGACCAAATTTGTTTCTTCACACATCTTAAATATTAATAGTAAGATAGCCTAGTTGTGAAACCAGTGTGGTGCCAGAGGCAGAGGGGAAGGGTCCTAGGCAGTGTGGGGGAGGCTGCGTTCCCAGCTGGGGGGAACAAGCTAGCCTGGCCAGTGAGGCCAGGTTCCCTGTTCCTGGGCAGAGATGCAGCATGAGGAAGTCATTGCATAGAGTATGTGAAAGGCTAATGAGAGTGATTGACCAAAAAAAGCCCTCTTACCCTCTTCTGGTCCCTGATTGAAGGTGAGACCAGAGGGCGTGGGCACAGGTACCTTACAGATCAACATGGTGACGGGGGAGGTGCTGCACAAGAGTAAGACCTATGAGTTTAGCCTGGGAAAAGGATGAGACTGGCTGGGGGTGCTGGATGCTCCTGGAGCATGCAGAAGTTTGCGCCAGATTTAAATGAAGGGAAGGCAGAAATTCATCCTTCTCTTCCTCTGAAATCTGTGGCACAACGTGCAGGCCAGTGCTCTTGTGGACTGGTGGGCCCTGGAGGCCACGTGGCCAGGCAACAGGCACTGGGACCTGCGGCTGGCACAGTGGAGCCTCCACACAGGGGGCCACAGTGGCTGGCACTGGCCCCAGACCCCCGGAGTGGGAAGCAGTGTTGTGGTGATGGTAGCACCAGCGCCACACACGGATTCTGGGGATCCTGAAGCCAGAGAGCTGTCGCCTAGGAGCTTCAGGCCCCAAAAGGACAGATAAGGGTGGAGCGAGATTTCAGTGCATGGTTTTGGGTTTCAGACTTTTTGGGAACAAATGGGTTTTGTCTGTGTTTTGTGTAAGAGATTGGCCTGGAGTCAGAGTCTCCCTTCCCCTAATTGTGCAACATTTTAATAAAGGCCTCCTTCCTCCCCTACCAACCTTTGTCTTTGAAATATGTCTGTGTTTGATGGTGCGCAGCTGAACTCCATTTTCGTTTGGTAACAGTGCTAATCATCAGTGTGCATCTACACATGTTTGCTGGCCCCAAGACAGCCAGCAGTTAGGGGACCTGTATTGTAGTCGCAGGATTCTTTCTTGCTCTGTGAAAACAGCAGCAAATAAGACTCTTTTCCTGCAATGACTCCCCATTTTTCTTTACAGAAGGTAAACTTCTAAACTTTAAAAATGTTCTAGATGTCTAGGTGCCTAGAACATTCTGTGGTCGGGTCACCCATCCACCAATTAAATAGCCTGTGCGCTCATGCTTGGGAGAGAATTGGTCACTGTCTTACCTGATGATTAACTTTCATTTGTCATTACTAGTTCAACATGAGATTCTCAGGGCGATGGGAAACTCCAGCGGAGAGCCACCTGCCGTGTGAAATGCCCCTCCTCACTTCTCAGCGGGAAGCCTGGACCACACAGGGCTCTGCAAACTCTTTGGCATAAAGACTTTTATGTCTCTCCCGGCAGGAGGTACATTCAAGCTGAATCTGAAAGTGGGCAGATCAGTGGAAGATAGAACAGAGTCAGGCCGATTCCTCAGCAAAAGGGCTATTGGGTGTCTGGGACATGTTTCATGTCTATATCCCTAGTGCCTAGCCCTGTGCATGGCATGGAATGGGCGCTTAAGAATTGCTTGCTGAATGACTGAATGGGTTTGAAAGACTACTGTAAATGGCATTACCAATGAAGATCAGAGGCATGACTTCCTTGCTGCACGAAGGTAGTCTTTTGAGAGAATCCTAGGTCTCATTCATCTATACATCTAGTTAACAAACAGGTCTGACCACCTCTGATGTGTCACTTAGTACTTTATTTGAAATTAGCTAGTTCATTGACACCCCCCATCCCTGCTCAACTGGGCCCTAGAATATAAGCCTCAACACAGCACTGATTTCGCCTGGCCTGTCTATTGCTGTCTCTTTAGCGCCTAGAATGAAGCTTAGGGACAGTGAGGGACTCTCAAATTATGTCAGATTGAATTTTCTGCCAACTTGTATTGCTCAACTGGCAAATGACCCCGAACTATTCCATGCACTGATCCCAGTGGTGGCTGGGAGAGGTGGCTCTTGTTGGGCTTGGGACCTTCTTCTGTCACAGGCCACTTCCTCATCTACCCATCAGCCTCTGCTTCCATGGGTCCCATGCCAACCCCGAATCACACATTAGCTCGTTGGATTAGAGCAGAAATACAAATTCTGGAGGTTCTCTGTATTTACTCAAAGTTCACTTTTTAAGATATAGTGTCTGGTATGTATTTTAGTTATTCCTGTTCTTATCATATTTCATGTAATCCATAAAATGATGGAGGTCAAAAGTGTAATTTTCCTTTAGCAGAAAAATGTTTGACCAATGCCTTTGGCAAAACTGGTTTCTCTGCGCTGCTGGGTTAGGACAGGTCTCATAAACCTCTCAGACTCCAGGCTAGGGAACAAAAACTCCTACACTGAAGGCTGCCTGCAAGATTTCCCCAGGCCTCTGGAATGTTCATTATTCTATAGCTGCTTCCTGAGTCCCTTTTCTGAACCCATGGTCCATAACAGAAGGAGAGAGCTAAGAGGGAGATACAAAGCTTTTTTACATGTTATCTTTTTAAAATCTTTGCTGTTAAACTGAAATGTATATTTTCCCAGTTTTATAGTTGAGGAAATAAAAACTTAGAGAGGTTAAATATCTCCCTAACATGGAATGGAACTGTCACTGCAACCTGAATTTCCTAAATATGAATGCTATGGTTTTTCTTTTTTCACTCCCAAACTATGTTGTAAATGAGCCTCTGAAGTTGGCTAGGTTTTTGGTTTCCTAGTTACTTCCCAGTGGACATTGTGGTTCCCCAAACTTGTTAAGCTGGTTTGTATCTTTAGGCCTCTGTCTAATGCTGTGCCCTTTGCCTAGAAGAAGTTGCCCTCCCCTTTATTTTATTTATTTGGGTAACTCATATTCATCCGTCAAATCTGAGCTCAAGGGTGACAGGGGAGCACAGTGGTATGACTGGGCCCTGGAGTCACACCATCTGGACCCAAATCTTGGTGCTGCCAAGTATCTTGTTACACCTGGTGTGGTGGCTTAACCTCTCAGTCCTTCCCCATCTATGTGATGGGGAGAATTCTGAGCCTTATCTCCGGGGGCTGGTAAAGAAGTGTAAATACCACATTGCCCAAAGGGTCTTCAGTGTGCAGCTGCTTTCTCCCAATTTATTATACCATGCTACCAGTCTCTCCTGCTTCTCTAAAATTGTCTCTTGATCATCCTGGGGTTTCCAATCAATCACCCTCAGAGAGAGAAAAATAAAAGGGGAAGAAAGAGAGAGAGGAAAAAAGCCTGGAGCAACTAGTCAGATCTGTAGAAAACTTTGCCAGCCTTAGGGGAAAAAAAGGAATATTAAAGAAAATGCATCACTGTTGTTCTGGGGAGGGTTGGGGAGAAGAGAGAAGAGAAACAGCTAAAAATGGCACTGCCTGCCCTGGCAGACACGTCCTGGCTCGGAAAGATCTGCGCTGAGTCCAGGAACCAGCCAAGGAGTCTGGAACCCGACTCAGCAGCTCTGAGAGAGAAGGGAAATATGAGAAGGAAGGAGGAAGGAGGAAGGATGACAGGAATCATCTTTGTGTAAATCCTAGTGGCAGTTGGGATGTATTTACGTTTGAAGGAATTGTGGTGTTTCTTAAAAGGACAAGATTTTTATACACTTTTTTTTTTTTTTTTGCTTAGCAACAAGACCCACAAAAGTCATGTATTCAGCCAGGATGTCAGTTGCTCAGCTCATTAAAATATTAAGTGAAACCCTGATGACAATTATATAACACTGAGCCTTTTTGTCTGCCAGAGTGTGACTTTCAGTGCATAATGAAGTAGGTCAAAACTTTGTTTTGTTATCTTATTGTTTCTTTTTATGTTAGACTTTTGATGAAATTTCTTTTAAGTAGGTAAAATGTAGGTTGTCAAGTTTGGTGAGGATAATTCAAGGACAAGGACATGTCAATGACTCAGAAGTCTACTTCTGGATGGCAAATGAAAAAAGGATCCCTGAACTTCTCTCAAGGTAGCATTCATTTCTTCAACAAAGATTTTCCGGGCTTCTACTGTGCACTAGGTCTCGAGCTATGTGTTGGAAATACAGTTCCTAGCAAGACAGATAAGACCCTGTTCTCATTATGAGCCTTTTACTCAAGCTTGTTTATCTGGGCAATACCTCATGTTCTAAATCTTTAAATCTTTCTCCCAATCATATAAAATATATATCATCTAAGACTTCCTTTTGCCAGGCTCTGCTTTGAGTATTGATTGTTAATGAATATTGATAGTCATTGAAGTGTTGATGGCAAAGTACAGTTATATGTTACTTCCAGTGGGAATTTGTGCCTGAAATACATAAAAGTATACATCTGGAAATAGATAAAGTCTAACACACAGGATCAAATTTCTGCTAGTGGGGTTTTAAGCACACACACACTTTTATTTATGTGTAATCCCCATGGGTATATACATATTCTGATGGTTATAATATAGAATTAGCATTTATTGACTGCTCACCAAGTACCAAGAATTGTGCTAAGCATTTTAAATGAGCAACCTCATTTTATCTTTAAATTCTATAAGGTGTCAAGAGCTGTGAAGGATCTGAGCTTTCACTCTATTTGCAAGCTTTTGGATGCAGGCGGAAGACATGAGCCTCCTGGATCAGAGACAAAGGACTTTGCTACTCACAGCTCAGACAGCAGCAAGAACATCAGCATATTTAGAGAGGCCTGCTGGCCCTGAAGTTCCATGGGGATGCCAGCATATACCCCCATGGAACTTCATGGGCTGTGTTATAAGAAAGGAACTCTAAGCTTAGAAACCTGAATCTTTTATAACCGGCAGTAAGCATGCCTGCCCTTTGCTCTGAAGGGAGATAGTATTTGCATCTTCCAAGGCTGCCTGGCATACAAAATCCTTAAGAAGGCAGTCTGGAATGAAGGGCAGTCAGTGTCTCACAAGATAGGTAGAAAAATGTGAGACTCATGGAGAACTATTTCCCCCCAAAATAGATACCATGAATATCCCTATATTACAATGAGTGAACTGAGACTTAGGAAAGTTAAGTAAACCACTTAAGGTCACAGAGCTGGTACACATAAGAATAGCATTTGAACTGAGCAATCTGATTCCAGGGCAGATGCTCTGCGTAAGTTGTGTTTTAGTTTAGATCACCTCGGAGCGAGCTGAGACAGTACCTCCTTCTGTAGGAGGTTCGTGGGCAGGTGCTAAGGGCTTCTCCTGTCTGGATGACGCCCCTTACCTGCTTACTAACTTTCATGTTCTAAACCATTCACTGAACTGAATCTGACCCAGGCATAGACTTAAGAGTTTTGTGTTACAAAAGGTTGACTGCTTCTACTGCATAATCTAGCATGTAGTTATTTTCTATTTTATTATGGCTTTACAGCTCCCATTTTCAAAACCTTTGTTAATTATCTCATCTGTACTTAACACAACTTTTGGGTGAACCGAAGTATGCAAAAATGATACATTCATTTCCCTGAACATAACTTTGACAATAATTACACATTTGTTTAACCAGGTGAATAATACCAACTGAGATAAAGTTAAAAAGCCCTGATTTTTATAATTTTTATTAGAAATATGATATATGAGAGGTTCAGTATACATATTCAGAATTCTACATGCTTAGCAGAGTTTTAAGAGAGCACGTTAACCTCACAAAGAGAGACACAGATATTCATGTGACAAATCTAAATACCACGGCCCCATCGGTTGTCATGCCAAGATACTTAATGCTTTGCTCTTCAAGTCCAAATCTGTTTCTCACCCAGATGGAAATGCTGGGAGAGTCAGAACAAAGGAACAGTGGATCCCTCCAGAGCTGAGACCGCCCCTGGCGAGCAGGCTGTGCACCCTTCAGCCAGACACTTTGAGCTTCAGGTTTCTGATCTACGGAACAGGGCTGGGGTGCGTGATACATGCTTTTTTACCCTTCGAACCAATTGGAAAGTGAGTCTGACCTAGTAACTTCTAAGGGGAAGCCAGGACCTCGAACTGAGTTGTGTGCTCTTTCCATTTCCTGTTGAGAACAAGGCCTTTGGAGCCAGACAGACCTAAGTGTGGATCCTAGCTCTGCTGGTTGCGTGGCTTTGGGCAAATTGCTTGACTTCTTTGGTTCTTTATAACATGGGAGTGAGCGTAAGTTTCTTTCCATCAGTATTTCTACATACAACCAAATGAAAGAACCTCCTTTGATCTCACATTTCTATTCTGTTATCACCGCATCTCTTTTCTTTCATAGTGAGGTTTCCTAAGAATTGCTTCAGGATGACCTCTACTTTCTCGCCTTCCTTTGACCTTACAGCAGTGTGACTTGTCCTCTCATGACTTCCACTGACATATTTTCACTAAGGTCTCCGTCTCAGCGAAATCACCTTCTGGCCAAATCCAAAGAACATTTCTCTGTTAGCTCTCAGAAAAATCCAGCACAGCCCAGTCCTCTCTCCTTGAATTACTCCCTTCTTCTGGCTTCCAGGAACTTGCCGTTTGCCTCCGTTTCTCTTTCTTCCCTTTCCTGTGGGCAGGCCCCTGTGGGCAGGCCCCTCTTCTTCTGCTTGCCCCTTACAGGTGTTACTGTCCCACAGTGTGCTAGTGTAGATCCTCTCTTTTCTTCTTGCAAAATCTGGATATCTAGTGTATTTTCACGCTTCAGTTACCACCTGCCATATATGCTGAGACTCCTGAATCTTTACCTTTAGCCCACGTTTTCCCTGACCTCCAAATCTGCACCCATAACTGCATCCTGACCCTTTCCCCTTGATCATCCCGCAGGCATATCTCACAACAGGTCCAAATAAAATCATTATTTTTCTGCATTAGTTCCTCTACTTTGGTGATGGAAGCACCATCCAGTCAGAGGCTCAAGCTGGAAACGTGCACATTCATCTTTTCCTTTCCTTTCCCCTTTCCTCCAGTATCAACCAAGCAGGTCTGGAGAGCTCTACCTCTTGGACCCATCTGTCTTCTCCATCTCAATGACCGTTTTCTGAACCAGACCACCGTCATCTCTCCTCTGGATTACTACAACATTCTCATCAATCTCGTTGATGAGTCTTGCTGTCATTCTTCTCCTCACAGCTGAATCGGTCACATCATTTCCCTGATCATCGCCTTTCAACAGGTTTACATTGCCCTGCAGCTAAAGTCTGGGCTTTTCACAATGACTTATGAGACCCTTTGTGATGTGGACTCTGGTCTCCTCTCCAGCCTCATGTTTCCCCATCCTGTCCCCAAACAGATGATGCTCCACTGACATAGAGCCTCTTCCGGTTCCTCAGATGAGCCATGCGCTCTCCTGTTCTGGGCCTGTGTGGCCTGGTTATCCTCTTAGCTGGGAAACTGCTCTCCACACTCCTCCCTTATCTATCTATGTCTCTGCCTCCAGAAACCCTTCCCTGATCTGCAGAGTTCCTGCGAGGCATGCCTCGGTATGCACCCCTCAGTATGCGCCCCTCGGTATTTACCCTACCATCGTATCTGCTACACTGTGTTATAACCTTCTGGTTATTTATCAGTATTCCCCCTGCACTAAACTCTGTGAAGCAGGGGCTCTGTCTGTTTCACAGGTACTCCCTGTACTTGGCAGAGCCTGACATGTGGTGAGAACACAATCCACAAATGTTTACTGAATGAGCAAGTGAATGGAAACCACACATCAACTTGTTTGAGAAGTGCTGCTCTAAAGAGGTAGCCAGAATTAGTAATAACACACTAGCACACATTTAAATGTATTGGGGTCAGAAAGGACATGATCTACTCTGGTTGGCTTCTAGGTGTATTCAGGAGCCCCAGCGCCCCACAGAGGGGACTCAGTGGTTTTTATGATGAGAGGCTGGGAGGAGAAGAACAGCACGGTGGAAGAGGCTCACTGGGCAGGACTTGGTCCCTAACATGGCTTTACCCAGAGCAGCTCAGAACTTTTTTGCTTTATGCCATGAGGTGGCATATGTATTTTATATGGTGTAAAAAAGGATGAAAAATGAAAAAAAAGAAATGCCCTTAGACAAGAATACTGTCAAAACAGGTCTTACGAGTATGGTTCTGCTATTAAGGAGACAGAAAGATTTGCTTTAAAAGATACTGTAATGAAAGCAGTTATTGCAGTGGCTGCAACATGGTATATACTGACTGGTATGACCAAGACAGGGAACAGTGCCCTGAGAAACCATCCCGGTACAATGGGATGGTGTATCCACAAATTTCCGTCTCTTCTTAAAATCAGTTAAATTAAACCATACTACCAACTGACATTTGATTACTAATGAGACTGTGAGAATTTTATCATCTGCTCTTTTCTACCTTTTCTGTGTATTTCTATTGTTTTAGAAAACTGTACCTGCATACAGTAGGACTTTTTGCTGAGTAGACAGGGATAGACATATATAATCAGACTATTAAAAATTTAAATTAAACCCATTACTAGGAATTTGCAATCCTAATCTACTACTTCTGCTGATGCATGAACAGAGATTTCATACCTTACCATCTCCCAGTGAAATTCTGCATATATCTCCACGTCTCACTCTTCTGACAGTAGAGATGGTAAGATGTTAGACAAAAATATAGCTATTGGAAGAGAAGGCTTAAGAGAGAAATATTCTCTTCACTCATTTATTGAGACCCTGCTGTGTGCCAAGCACCTGCAACATTTTCTAGTGTTTGGGGATATATCAGTGGAAAAGAAAATAAGGTCCTTCTGTTATAAAGCTTATATTGTGATGGAGAGAGAGAGAGAGAGAGGGAGAGAGAGAGAGAGAGAGAGAGAGAGAGAGAGAGAACAAAGAAACAACATAATGCTGAATGCTGATGAGCTGTATGAAGCCGGAAGAATTATAATGTGCTGGAGATGGACATGCTGGGAGGCTGGGTAGAGTGGGGCTGCTGTGTTCTGGTGGCCTCTGAACTGAAATAAATGATGGGAAGGAACCAGGCATGTGCGGTACTAAGTACAGAGCCTTTCCAATCAAAGCGGGCAGTGAGGGCAAACCTGCACCCCCCTCCTTTCCCAACGGTCCACAAGCAGCCAGTACATGAGATATGAGCGGTACCAAGCTTGCCTAGGCCACTTCGAGGTCCAGGGCCAGGGCCAAGTCGTTTATGGGGAAGGCCCAAAACTTCCCATAAGGGAATATCATGGAAAATTAAGTAACAAAGGGAGAGCAGAAGAAGTTGTATGAACTCTTTTATAGGAAGTTATGCATAAAATGCCTATTTTTTAAATTTCAAGATTTAAAAACAGTGATCTTCGATCACCAATAGCCAATATTTGAGTCAACGGTGCCTGTGTAATGAAGTCTTCATAAAAACCCAAAAGGAGAGGGTTTGGAGAGCTTTTAGGTTGGTAAACACATTTGGGGAGAGTATCATGTTAGGAGAGGCCTGGGAAGCTCCAAGCCCTTACCTCATACCTTGCTCTATGTGTCTGTTCCATTTGGGTGCTCCTGAATTAGGTCCTTATATAATAAAGTAGAAATCTAGTAAGTAAGAGTAAGTAAACAAATCTTAAAACTAAATATGAAATCCCAAATAACCAAAAAACCCCACAAAAGTCCATAAATTGTAGTTTATTTGGAGCCTGTACTCATCCCTCTTGGACACTAGATGGCAGAATTGCCTATCAAATGTGAACAGGGACCTCACTGTGGACTGAGGTTTAGAGGGAGAAAATCAATCTCACAAGTCCAGCTATTCTCCCTTCTCTGTTTCCTGATCCTCTATCTTCCCCACCTTTCCCAGAACTGCCCCTTACCTCCCTTCTGTGTTCAGGCTCAGCTTTATGTTTAGAGGGGGGGAAAATCTGATTTGTTGGGGAAAAATAAAGTCATCACTTTAAACCTCATTGACCCTACGCTCTCATCAAGGACTCTTGCAATGGGCAACATTGGGAGTCCCTGGGGTCCCTGCGGGCCGTGGTTAGCTCCTTCTGCCCAGTTATTCAGGATCAGACTCAGTACTGGGGGAACCGTTTTCCGGTTTTCACCTGCAGAGCCAGGAGCTTTGTTCCTTCCGTGTGTTGTTAGACTGACTGTCCGCGGACCTGGCCTCTGTGGGCGCAGGGAGGGGCTGTCTTTCTAAACAGCCAAGTTCTCGCCATCTGCGTGGAAAAGTACGCAACAGAATGTGTTCAAAAAGAGAAAAAATGGAGGAGCAGGAAATGACAAAATTTTAGCTACAAGGCGGAGTAAATGTAAGAATTTTAAATATGATACAAGAATTATTCTCAAATAAAACATAAGAATTTATTACGTGGACTCTACTTCCTTCCAGAGAAGGATTGGAGCCATTACATAGCAAAACACACATCGCTGGGAACATCGGGTGTTTTTTTTTGTTCAAGATATGTTCTAGTGTCCTGTGTGCAAGAGACTAGGGGCATGTAGGTGAACAGGACAGACAGGCGCCAAGCTCTCACCCAGCTTCTGCTGTGATTAAACAAGGACATGAACGAGATCAGAAATCATGTAAGGAAGCTGGTGTTTGTGCTGGGGACCAGCAGTTCGGGGCTGTAGATGAGGAAATGGTGGCTGGGATATATCGTGACTGGCCCAGAAATGAAACAGTTAGCTTATCTGAGCACTGCAATTTGCTCTGAGTAAACTGGACAACATCTTGGGTCACTTAGCTTTGAGTGCTTGATGAAAGGAAAGAGAATTATTTGGAAAGGGAAACTTCTTTTGTAGGGCACTGATTTACTGAAGAAATGATCATATGGATCCTTCCATCATGGCCATGGAGGGACAATGAAACACTCTTGAAACGATTGTTTAAAAATCAGTCTTTCATGAAATTAAGCCATATTGTATTGTGTTGTATTCCAGTATAGGGATTTCTTTGTGGTGTTAAGCAAATACACAGTCCACAAGAATGTAGCTTTCTTTTTTAAGTTGATGTGACTTAATCTAATTTACCATAAGGACAAAACCAAAAGAATCTGGAGAAACGTTTGAGTCTTTTAAAGTCCAGCACTGAATATTATTACTGACACACTTCCAATGAAACTGCCCCCCTAGCGGGCTGCCTGACCCAACTGGCTCTCTGTCTCTTTTCAAAATAGCATGTGTCCGGGCCCTAAGTTATC
This sequence comes from Trachops cirrhosus, assembly GCA_028533065.1. Classification (NCBI taxonomy): domain Eukaryota; kingdom Metazoa; phylum Chordata; class Mammalia; order Chiroptera; family Phyllostomidae; genus Trachops; species Trachops cirrhosus. Next base: position 131,362,465 of record CM052538.1, read on the forward strand.
TGTCGAGGTGCTTCAATATCTACTTTTTGCTTATGCAGTAGACTGGTCTTAAAGGACAGAAAGAGAAGAGAATACTGGTAGCAGAAAGAAACTGAGAGGCTTGAATATGTTATCTTCTCAATTTTCATTAGAACATAAACTCCTACAGGTGGAATTATGTTTTGGATTTTTGGTTCTGCTGGTAGCACACTGTGCTCAATAAAAATTAACCCATCAATCAACAGGACAGAAAATCCTATCCTGCCAGAAGCAATACCTCCTATTTGTCCCATAGAAAGACAATTAGAGTGTTAGAATGTTGTAATGGATACAGAAACTAAGGAAAGTAACCATAAAAAATCCCTTATAACATTAAAAAAAAGTGAATGGAAAAAATAGATGAGCATGAAGTACAGGGAAAGCTACTACCCAATTCAGTTATCCCCCTTGACAGTCTCTTCCAACGTATCCTCAATCTAATGGAAGTCGGGCTATCAGGTGGCACCTTGGTTGTCCCATTTCCTTCCCAGGGTGGGTCAAGGAGGCACCATCCACCTGCCCGCCCATCTTCCTCACAGCTCCCCTAGTGGTCACTCACTGCAACGCTCCCAGCACTCTGGCCATCTTCCTGCCGCCACCACCACCAGTGGAGCAGCAACTCCAGAGTTCCCTGGCTCAGCCTCGCCTCATCAGAGAACAAAAAGAACAATTCATCTGGGATAGGATTAACAGGGAGCTGGCAAGAGCAAGCAAACTGTTGACTACAGACAAACAAGGCAGGAGAGAAACTGAGACAGGCAAACTGGGAATTCTTCCTGTCACGGAGCCTCCTGAGACTTGATTAAAGCCAGGAAGCCTCTGTCGAGAACACAGATATGCATATGCACACACAGATTTGCATGCAATTTTATGAATCTCCACCTTCCTTTCACACAAACACACCTCTTGTTTTGAAAACTTAAACCCTGAGGCTGTAAGTTTCCCAATTTTTTTAATAACCAAGAAATTCTGAATAATTCTTTAATCATGGCAACTTTTTTATATTGAAGCATTTTTTATGCAATTGTAGTCTCATATCTTTCGAATAAAATCAGTTTTAGAAATAATTCCTAGAACACTAAGCATGGTCAAAATAGACAACTGCCCGGGTAAAGATACCTGTTATCAATGTTTTTCTTTTCAAGTTGCAAAGTACACATTATTTGGGGTATTCATTTACCTAAAAGTAAATTTTTTTCAGAAAAAAAGACTTCATTTTATGACCAAATTCTAGGGGGCTCAGACTGCCTGATGGTTGACTGTTCAGTGCTCTTTTGGGAAAATAAAAACCACAAAAGAAAACACCAGTTTCCTCTGTCTGCCCGACTCATGCTGTCCGTATCCCAGATGCAGAGGGCACGTCTTCAAGTTCAGAGCACTACAAATCGCACCAACGTTTCATGTTAGGAACGTGAGGGTCATTCTGAGCTCTTCTTGAAGGCAGGTCCAAAGCCCTGGGCTTATCTTCCTTTTGAAACCACGCAGAGAAGAGGATTTCACCTAAGGATGGAGCTTGAGTCAGTGCCTGGATTGGCCAAGTCAAAAACACTCTCTTCCAGCCCTCGGAGCGTGTCGGGGAGCAGAAGGGGCAGAGTTAACAGCTGGCAAAGAGAAAATGTGGGTGGGTGTGAGGGGAGATCAATAAAACCGAGATGAAAAAATAATGTGCTCTCCATAAAGGAAAACTGTGATGAAGGCCCCCGTTAACGGCCATAATGCTTTCAGGGACCGGAGAAACGACACTGTCAAAATGCAACATTAGTTTTCTGAAGCCTACGGGCTGAATTTTATTTATTTAAAGTTAACTCCCATTTTAATACCAAAAAAGATAGCATATTCTACATCAAAGGGAGAAAAACTTTTCCTAATGTATCCATTTCTCTTTTGAAGTACACGAGCTGTCTCCATGTAATGCTTTGTGGTGTTTTCTCAACCGTGCTGGCTTTTCTTTGCATCAGGAAATACACCAGACTCGAGCCTGGGTCTGCCGCTTCTCGAGGCCAAAATGGCAATCGTTTGATTTTGTGTGTGTTTTCAAATGCATTGTTAGTTTTAACTAAGATCTGTATGTGTGCCATGAATGATGTGTCAAACAGGAGTGAGACTGAGAACCAGACATAGGTATGAAATCAGTCTTTGGTACGTTGTATAGAAATGTGATCTACAAGCTGTTGAGAGGATTACACCAGGGTAGCCTTTGGGAAATAATTCAGTTTTCTGGGACGACCATATCATTCCCCTGGAACGGCTGCCTGGGCCTGGCCGGAACTTGACCTCTTGGTGAGTGCAGCACTGCCTGCCAGCTCTCTGAATATTGTCTCCTCAACGTTGTTCAGATACACTTTGCTGATTTCAGGCTGTGTCAGCTAATTCTCTGTGTGTACAGAAGTCAATTTTAGTATGTATACTGTAGTGGAGCTGGCAGTATGATGGCCTGGTTCGACTCCCTGGTCTGCCATTTACTAGCCACGTGATAAATTACTTAAAATCTCTATGCCTCGGTTTCCCCATCTGAAAATGGGTATGAGGTTATCTGCTTCACAGGGGTATTAGGAGTAAATACATAAACAGTTGTTTAGAATAGTACATATAGTAAGTTCTTTGTTATAGAGTGTTTACAATGATGGTGATGATTACTGTTAATTAATTAATTTTTGGTAACAGCACTACAATTTTTTCCCGTGGAGAACCACTTCTCCTGTTCTGATACTGCTTAGATGAGGCTGACCTCACCTGCTTCTGCATCAAGGGTGGAAACCTCACTGAGACCTGACCAATCAGAGAATTGCACCCCCCTAGCTACAGGGATTGGTTCAGGAATGGGAAAATGATATAAGTTTGTCCCATCAGGGTAAGTCATAGGCATTTTTAGAATTACTGGGAGGATAAGTTTTTTTTTCTTTTGGGTGGTTAAGGGAGTAAGAGGAAAGCTTGACAGCTGCCACATGGAGTTAGTCAGTCTGACTGAAGCCAGTGCAGAGGAAAGCTGAGCCAAGAGTTGAAGAGAGAAAGAGAAATCACTTAAAATGTAGGACCCCGTGACTCCAGCCGTGCCCGGAGCCCAGGACCACTCCATCTGTGTAGGTCAGTTTGCATTGGACTGCTCTCCTTGGCAACCCCAAGGGTTCCCAGAGAGAAGGGTGTGGGGAGCAGTAAAGGGTAAAGGGGAGCAAATATATGGTGATGGAAGGAGACTTGACTCTGGGTGGTGGGCACGCAGTGCAGTGTACAGATGATGTGTCATAGAATCGTACACTTGAAACCTATGTAATTAACCAATGTCATCCCAATGAATAAAATCTTAAAAAGTGAATTATATATTCAAGAGGAAGAAGTAGAATACAAGATACAAAATAAAGAAATCAATGAAACAGCTTTTAAAAAAGGCAGGAGCTGTCGCTAACTCCCACAGACTTGTCCTATCTCCTCTACCTGTTCAAATCTGACCCATCCTTCAAGGCACATGCTAAGCTCACCTCTTCTGGAAGTGATGCCTCCTTTTCAAAGTTCCCATAGCACCTACTACTTGTGCCATCTATTTAGTACTTACTGCTCAACACCTTAGAAAGTTTTCCTTTGCAGATGCATTTACTGTATCTCTGCAATTCCACCAACTGGCTCCTTGTTTTATTCTTTGGTGATCTTCATAGCAACCAGCACATCTGGTATTTTGTAGTAAGCTTGCCAGATATTTATTATTTGAATCCCTTTCATCCTCTTCTGTCCATCAGAAGTGGATTATATACCTCAGTACACAAAGGAATGTAAGCATAGCAATGCATGCAGTAAACTGGAATAGGGCAGAATAGGACTGTTACATGGAGGAAAATTTAAAAATGGCCCAGCCCCTTGTCACATGCGAGGAGCAGCAACAGAATGTGCACTTGTTTATATGCATTCCTCCAGGCTGTAAGCTTTGGAAGAGCAAGGACTGGCTCTATTTTTTAAACAATGTTCTTAGTACTTTGCACAGTGCCTGACACATTGTAGGTGCTCAGTAAATACTTGTTGAATGAATGCTGCGTGTTACAGTGCAGGGAGCTCAGATCAATTACCTAACTCTTACCAACATATAAAGGAAATGAAGTAAGAAAGGAATTGCTGGTTCTATGAAGCCAACACCTTTCCCCCATTATTCTAAGCCCTTTCTACCATCACCTCATTTCTCCAAATCACAAGAATAAATAAAGCCATTCCTTAGGATGACAGATGAGGTGTAATGACAATAGCATGTTTGGAATGTCTAGGTCTGCAAAAAAACTGTATGAATTCCAGACCCAACAAAGAAAGGCTTACCATCATTAGAGTGAGTGAGTGGAGGGGCATGAAAGCTGAATCACAGGTTTAGAAAAAGGCACTGCACTGGAATGTTCAATATATACACAAAGAATTCTCGGTTCGGATGTCTTGTTTTCTTAGATAACATTATGTAGCATTAGTTCCATAGCAACTTTATGCAGTGTACATTAAATGCAAACCACCTTCCCTTTAAAGTAGTTGATTCTCTCTCACAGAACTATTAGTACGTCACCCACTTTCCAAACTCAATATTTTCTATTCATTCATTTATTCATTATTTACAGGTCAAAATGATCATCCTGAAAATCACTTTTATTATGTCAATGCTCTTTTCAAAAACATTAAATTGCTCTTACACTATAGAATCCAAGCTGAGCCAGCAGCAATGGCCTTCAATAATTTGACCCCAACCCAGCCTTCCGTATGCAAACTTTCCTGTTTCCGTATCCAAGCCTCTAGTCTAGTCACGTTGTCTATTTACTGTTTCCTGTCACTTGCTTCTCACTTTCGTCCTTTCAAATCTTTCCCTCTGTCTAGTCAGCATGTGTTTTCTTTTAAGCAATATTCTTTAACCACCCCAACTGAAGATGAGTGTTCTTGCTTCAGTTCCTAGAACATTTATGGTCTACATCACTCATTCCTTTTATTGTCACAGATTATTATCATGTCACGTGAGTGTATCTTACATTCTTTGCTATGAGCTTCTTAAGGGCAGAGATCACATCTTGGACTTCTTTGCATTGTGCTTTACATATAATATGGATTATTCCAAAGTTTATTACAGAAATAACTTAGGGGATACACAGCTAGGGCCTTCCACTGTCCCTGCCTGGGGAGGTTTGGTCCTTTTTCAGTTAGTAATACCCATTGCCATAAATTTTCAAATTTATAAATATCCATCATGACTGAAATAAATCAGAATTGCTTTCCAAATTTGCTTTTTTTCAAAGATCTTAATCTACCAAGAGCTTTTTACAGAGCAATAAAAAAAAATACCAAGTACCTAGCAGAAAATTGAGAGTGCATATGCTAAGAAATAGTTACTAAAATATGAAAAGATAAGTATCTTTACTCAAAATTAAAGAACTGCAAATTCAAATAAAATTTCATCTTTCACTTCTAAAGAAGAGACTAATAAAGATGAAAAATTAGAATTGGCAGTGAGCAGTGTGGACAAAGGTATGGAGAAATAAGAATGTACGTACACTATTATAAGCTTTTTGGAGGGCTATTTAGCAATATACATGAACATTTTAAATTTACCTAACCACAGAGTGAAGAAGCCCACTTTCAGGAATTCTCCTTACATATATAATCACATAAATGCATGAGCATATCTATGTGATTAAAGATGTTCATTGCAGTATTAAGTATAATAGCAAAAAACCACCTAGTCCTCTTCAATAATGGAGTAACCCAAGGTTAAATACCAAGCTGTGGTCATCTGGGACTTGAATCCAGGCAAGATAACGCTGTGCTTATAAAAGCAAGGCTTTATTATGCCAACTGAGTTTAAGGCTGTTCTCTTGGAAGCTCAAAATTCTTTACAGACAGTGTTTCTTTTTTATTTTATTTTTTAAATTTTTTTGCCAGAGGGAAGAGTAGTTAGGAATAAGTCATTAACATTACTACGGTCATTAAATAAGACAGCAATGGAGACAAGATTAGAATTCTTATCTTCTTGACTCCCAATCCATAAAGCGCGCTGCCATTTCTCATCTCAGTTTTGAGTTGACACACATTTATTAAACTTTTTGACACGTCTGCAAAAAAAATGTTCTAATGAATCTTTCAGGGTGTTCTGATAGCTGCTCTGTTTTAAAGTATATCTGATAAATGATTTATATATTAGATTTATTAAAAACACGTCCATTACTTTGGGACCTTGGGTGGTTATTTAAAGGAAGAAGATGGCATAGTGAAGCCAGCAGTTAAGATTCTCCATAAAGAGCTAAGGGAGGTCCACTGGGGGGTGTCAGATCAAAAAGATGATCTGACAAGGTGAGTGGACTTGGCCTCTCTGACTCAAGATGCCGAAGCAGAACCACCACCACAGAAAATACAGTCTGGCTTCTATTCATTGTGGCGATATTTCCCGTTTCTTTTGCAGAGGCAGGCATCTGATTCTTCTGCTTCGACTTACTGAATTCCCACCCCGTTTACACAAAGCACACATCTCACCTTAGGATGCAAACACAAGTGACAATGTGTCTAGTGAACTTAGGAAGGAAGAATGATGAAAAGTACAAAGATCTTTCAAAATCAGCACACAATTATGGTTCCTTTGAGAAAGCCAGCTGTGGAAGGAACACTAGGTGGACAGAACAGAAGGCTTCTCTCTGCTCTCCCTGACTGTGTTTCCTAATTAAATTTTAGAGCATGCCAAAAATATTCTAGGGCTTAGAAGAGAAAAAGGTAAAAGGGTTATAAGAGTGCAAGATTTCAAGATTCATCTTTGTAAGCTAGGCCGATATATCAACCTGGATTAGTCTGGCAAAAATATGAAAATATAAAAACATCATAAATTAGTCAGTTGTCCATGACTATAATCTGTTTGCCTGATGCCAGATGTACTTGTGATAGGAAAAACAGGTGGCTTTAAAATAGCTGGAAAACATTAAGCATTTACATAAGATAACAGATTTTCTGAAAAGTATTAAATGGGTTGGTATCTTATTAGGGTATGCAGTTTAAAAGAAGTGGCTATGATTTAACTCAAACCAATAATAACTTGTCCTATATTAAGGTTTCAGTGTTCCTTTAGGGAACTATAATACATACCATATCGTGCAAACCCTGTACTGTATTAGATCAATGCATTCATTATCTGAAATAAAAGTTTTATTCAATCACTGTATTGTGCTAGAGTAGGCCAGTGCACAAGGGTAGGAGATAATGATTAAAGAGAGTGTCTTGAAGGAGAGAAGCTCAGACCTCTCTCTCTTACGCTTTCTCAGGGGACAGTCAGATCTGATGCCATTGACTTCAGAAGGCTGACAGGGACTGTGAGCCAGCCTGTGTGGTTCAGCAAATCAGTGCATGAACCCTCTAACCATGAAACTGGTGAAAGGAAAGAATAGAATCATTCCTGCTTAAAATCTGTGGAAGTCATCTTTTAACCTACTTAGGGCCATTGGCTCAGCTGGCTTTATGGCAACCCAGCCATGTGCATGGTAAGAACTCACTAGGAGGCATCGTCAGAGTTAGTAAATCTGTTTCTGCTTTTTGCAAGTGCTCCTTGCTAAGCCTGATCTGTCCATCTCTCTCACTGCTCCACAGTAAGGGAAAGGGCATGCAGAGCTCTTAGGAGAGACAGGCAAGAGGACGAGATGTACCAGGCAGACATGTACATAAACAGCACAGATCTTGAAAAAAAATACCTGACAGGTATTTTCATAGCCTGATACACATATTCAAGAGAGAAGTCAAGACTCATGAAAAGAAATACTCACTTTCCATAACTGACTACAACCTGTTTTGTGTCCTGATAGAATCTTCTAACACACCTTTGTGTTTTGGATGCTGGGATAATCATCAGCATAGGCTAATTTTGATACAGTCCCTACATCCTAAATTTTTCTGGCAAGAGTATATGGTTAATAGAATCAAAGAAACAGAATACAATTGATCCACATGTATTTTTTTTCAAATATTCCAGAACCAAAATGTACACAAGTATATATTTGTGTACCCAAGATCAAACCCTTGCTAGTTAAATATTAATGTTAGAGTCTATCACCTAATTTCTTAAGTTTCAGATCTTACAGGTGTTTTTTTTTCATACAGCATCCTGGATCTCTCGTGGCCAGAGTTTGACTGCATACATTGCTACAAAGATCCCTGGGAAATGCTCTTTGGCAGTGGATCTGGGAAACTATAATGAAAAAACACTCATGAGCACAATTTGTGTAAAAAGATGATTATGCTACTTCCTGAACATTTAACAGCTATTTGCATTTATTTACACACATAAGTTGCAACACCATGTTGATGGAAAGGTTTCAGTTAAAAGCCTGGGGAAGTAAAAGGAAGAAGGGAGAGGGAGAGGACAGAACCAGTGGTGCGGGAGGGCAGAATCAGAAACTCCTCATCCCCTGAAACATTTCAACAATTATCCTTCCATAAGGATGGTTTCATATTTTCCACCTCATAAGAAGAAGGAAAATAAATCTTGATTGGAGAGGAGTAATCTAAGATCATGTCTTGAGCCTCTGCACTATTTCCCACTTTTCAGCATGTGAGTGAAGGGGGGCAGGGGACAGGCCAGAGTTCGGACCAGCTCCATAGCCATGGTCGGGGTCACATCCACCATGGCTCCCACGGAGCTCAGACACAGTGCTAACACACACAGGGAGTGCCTGTGACAGCTTTTCCTGGGCACAGTGAGAGAGCGATTTATGAGGGAGACAGAACTGGGTGGGACCCGCACCACACGGTGTCTCCATGTAAGCTATAATTAAATGTAAGCTATAATTAAAAAATGTTTCTTTTAAAGACTTTATTTATTTATTTATTTTAGAGGGGGAGGGAAGGAGAAAGAGAGGGAAACATCAATGTGTGGTTGCCTCTCACGTGCCCACCCCCCCGCCCCCTGCTGGACACCTGGCCCACAACCCAGGCAGGTGCCCTGACTGGGAATCGAACAAGCAACCCTTTGGTTAACAGGCTCATGCTTAGTCTACTGAGCTACATCAGCCAGGGCTGAAAAAAGAAAATATTTTTAAAAGTTAAAAAAGAAGTATTACATTGTTTTACTATTTTAATGGCTAGGAAAGGGGAGGCTTTTCCATTTTCTTCTTATATTGAAATTGGGTTGTGGCTTTTGACAAATTAAACTTAAGAAACCTGGGAATTTTGAAGCATTGTTTCTATTCACTCATAAGGAACACAGCCCCTTTCCAAAATAAACAGACTTGGGGTCTCATCTGCGCAAGCCCGAAGGAGTGAGGTTAGGCACAGAAGAGTGTCCTGGAAGAAACTCACCGTGAGCATAGCGCAGCGCTATCGAGTGGCTAAGCTGTGGCTTGTGAGGATAGGTGAGAAAATAGATACTCTTCTGAGCTGAATTGTGTTCCCTCCCAAATGCCTTTGTTTAAATCCTAACTTCTGGTTTTTACAATGTAGCTGGGCTTGGAGACAGAGCCTTTAAAGAGGCAATTAAGGTAAAATGAAGTCATATGGGTGATTGGTAAATTTGTAAGAAGTGGAGATTAGGACACAGGCAACACAAACTGAGGGGTGATTATGTGAGCAGATGAGAAGGTGGCCATCTGCAAGCCAAGGAGAGGGACCTCAGAAAAAACCAACCTGCTGACACCCTGATCTTGAACTTCTCGCTTCCAGAACTGTAAGAAAAGAAATTGTTGTTCTTTGAGGCACATGGATATCATGGATATCATGGAGGAGCCAGGGAGTGGAAACCAGCCTTGACGCACAGAGGCCACACATATCAATATCAATGTGTCAAATGCTGACTACATGCTTCATGTACCGGGATGAGTAAGATATGCTTTTGGTTCCTAGCAAATGTCAACATGATAGGGAAGATTGGAAAGAACTAGGGAGAAGCTCAGGGAGAAGGCAATGACTTCTGGTTGTTGGGTGTGGTGAGTGAAGGTAGGGGAGAGGAATGTTTGCAAAGTTTTCATAAAAAGAGAGTGGCATTTGAAGGTTGAAAAACTGAGCAAGACTTTGCCAAGCAGACGAGGTGAGGGCAGAGGAGGAAACGTGTTCAGGGGCACATACATGTGAAGGTGTGCCACGCTGTGGGGGACAGTACCCAGGGTGATGGCAGGACGGAAAACACGTGGAGAGTGCTGGGAAATAAGACTCGGAAAACAGGTCGGCGCTGAGTTGCAGAGGGCGTTGCAAGCTGGCTCAGCGAAGGGACTTGGATGCTATCAATTGGGTAATAATGAAAGAAAGTGTGTTGGTTTTATCATCTCAGTATTGCTTTACTTTCTGCTCTGAGCTGTTTTCCTCACTGTCATTGCACACCTTGACCTAGACCTTCTCTCTACCAGTCAACCAGGTTCCATCAGCAAAACTGCTCCTTAAATGTAGTTTTTTTTCTAGAGATTTAAGTGGTTTTCCATTGACCCCTCACTCTCTAAAGCTAATTGGTTTGTTCTAGACTCTTTGAAAACTTTGTCACCAATTGGCTGGATCTTTTAGGGCAGGTCATTTTTTGCAATTTGTTAAGAACGGAAAACAATGGTTACCAAAGTGTGTTGGGGTCTCAAAAAACATTAATTGAATGAGTGAGTACAATGTGTCTAAAAGTTGATGCATATCCTGTTCTCTGGTCTGGGCATATTCTCTCTCTCTCTATCTCTCTCTCTCTCTCTCTCTCTCTCTCTCTCTCTCTCTCTCTCAATCTGTATCTGAATTAAAATAACATCTATCAATTATGGAACATGGCCAAACAGTTAAAAACAAATTATGAGATTAATTGGAAATGCATGCCATTACTTGGAGAAGTTTCAAGAGGAACTTTTATCAGTTTATGTTTATACATCACAGGGAAAAATAAAAGTCACATTCACTCTTTATTTAAAATAAACCTCATCACATACACTCAAAAGGCAGCACAGAGCCTTTGACTATGGCAGGGAAGATGAAGGCACTGCAGAATGTGCATCCGAACGATTAGGCTGTGGAAGATCCGGCTAGATTTCTGAAAGGCAGGAGTAGACTTTTATCTTCACATTTCCTACTCATTTGTGCCAACCTGTAAATTAGAAGTCAGTGTACACGCCTCTGATCTGTAGCTCCGTCACCAGTACACTAATAAAAAAGCTTACATTTTGACTAGGAGTTTTTATGTTCTTATTATTCACTTTTCTAACAGATTTAGAAAACACATTATATAATTGTAATCACAGAAAGACCATTCTTGGAGATGTATACATGAAATGGCTAAGAATGAAGCTCTGGTATCAGGTCACCTGGCCAAGTCCTGGTTCTCCAGTTAGCAATGGCCATGATCAGTCATTTGTGAACTCTCCGTACCTTTGAAAATCACTGCGAGGCCTAAATGAGATGAGGCAGGTATAACACATTCTTAGCACAATAGTGGATGAAAATAACGATCTGGTGTAGAAAGGAACATTCTCTGCTAAATGCTGGGCCTCAAAAGTGAGTTGAGAGGGGAACCATATAGAATGCCAGATACAATTCTCATCTACAACTACAACTTCTCCAGTCAGTGGACAAGAAGTAATGCTGCTGATATAAATGATAAACCATGATACTAAAAAGGTCATTCCATTTACAAGTTTCAACCAGTGGCTCAGAAGAAGCTGACCTTATAAAGCTACATTGAACAGCTAAGAGTTCAGGAAGTTTCTGTTGATATGAAATATTTTTGAACCCTTGAAGCAAAACACAATTTTATACCTAGGTAGAATAGTTTAGTTTGGGTCTTTCTGCTTAACCAAAGGGCTGTGAATTGTAGTATTAAAATCCTTAGGCCAGCTTTGCACCCACAGGGCAAAGACCTTTCAGAACAGTGCTGAGAACAGTTAGTACAAAGAGCTGACTTCTCAAGAAGACTTGAGGAAATCTTGTTTGGTGGTCTAAATGTTAAGCCCGCATGCCTCATGGGTAGTTTCTCCTCTGAGTAAATGGGTCATTGGTACCAGAACCGATGTGGGTGCCATCTGGTTCATCTCTGCTTCTAGCAACATCTGGAACTCTAAAATGCAAAGACAGGAAAATGATTAATTTTCACTCTTGACCTTGCACAGGGAAGGGGCACAATCAATAGTTGTTGAATATATTTATCTATCACTGCGAAGTCTTGCAGGAGTCTGCTGCGCAGCACCCATTGTGTCTGGTTTTGTTTTAGGTTTAGCCCGAGGAGTTCCTCATTATTACACCAAATGGGATTAATGTTGAAGTATTTCCCAGGTCCCCAACTTTTCTGTTTTTTCATCTTAGCAGAAGTTCTACTTGTAATGTGATTGAAATAAAAATGTCTTTCTGGAAATGAAGTTCAGGTTAAGATTATTTAAAATAAAACAAAGGAAAACAACCCTAAAAAAACATTTGAGATAAAAATATAATGATAAAAACCAGCAAAATCAGAAGGCACATGCTGTTACTTTGATGACGTCAATCAAAGAGGTGAAGCGTGAGATTCGGTACATTGTAAATGTGAGACTGAAAGAAATATTAAGTATCTATTTTTATTAATAAATAATAAAAGCACAAGAAGAAAACAAAAGTCTTTTCAAAATATCATCTAACTTTTAGGTACAATAACAATCTCATAGGGAAGAATTTCTCCTTTAAATCGAGAAATTCTCTTGTAACTAAAACTGTCACAAAGTTGCCACATTAGACCAATGACCTTTAGGTATAATTGGGTAATTGAATTTTAAGTTGTCAAAAAAAAAGAAACTGAAATTCACAAAATTTGCCAAGAGAATAACTCTTTGATACACATTTGACATTCTGAAAAATACTACAACTTAAAAAAATAAACCTGCTGTTACATTATGTTAGGACAAAGCAAGTACTTGAATATTCTTTTCAAGAGGATTGCCCCCAACCCCCACCCATGATTGTAGGATTAAAAAATAGCCACTTTTGTTGAATTTGCAGTTCATTTGCTTTAAGTTTCCCTTAGAAAAACATTTTATAGTGAAGATTTTTACATGAATCCTATACTCTACATAGGGATCATTTATAGCTAACTACTCATTGTTATGTCATTTAATGATTTACTCACAATGATGTCTAATCACCAATCATTACTTAAGAGGATAGAAGACATAAGCAAGTTATTTAGCTAGATAAAAATTATAATGCATAGGAATTAAACATTTTGAGTGTCTGTGGATTAAGAAGACTATTAGTTCCTGAATTTATTCCAACTGAAGCTTGTTGACACTAGAGGCAAGTATTGACAGAAGTAGGGCTGCCTGACATTGAACCTAAAAGGTCAAAGGACTTCATGTTTGGTGTAATAAGCAACTTAGTTTAGGTACTATAATGTTTTGGTAAAGTAACAACTATTAAGGGTCAGGCCAGGTTTCTATTAGGAACTCTAGTTTGGGGAGGCTTGTGTAGTACCAGAGTCTCCAAAGGCACCAGATAGTGTGATTGATGCAAGATGATGGCTTGGACATAAATAAAGAGAAAGTGAGTCATTACACTTGAAAGTTGTGGAATTTAATTATTTCCATTCTCCAGATTCAAAATCCATCTTTTCTTACCATCTCCATAAAGCTTTTATGAAATCTCTAAACCCAGGAAGCTTTAGATGGGAAGTAAATCTCTTTTGAGTTTTTAAATGGCTTGAAATCTTTACTTTTGAAAATTATCTAGCACATTCAGGTAGCCTATAAATTATAAATACTACCAAAGGAGCTCGGTGTCTCTTCAACTGGTTATGGTTCAATGAAATCCTAGAAACACCCTCTACATTTTCCACTTAGTTCTGTGTAGAACGTTAGTACCACCTGGAAATCATTATTCTTTACTCAAACATACTTGATCATGTTAAGATTTTCAGCAAATCTGACTTTTTAATGTAACAAAAATGTAGTGTTTTAATTATTTACACTAAAATTTGAACTTGAAAAAAACAAACAATAAAGTAAATATAATATACATAAAATACTTTATAATAATAAAATAATGATAAGTTATAGAGACAATTACATAGAATTAGATATTGCCTGGCTTCAAATCCAAGAAAATAATTCATCCCCTCATTATTATTTTTAAAAATTAACATAAAAATTTAAAAATTAAGATGAAAACATTTAAGACGATCAGGTTTGGCTCCAAAAGAAAGAATAGCATATCTGAACACGGAAGAGGAGGTGCTCCAGTACTAACTCAAGTACTTTCTACCTATGCTGAGCCCCGTAAAAGCACAACTTCTAAATCTTCAAGTCCTTTCTGGGTGGCTTAAGTGCTCTGCCCTCTTGTGACCTTTCTTCTAGAATTCAGAATGTACAGACACATTCAAACAACAGAAGTGGGCATTGATCAGTCAAGGAAGAAGCTCTGCACTTCCAGTTTCCATTACATTAAACAAAATACTCATTAGTGCTTGGCATTTTCCCAAGCAGACACCATCTAGGTATCCACTGAGGCCTCATTGTTCAGTTAAGAAGTTCAAAAAGACCTTCTACACATCAGCTAGGGACAATTAAGGGATGGGTGAGACTACTCCAGGGCAAGAAGGGTGGAATTACTGGAAACAAGCACACATAGAATATCAACTGCAAACTAGACACACTATCTTTACCTTTAAGATCAGTTAAATATTCAAGGAGAGAAAGACTACAGATTCCTTGCATGATAATCATTACCCTCCTTAATGAAACCACAATATAATTTACTATGGGGGTATTCGGTCATACTGAAACAAAACATGTGGTAGAAAAAATAATTTGATGGAAATCTGTCATCACACATAATTATTCCTATCATTTACCCAACAAGGAAACTAAGTACTACTATTACCAAGAGGTCATAATTATATAAGTTAGCTCTGAAATCCATATCCATTAAAACTGTTGAAACATGTTTTATTGCTAAACATCCACTTCCAGATCCCACGGCTTCTTGAAAATAACAGAGAACAACCACTTGTGTGCATGTCAGACTGACAAGATTGTTTTCCCAAGTGTTTCATTCACTCCCTGTTTGTCTTCCATCCATCCATCCATCCATCCATCCATCCATCCATCCATCCTTCCACTCCTCCATCCTTTCACCCAGCAAGCATTTATTAAGTACTATCTGCCAGGCATTGTGCCAAGTACAGGGGCTACAAGAGTGAGTGAGACAGACAAGGCTTATATCTACATGCAGCTATATGCTAGCACGTGAAGCAAAAGGTTTTATATGATCTCTATTGCTGTCAGGTCAGTATTAAAACAACTATATTTAAGAAGTCTTCCAGCAAGACCAATATGTGGATTAAACTTCAAAAATCAATCATGTCACCTGTTCCGCACTCTTTAAGTAAAAGAATAGGAAGGAAATCTTTTTGTGCCAAAACTTTTTCTTATTTTAGGAAGATGTTTATCATCCCACTTTGGCTAATGCAATTTAATCTACCAGCAAGTTTTAGGAATCAATGTTAAACAGAAACTCTTCCTCAAAAGGATGCTATGTTATCTATTCACAAGGAATTTATGGAAGAATGGGGAAAAGGAAAAAACATGCTTAACATGGAACATGAAAACCTCCTTTAGGTTGCCACAATAAACTCTCTCTGCGTTTTAACTCAAAGATACCATCCTATCAGTACTTAACACAGATCTTTAAATCCCAGCACTAATAATGCTTCCCAGCTACAGCTGGATGCATCTGACAAGCTGCATGTACTAGGAAACCTCACAGGGGACAAGGTTCCTAACAGTCAACTAAGAGTTCAAATCCCAAAGGAGGTGCCCTGGGTGTGCAGAGCACTTAACCCTTCGACCAGTACCAACACCACTATTCACAAATTATTGATGTCCCTAAGTCCCTGGCAGATTGCAGACAGTTCCTGTAGCCATTGGAGCCCAAGCATATGGCCACTAATGGGGTGGATTTAAAAAAACACACACATACACACATTTAGCCTTTGCTATGTGAATATAAAGCTACTGAAATGCTAGAAGGTGATTGAACTGGATGGAACACTGTTAAATACATGCTCAGCCTCATGTTATGGATCATTTCCATTGACATCTATCTTCGTCCTTGGTACAGTTTAATTAAAGCTGTCTGGAACAAGTCTGCCCTCTAAATGATCGGCAGTGCAATGAAAAGGTGAAACACGAGGAGTCTTGGGGCCTTTTTCTGTAAAGCATTCAAATGACTGTCTCTATGGTTAAAAACAGCAGCAGGGAAGAAATTCATTCTCAAAATTAGCAAGCCATTAGGCTTTTCTGCAAGAGAAGGCTAGGCCGCTTCTGATGTCGTCTTGGACTGCCAACAATAAGAAAGAGTTTCTATTATTATCCTTTAATGTATGGCACAAGTGGGACTCAAATTGGTAAAACAACTTGATATAGGTCTTAGTATTATTGTGTAATAGAATTTTAATTAATAAAGGAATATTTTCTGAATTTTCTCTGAATTACCTAGTCAAACTAGGTAGTTTTTTCTTATTGCTACTGGAATAAATTCAGAAACTGAGTAAGGTAATGCTAGATCTTAAGAAACCAAACTGGGCCATATTTTGGACCAAAATAGATACACATTTTGGTCCTAAAGCAGTAAATACTACAGCAAACTTGCTTATTTATAATTTATTTTGTAAAATATAACCTC
Organism: Trachops cirrhosus; assembly: GCA_028533065.1. Taxonomy (NCBI): domain Eukaryota; kingdom Metazoa; phylum Chordata; class Mammalia; order Chiroptera; family Phyllostomidae; genus Trachops; species Trachops cirrhosus. Next base: position 131,379,067 of record CM052538.1, read on the forward strand.
CAAATGGAAAAATTTTACCTAAGATAGTCCCTTTCATAAGGCAATTTTGCAGCCAGATGGCAGGAACATTATCTACTTAATTTCATTCTATAGTATATAGAACACTAGCACAAGTGGATAGCTTCAGACAATGAAGATATTTATTGAATACCCTTGATGTTTCCAGTACTGTTATGGTGTCAGGGTAACAAATAAACAAAATATGGACTCAGGGCATAAGAAATCTGGATCATACCAAAGAGATTAAATCTTAAATTGATTATACCTCCTTCTTTTCTATGATACTTTACCCCCTTTAATATTCATGATTTTATTTGAAGAGATGTAATTAAATTATATTTGTTCTTTAATACCAGAATTAATCATACTTTATGAAAGTATCCAAAAGACTGTGTTATGCTTTAAATTTCATTCATTGGCTTTTCCACACAAATTCATCAGTTGTGATATGGGATTATTTTCTTCATTTCATATTTATTTGGTATCTAGTTCATATAAAACATTGAGTTATAACTGGCCTCCTTTCCATTCCCTTAAATGGCTTTGTCTCTCTCTGTGCATTATAACATGTTCATCCAGGCTGCTGTAATGTAATAGTAGCATTTGAGGCAGGGACACCAGTTAGGAGGAAGTAGAAGATTAAAGATGGCCACAGATTTCTTGATAATCCTCCCCTTGGGAGGTAGGGTATATTTCCTTTCCCCTTGAATTTGGGAAGGCCTGTGAAAAAGATGCTGTGCTAGTTCTGGGACTAGCCTTTAAAAAGACTGGCAGGTTCCATTTTAGTATCTTAGAACCCTGAATTGACATGTAAGATGTTCAACCATCCTGCTGAAGTGATCACGTGGAGAAGCCCTGAGACTACCAGCAGGCAAAAGAGCCTAGCTGAATCTACTTGCACCAAAGCACCAGGCATGTGTGTGAGGCTGCCTTGAGCCATTTGAATAAGCCAGCTGCCAGATAAATTCCGATGAGTGATTCTTGTTAATGCCACATGGAATAGAACAATTGCTGAGCTGAGCCTTGCCCAAATTTCGGATTACAAAATCAGGAGATATAATACATGGTAGTTAAGTCACTAAGTTTTGGGGTATTCTGTGCTATAATATGAATATGTCATGCTAAGCTCCCAAATTACAATTATAATAACAGGACCTGAGATGAGGCACATATGTGGGGGGAAAGATTCTAAGTTCTCCTTTGTGTTTATAACTAGTTGGATTTTTTTCCATAAAGGACTAGGTAGTAAATATTTTAGGCTTTGTGGGCCATACAGTCTCTGTTTCTGTTACTCAGCGTTGTCACTGTAAAGCAAGAGAAGCCATAGATGACATGTAAATGAACATGTGTAGCTGAGTTTCAATAAAACCTTATTTCCTAAAACAGGCAGCTGGCCAGAGTTGGATATGAGTCACACATTGCTTCAGCCTTGTTTGTAATATCTGAAACAGTCAGCTGGAGATACCCTACATAGAGATGACATACAGAGATGGGGCCTGCGACAAGTCAGGGCTGAAGCTGTCGACTGGAGAACAGATAGATACTCTTGAAGATGGTTGAGGGCACTGCTGCTGTATCCTTTGAAAGTTGCTTCTGCTTCATTATTTCCTTTAAATGATATTAAGATAGTTGGTAAATACATTAGAGGACTAAAGAATTACTTGAATCTATAAGATGGGGCCATTGAACCAGGTAATTAATAATTTGGGGACACCCAGAGGACAAAATTGAACAGATTTTCAGATACTTTAATAGTAGCCCTGAGTCCACTATCAATGGTTTTCCAATTTGCACAATTATGACCTAATGTATTTTATGCATAACTTGGACTATTCTAAAAGATGTTTTCTAGATGTGATAAATATTCTAATTTTTAATTTATATCACATTCATGATTTACTTGAAAAATTATGAGTTTGGCACTATTGCTTGCTTATATTTGAAGAGCATCTACAACATTAATATCAAAGTACTTATATCCCAAACTATCCCTAAAAGTTCATGGTTATTTTCTATAATTTATGATATATTGAAGGCATTTTATCATGCTATTTACTGTTATGTCATGGGAAAAAAGTGCAAACTTTGAAGAAATAAAACAAGCAGCTTTTTAGTTCTCCTGCATCAATGTTAAGTTTATGGATATTTATTTTAGGCTTTATAAAAATTCTATCAGGCAGATAAACAATTTGGACTTACATAGCATGTAAATCCTATTAACCAAGGGCTCTTTCCCCTTTCCCCTATTGCCCTACATGTGCTTGGTGCTGTGGTACATCTCTTCAGAACAAAAATTAATAGTCTTCTTAAAATCCTTAATAAAACTAGTACAGGTATGCTAGAGGAGTCTAGTAAATATTCAAAGGGGTTTTCATCTATTTAAGGCAGAGCATGGTTTGAAGAGTTCTGTGTTTAGCCCCTAAAAGAGCATGTTGGTTAAGAGGTGAAGCCTTCTTAAAGCTCCTGCGTCTGCTGAAGTACAGACCTGCCAGCATGTCCTCTCAGGCCCAGGGCTTGCAGTCCTGGCCTTTAGCCTTCTTTCTTCTGTGAGAGGGAAAAGATTAGTAAGGTCCTTCTACTAGATATGTTAACACTTTCTGCTAAAAAAAAAAGGATTTTAATCATATTAAATTGCAAAGAATTATGAGGCAAAGCCTGCTCCTAGATACTAAGACAAACTCAGTTGAAGCCGATGATGTAGCTCCTATGAAGGCCCATCTGTTTAGCTCTAACAGCATTTTCCTTTTTTTCCACCTTTGTCGCTTGGTTTCAAACCCTGTCTGGGACACCTGCTTGATGTGAAATGAGATTGGCGGGTCTCAGTCCATTTGTGGCTGGCTGAAATTTCCCATCTTCCTTTCCAGAAAAATGGTCCATAAGGAAATTAAGTGAAAAGAGTTAGACGTCACACATGGATTCATGTATAGGTGTACTGAAGGCCTAGATAATCTTCCTGTGTGAAAAGTACAATATAAATTCAGCACTGGTTCATTGGCTCATCTACTTTGCCTCTCAGCAGCTCTCTAACACTTGAGGTCTCCTGTATCCTGAAGATGATGCAACTTTAGGGACATCTTTTTATTATTCTAAGCCACTGCATAATTTGAGCTGAGATTGTAACGTGGCTTGAAATTGGCTGTGATTTGCTGCTTCATTTAAACAGGGATGGTGTATGGAAGCAGTAGAAGAGGTACATGTTCTGTGCTTTTTTACATTATGTAAATAAATAAAAACTCTCCATAAATAACAATTAAAGAATATTCACAGTCTAAATAGGTTAGATGCCTTTGGACCATATATTACACAAGACAGAAAGTAGAACACCATAATTTATCATAACCCAAGGCACTGTTCCCTTAAAGTGGTATGAATTTTGATTTCAGATGTCAACAGGGTCTTTTGCATATAAATTTAAAGCCACCAAAAATTGCACTCAACTTATAAATCCACAATTAGTTTCTTGTTACAAATAATTTCTATTGATCCCCACCTGGTTTGTCAACACAGATTAGTTGAAGTCGTCGGGGATTGAGATCGGGATGGCTCAAGGGATCAGTTCTTGGGCTACGAGCCTTTCACCCCCAAGTCATTGTTTCCAAAACTAGGAGTTCTGAGAGACCTCTTTGACAGATATTATGAAACAAACCAGTACTTTCAACTCCCTCAAACAGATTCATTGTCCCGTGTTTTCAAAGACATTATCGCTTACTGTCTGAGGGTATATACAAGGTAAAACGTTATTGCATTATCAGCAGTCCCAGTTATTATGCACAGATATGTCCATATTTGTAACCTCCTGTGGTCAACAATAGCTGTTGCTATCTTCCAGGCCTGCTGTATCTAGCTACAGAATATTTATCTCTGTATGACATTTTCCTGCAAACTAAACTGATGATCTCTGATTGGTTGCCCCAAGTTATTATGTATTCCTTTCTTTGCAGAATAAACTATAGAAATGTTTCTTTTCTAGAGACTATATGTATGTGTATGTCCTACTTTGTTTGCCTTTTAGTTCTTTTATAAAGTGCAGGTTATAATGTTCTCATCTTTTCTCATTACATAAAATCTCCAGATCCAGATCTTTACCAGACAGATAGCTTCCCTGAAGAAATGTTGTTCCTTGCAGTTCTTGATATAGATGACTGTCCTTCACTTGCTCATCATCTTTAGGAGACTTTTAACCCCAACCTGAGCATCTATAGTGATCTTATGGGTATTGTGTATGCTCTGATCTTTGGTTGCCTGATCCCATCATACTAGGCAGAAGGAACCCTCTGAAGATCCTCTTCCCTTCAAGTTCTCAATCTGGATGGAGCTCCCAAAAGCTTTCTTTATTCAAGGTGAATCAGGCTACCTTGTTTTAAAGATCTTTCCACTGTAGTCTCATAGATTTTGTTGTCAGGATCCAAACATCCTATTTCTTTTCTATTTTGGTAGAAAAATTAATAGAATCATTATTCTAAGATACTAGCCATTTTAGGAGGAGAAAGAATCTTGGTTACCCAGGAAGAGAAAGAGAGGGAGGAAGGGAGGGAGAGAGAGAGAGAGAGAGATTTTAGCTATCTTGGATCATTTATGAAGTTTTGCTTCGTATTTCTGCATGTATAGGTCCAATTTTCCCAACGTCTTCCCCATCCCAAGGGAAACAAAGGAAAAAGTTAACAAATGGGACTATATCAAACTAAAAAGTTTTTGCACAGCAAAGGAAAATACCAACCCATAGAGACAACCCATAGAATGGGAAAACATATTTGCTGATACATTTGATAAGGGGTTAATATCCAAAATTTATGAAGAATTTATAAAACTTAATACCAAAAAAACCCAAACAACCCAATCAAAAAATGGACGAAGGACCTGAATAGACACTTCTCCAAAAATGAGAAATATAGATGGCCAACAGACATATGAAAAGAACACTACTCATCAGAAAAATGTAAATTAAAACCACAATGACATCATCTCAGACCTGTCAGAATGGCTGTCATCGGTAAATCAACAAACAACAAGTTCTGACCATGATGCAGAGAAAGTTGAACCCTTTTGTGTTATTGGTGGGAATGCAGACTGGTGCAGCCACTGTGGAAAGTGGTATGGAGATACCTCAAAAAATTAAAAATCGATCTGCCTTTTGACCGAGTAATCCCACTTCTGGGAATAGATCTGAAGGAAGCAAAAACACTAATTCAAAAGAACATAAGCACCCCTATGTTCACTGCAGCATTATTTACAATTGCCAAGATATGGAAGCAGCTCAATTGTTTATCAGTAGATGAGTGGATAAAATAACTTTGGGACATTTACACAATGGAATACTACTCGGCCATAAAATAAGAAAATTTTATCCTTTGCAACAGTATGGATGGACCCAGAGAATATTATGCTAAGTAAAATAAGCCAGTCAGAGAAAGACAGTTACAGCATATGACAATTTCACTCATATGTGGAATCTAATGAACTGAACTAACAAGCAAAATAGAAACTGACTCATAGATGGAGAGCAGGATGACAGCTAAGGGGGGGTGTTTAGAGGGTGGAGGGATTGAGCAATACGGAAAAAAGACTCATGGACATGGACAACAATGTGGTGATTGTGAGGGAGAGTAGGATATAAGGGGATTAAATGATAATGGAAAAATATACAATAAAAATTGTTTTAAAAAAGAAAATGAAAAAAAGTTTTGCTGCCTTTTCTTTATTAGGGTGTTTTCAATTTCTGTCTCTCTGATAAAACCATCTAGGAAGCCCAACATAGTGACTGGTACCTATACTGACTGCTGTATTATGAATTCAAGTTCATGGTTCTTAATAATATGAAGAACAGAAAATATCTAGTGCTTTCTGGGGTATTCTCAGAGGGAATTCATGGTGGTATTTAGATGTTGGGGAAAAAACAGCATGGTTCTCTACCGCAGGGCCCTGTATATGTAATGAAGCCAACTCAGTAGAATCTCTTGGTGATAGAAATAATTTGTTAGGGGGTGGCCAAGGGAATTGGTAGGTTTGTCACTAGTTATCCATACATTTATGGCTACTTAATTTCAAGTGTTACTGCTGTGTACTTGGAAGTGAGGCTGTAGGAAGTTCTAACTAATCCAAGCAATGTATCTTCATGGGTTCCAGATGTCAGGAGGGTATCTCCCTCCAGATTTCTGACACGAATTGCTCCGGGTTGATCTGTGTGCTCCTGGCTCATAAAGCTGTAGGTATAGAAAGAAGGAGGAAGATCTTCTGATTTCAAGTAAATGAATGGAGTTGACCTGGCTAATCATTTTTCTTCTTAGTTCAGGGAATGGGAAACAGACAGTTACTTTCAAACTTCTTAGTTAAGGTTGAAGTTATTCTGGATTTTCCCTTAGAGGATCTACTATTCTCCTGGAGATAGGCTGTCAATAAGTTAAGCCAGCAATTTTCGACCTTTTTCATCTCATGGCACATATAAACTACTAAAATTATGTACCACACCAAAAATATGTATTTTATACATTTATACATTATATTTTTTGCCCATCTGACAAAAAATAGGTGTGATTTTGATTCATTCACATTGGATGGCTATTGTTGTGCTGGCTGTTGTTATTTTTCTTTTTTTTTTTTTTTTTTTTTATTTTAG
>CM052538.1:131386179-131520384 GCA_028533065.1 Trachops cirrhosus
AGCAGGAGGGAGCGGATGACTCCGCTCCCCTACCGCGAGAGCCCTGCGGCAGCTCCCGTAGCTCTGGGACTGCGACTGCGCCCTCCCTGCTCCTCCCGCAGATCACTGGGTTGTTATAATCCTGCAGTAGACTCCTTACCGTCTGGTCTTTCCGTGTCCGCTGCAATTTTGATTTCTCATTTTCATGTAAGCTGCAATGTCCTCTTTAGTATGGTTAGGTTTTTCTGTCTTTTGAGACGGGAGGCAGCGTGTGCTCCCTCCTACCACGTCGCCATCTTCTCTCCTCTCTGTTGTTATTTTTCAATTTGACAATCTAAGGGAAAAGTGATCAGTGCCCCTGACTAAATAGTCAGACATTGCACGTTTTAAAAATTCTTGCAGCACACCAGTGTGCTACAACACAATGGTTGAAAACTGCCAAGTTAAGCAAAAGCACTGAATTCCTGGGGCTTTATTTTCTTTCTGGCGCTCTCCTGGTACCTTGTATATATTTCAGTTACAACATTATACTACTGACCTACAACTGTTTATATGGTTTCCTTCCAATGGATAATGAAGGCAGTAACCGTGTTATTCATCTTTATATGCTCAGACCAAGATAGTCTCTGGCACATTACCCACTCTCAGCAAACACATGACAAATGAGTGAATCATAGAAACCAGAGAGGAAGGCCAGGTCTTCCACACTTTTTAAAATCCTTATCTTTACTTTTTGTGATGATGATTAAGAGACTGAATCATTTCGAGGTAATAAAGCATTGTTGGTAAGCATGTGAATGACATGTGCTTAATTTTGAATCATATTTCTGAAGCTTTTTAGCCTTAGTGATGATTATGAGCAAGACTTAAATGTCTTTATTTGTAGAATCAAAATAATATTTTGTTGGGATGTTATCAGGATTACATAAATTAACATACAGTGCATGGAACATATAAGTTACGTTATTATCATCGCCGTGCAAGTGAGAGCATGGCCCCTTTGCTGCTGTTGAGTCTAGATGAGAGAAAGAAACATCTGTAGTAGCAGAAAAGAGTGCCAGAATTATTGCCTTGAACAACACTGAAGGATCAATCATTTTGTAGTTACAGTGCACCCTCCATGTGGTTTGATTTGTGTATGCCACATGCACACCAATCCTTGGTGACCCATGGCTGAGTGATATCCAGTGTCCTGTTCAGCAGCCCTGCTCAGCTCCTGTAGACTCAGGCCTGTGGCTTCTTTTATGCAGTCAGTCCATCTCATATTTGATCTTCTCTTTTCCTGCTACCTTCTGTATGTCCCATCATTATTGTCTTTTCCAAAGAACCCTGCTTTCTCATCATGTTCCTGAAGTAAGATACCTTTAGTTTTTCATTTTTGCCTCCAGCTATGTTTCAGCCTTAACTTTCTGAAGGACCCACTTGTCCATCTTTCTGGCAGTCCAGGGTGTCTAGTAGAGGTCTCTCCAACACCATGTTTCAAATGAATCGATTTTCTTCCTATCAGCCTTCTTCACTGTCCAGTTTTCACATGTGTGCATAGTGACAGGGAACAGGAAGGTGCGGGTGATGTTAACCTTTGTCTCTAATGATACATCTTTGCTCTTGATGATCTTTCCTAATTCTTCCATTGCTGCCCTTTCTAGTCTGAACCTTCTCTTGATTTCTTGGATATAGTCTTCATTTGATTTGATTTACCAGGTAAAAAATATGTGGTTTCTGTATTCTAATTACTTAGTTTTTTTAAAGAAGATTTTATTTATTTATTTTTAGAGAGAGGGGAAGAGAAGGAGAAAGAGAGGGAGAGAAACACCAATGTGTGGTTGCCTGCCACAACCCAGGCATGTGTCCTGACTGGGAATCGGACCTGCAACCCTTTGGTTCACAGGCTGGTACTCAAACCAATGAGCCACACTAGCCAGCACCTTATTCAAATTTCTTTTAGAGAAATTAAATCTTATTATTTACTCAGGGGAATCCTTTTTTCTTTCAGGTGGCCAAGAAGTGTGTGTGTGTGTGTGTGTGTGTGTGTGTGTGTGTGTGACTGATTTGAACTATGTCCCAATACCCAGCAATTGCGGAGGCAGAGAGCCTGGGAGTACTAAAGCATGAAATGTCAAAATTCTGACCAAGTCAAAGAATGCTCCTAGATTCCTAAGTGTGGTCTGGAAATGAAAGGAGGCACTGATGGACAGAAATCTCTGGAAGAAGACTGGCACTGGAAGGGAAGACCTAAGAGAACTACAGAGGGATATTGGAGAAGAGAAAACATCTTAGCCTAGTACTTTTTGTACACAGCAGCAGAATAGTATATACAATGCTGGAAAGCAGAGATATTGAGTGACCATAAAACTAATATAAAATAAGGAAAACTTCTGAAAAGACTAAACAATCACTAGAATTTACATTTCTCTGGGGGAAAAGTCATTTCATATTTTGTTTTTTTTTCAGTTATTATCTTTAATTTAATCTTAAGTTTCTCTATATTATTTTTTCTTACTTTATTTGCACTCACAACTCCGCTAAAATAAATTGGTAACCTGAACCACATAGGTTTTGTTTTTCTCTATCCATGGCCAGTTTTAAATAATCAATAAATAAAGAACCCTGCATGCCCAGACCTTGATTTGAAAGATATCTGGAAGATTTACAACATGCTAAACTAGGGAAAAATTTGGGAATAATCAGTGCAATACATTTTGTTCTCCACAATAATCAGTTTTTCAGCCTCCATGTCGAAAAAGACTTTTTCTCCTTTTTCACAATGGTTTACAACTTAAATAATTTAATACAACAGTTGTTATATTTTTATTGCAAGCTTATAAAACTGGAACCATAAGTCTTTTCTATGCGATATATTACCAAAAAGTGACACCGGAGAAGGGGAAGTGATGATTACTAAAACTGTAATTCAATCTTCAAGTTCTGAAGATGTCATAAAAGCAGCTCCTGCTCTCCTTGCATATGGCAGATACTATCAGGATGCCTCAAATGAACTCTCTCTGGATATTCAATCGCCTCTTTGGCATTATTTTATATACAATAAAAATAAAAGTGGGACTTCACAATGCAGATGCAGCGGTGATCCAAGCCCAGTAGTTCTTTTGTCAAACAGGATTTTCTTTTATGAAGTTTCATTTTAGAATTAATTTTGATATCAGTGCTTGTCAAGCTGTGGACATTGAACTGAATCAAGTGAGTCTATTCCTATTTGAGCTGACTTGTAGGAAGTGGTAATTAGAAAAAATGCAGAGAATTTTTACTGTGCTAAAGAAAATTAAACTGGTCATGCAACATATTGTCAACCTGGTTAAAAGCATATAGGTGTGGTAAGTGGTAGCATTCTATAAATGCCTGTATTTTATATATATTTTAAATGTCACCACTTTTCATCCTGCCATATTAGTTGTTAGGAAATAGTTTTTTAATTCTGACTAGTTCTGATGGATTTTTTCCATGGTCTGAAAGGTGTGTGAATTAAATAACAGATTCGCATAGTGTTTACGATTAACAATGCTCCACATAGCTTAGGACTTTAGTTTGGAAGGAAAGGTCTTCCTTTCAGATAAAGAGGGTGAATCACTATTTGTACATTCTTGCCAACTGCTGTCAGTCTGTCGACTTGTCACGTCTGCACTGACTTCAGTCCAGGATAAAGAAGCATCAGATTCCCAAGAAGCCTCTTCTTTAATATATCCAACCGGCAGTGATCTATTGATGATGTTGCAGATAAAATTTAAGAGCTGTTATTGTTCTGTTAAAATGTCATGGCCTTCTGCATTAAGGCACAATGGCCACACTTTACAAAATTCTTTTGAAATCTTCCCAGGATGAGAATAAACTAGTGTCTCATGGAGGTGGAGGGACTGGACTTTCATCACGTGGCTGCTGAGGGATCGACATACACCGTTGGAAAGTGAAATTTTCCATTTATTCCCGCAGACTGAGAGAGTGCAGGCAGCATGTCGTGAGTTTCTGCATTTTGTCTCTCAGCCAATGCCACCCTGGCCCATTCCACTAGGGGTGAGAGGTCACAGACGCTATGTGAGTGGTGTTTAATTCTCACCACAACAGAGGCTGCTAATTACATAACATTATGGTAAATTATGGTGATTATAGCAGGCTGAACATGGAGAGATTAAACATTAACAGTAGCACAACTACAGCTGTGAGGCAGTGGTGAAAAGGTGGTGCTTTCATGACCCCGTGGTAATGGCTTTGATTGGGATTCGGGAAACCTTTGGTGAGAGACACCTTGCCCCTTCCAGGTTAGCTTTTTCTAAACCACCTCCATAATAAGTAGGGAGATAATAACCCATTTGAATAGTTCATAGTAATGGAAGGGCTCAGAACATTCTCCCCAGCATGCTGAAATTCCATTAGTCTACAGAGTAAAAAATGTATTTCAGAGCCACTGCTTTATAGCAGGTTTCCAGTTTTACAGCTGTTAATTTTCTGTACCCTACATGAATTTTTTATTTGTTTGGTTTCATTTAATTCTTCTACACATCTAACTCCTGGAATGGATTTCATTTTCCATAGGAAAATTTGAGGACTAGTGAAAAAGAAGAAGCTACTGCTAGGTGTTTTTAAATTTAAGAAAAATTGCTTATATGTTTTAAGATAAGAAAAGTTCGGGCACTGGGAATAGAGAGAAGACCAGCTAACCTGCATAGTTAGTCCCTGTAGGGTCAGTGGAGGCAGTCTGGATTCCTCACCCAGGTGTCTGGGTACCTAAGGGAACCAGTATTCCCACAGCCTTGGAGCGGCCTGACAAGTAGTGTCCTCATAGTGTGGAGACTGGGTCCAATAAACTGTTCCCATAACATGAAGTGGGCTCACAGGAGCAGAATTATGCCATGTTATATAATTTTCTGGCTTGAAGCTGGCTTCGTTTGCCTCTAGGACTTAAGGCAGTAGGGGCTTCTCACTAGGGAGACACGCAGCTCGCAGCATGCGTGGCTCGCCCACCCGTGAACAAAGGCGTGTCAAGCATCCCCACGGCTCCGCACATTTTCTTCTATCTCCCTGAAGCTGGAGTGGAGCTGTCAGGCTAGACAGGATGCAACGCAGTCCCCAATTCTGGGTAGTTTGCTTTTCACGTTTTGGGGCATGAAAAGCTTAACAGCCTGTCCAGCGTCCACCAGGTTGAAACACGCCGCAACCTGAGTTTTTTCCCCGAACCAAGAGAGGCAGAGGTGTCTTAAAGTGAAGAAGTGCAAAAAGAAGTTGAGCCACAGTCAGCCCCAAAGTTGAGCTTGGGGGTTGGTTTTTGAGAAGCACTTCTTAACTGAACTCCTCAAATATGGAAATGAAGTTTGTGTGTGTGTGTGTGTGTGTGTGTGTGTGTGTGTGTGTGTATGTCATCAGCAGTATTTATAAACTAAAGGTAGTGCCCTGAATTTTACCAGAAAGTCAAAAAGTAGTTCTGGTTGACAAAATCAATGAAGTGACACATATATTCTGTGCCAATAATGCTATAAAGCAAATAGCCTCATACGTTCCAGCTAAGATATCTAGTTTTTAAAGATTTTTTTCTTCTTAAAATATGATGCAGTGCTCCAATGTGGAGGAAAAACAGGTGGCAAAATCTACAACAAAATCTGAATCATGAAGAAAAAGTTCAAAACTCATTGGCACAGTTCAATAGAAGCAGCACGAAGGGCTTTTAAAAATATTATGTTGTCAAGTCCAGATGCTATGAAGCTGTAACAATTTCAAACTAGAGTCTAGGCAATTCATCTTGTACAGTAGTGGCCCACCTATTCTGGCTGCTTAGGTGAGGCAGTTTGGGGGTAGAAAGTGCTGGGGCAGCAAGTTCCTGTCCAACTCCAGCTGATATGAATGTATATTGAAAAGTTACATAACTACTTAGGCAGATGGCTAATTCAGCGCATACATCTTTATCTGCGTCTTGACCCACAAAAGGCAGTGATGATAATAACCCAGTAAGAACCCAAACTAACATTGTTTGCTCTGTGCGGGTATTGTCCCAGGAGCATTGCCTGCATTGTCTACTCACAACACCCAGAGGCTGCCTTTTGTCATCGCCTCTATTTTACAGATGAAGAAATCGAGGCTTAGTGAAGTGAGACAACCAGGCTTCCTAACTTGGTGGCGATTTGGGCGCTACTGCGTTTCAGAAACACTCTGGGACAACAAATTGAATCATCCTGCTCTTCTGTGATTATTGGCTCTTAGCAGCCCTGCAGTTTTAGGAATCAATACAGTGCACAAGTGCTATAAACGTGCCTCTTAATAAGTTAATAAAACAGAGATATTCTCATTGCCTCTCCATCAAAGTTTCAGGGGAAAATGAGAATATTAAATGCAGCAGGATAAGGAAGATCTGCTCCATTTGCTCTGCAATGATAATCTTTTACAAAAGAGGATTTTTTATTATTAATTCTTTGCCTTCTGGGGATATTATAATTTTCTAGAATTCAGAACTGCCTTAAGCACAGTAATTTGCTGAGCTAGACTGAATCTCAAAATGTTTCAAATGAACTGATAAACAACTGCATAATTAGCCATTATTAGATCAAGTCTGTATGTTACTGATATCCAGATGAACAAACCAATGAATAGGCAAATTGTAGCTAGAGTTTTAAAAACTAAGAGCCTGTGTTATATTTTTATGTGTTTTGTAACTTGCCCGTTAAAGAATAAAAAATCACATTTTATTTACCTTTGAGGAAAATATGTAGATTTTTTTATCAAATAAATCCTTAGGAACTTAATTATTAAACACATACTTGCACGTATGAATAATGAACGATTTGTGTGTTGAATGCAACTAACACTTGAAAAATGGGTGAATGGTGGGATTTTTCTTCTCAATTAAAATTTGCCTCAAATCTATTGCTTGCACGGGCAATTCTTTTTCATTCCCCCTTTGAGTTCTGGTTCAAGTCCAGAGTACAAAATACATTTGGCCCTGATTATGACAATAAAAGGTTTTGCATGCTCAAGTCTGACAAGGAAAATACAGCCAGTTTTTATGCTTAAACACACACACCTTGTACAAATGGCTAATATCCAGTCCAAAATGTATCCATGTTACAGTTAAACCTCTCTTTCCCCTCATTTTTCATTTTTCAAGAACTTGACACTGGATCATAAAATGTTGCTCTGGGCTGGAATTCGTCATGCAGAGTTATGGCCTATGAGCAAGGGCTTTTGGGGTTTTTGAAAAATATAATATGAAAATCAGCTCAGAAGTTTTGAGGGTCAAATTTAAAAACAGAGAAATTTACAGACAGGAAAAGTTTCTAAGCTGGTTTAAACAACATTATAGTTTATGCTCTGAACTCAGGGGCCACAAAGCAAAACAAGTAAAAGTGTTAAATCATCTTTGAGCAGAAAGAACTGCAGCAGCAAGTTTCCTGAAGATCTCCAAAATTAGAGGTCCCATTGTGTCTTCAGCAATTTCAATGTCTTCCTGTTTGGGAGGCCAACCAGGTAGTCTTGAGGTTCCTTACAGATCAATGATTCTGTGAGTTACATGCATCAGTATTTCTGATGCCAATAACAAATGGCAAACTGACCATCTGAAACTGCCATGGACACAGGGCCGTGCTGTGAGTTAGCTGGAGAATGGATTTTGTGTTGAATTTAAAAAGTATTTTGACCTTTGACAATTTCACCAGCCTCCCGAATTTCTATGCCCTTCTTATGCTTCCCGTTATCACCAGTCTCCCAGTGACGCCAACTGGTAGCCTTCGGGCAGCATGTTATCGTTGTGGGGTTTGTGTCCTGCTTTTGTTGTGATGATTATTTATCCACAGTCAGATTTTTCTTTTTTTTTACTTTCAGACTTAATTTATTACAGATCTTGGATCCCTGTTAATGTTCTTATATTTACACTTCTTCAACTAGTACTTTGATTTTGTAAATTGGCATGCCTTGTATTTACGTGTTTATATGGTCCCAGAAATAGATGATTTATATTCCTAGAATTAAAATAGTTAGGGCTAACTGAGGCACAGACTCAACAAGGAGTGACAGTTTCTCTTTGCCACGGCGTGTCAACTGAACCCAAGTCACAATAGGAAAATAAGACTTTTGGTTTCTGAGGTATCAGCATAATTGCTTTGGTGTTTTCAACTATTTTATAATGTTCTAACTTCATCAAGAACATTTTGCCATTGTGTATTTCATAATAAAATCTTATCTATTTTATAACTTTTTGTACAATACCTAACTCATAAAAATGACGTGAGTATTCTCCAAATTCCACAATTTTTTATTAGGATTTTATTAATGAACCTTTTAAAGACATTCCTTCCCTAAAAGGGAAATTACATTTCGTTCAGAATAAATGAAGCTGTGCACTTAAATATATGAACTGATTTAAACTTTGAAGGAAAGAAACTTGCACAAATTTCAAACCTGGAGGAATATACTGTCTTAGGCCCAGAAAAAGAGTATTACTTCTAATTTGATTACACTATCACAACATATAAATCTAGCCACTACTGGCTGCAGTGTAATGCATAAATAAAATAAGTGGGGGAAAAAAGTTTTTTTTTAAATTAAAAAAATATAATTTATTTGTTTATTTTTAGAGAGAGGGGAAGGAAGGGACAAAGAGAAGGAGAGAAACAATGTGAGAGAGAAACATCGATCAGTTGCCTCTTGTATGTGCCTCATCAGGGGACCAAACCAGCAACCCAGGCACGTGCCCTAACTGGGAATCAAACTGGTGACCTTTCACTTTGCAA
Source organism: Trachops cirrhosus (assembly GCA_028533065.1). NCBI lineage: Eukaryota > Metazoa > Chordata > Mammalia > Chiroptera > Phyllostomidae > Trachops > Trachops cirrhosus. Next base: position 131,394,882 of record CM052538.1, read on the forward strand.
GCCGCCCAACCAACTGAGCTACACTGGTCAGGGCAGGGAAAAAATTTTACTGAGTTTTATTTCAATTCCTTAATTTCCCTGCAATTGCTATCACTGACATTATGGCACTTAAGAAACAACAGTTTTGCTGTTAATGAGAGACACTCAGAATAGTTTGGCATTTGATTCCTATACAAATTTTGTGGCCAAAAGTTATTTCTCACAAATGTGTTTAATGGATATTAAATATTTGAGCTAGGATTTTGATCTGAAGAGATTTCAAAAAACCTTTATGATGGACAATATGTATTGTTACATTAAAACACTCAGGAAATCACTGAAAATACAATTGCTGGAGCTCTAATTAAGGGAGGAAAAAAGACCCCTAGCAACTTAAGTAAGCTATTTCCTTTCAAACATGGACATAAAAGTGGTGTAAAAGAAAATACAAAATCAGAAGATAACAGACCATGACCATAATTGTCATTTATACCTGACTGTATGAGGAAATAAGTAAAAACAATGGGCAAAGGAAAATGTGAGCCTAAATTCTGATGAACAAATTTCACAGTGGATAATTCTGCTTTTGGGTTTCTGCCATCAAAATGCAGTTAATAATTAAGAATCAGAGGTCATAAATCACCAAGAAAAATTAACGGACGGCTTCCAGAGAGAGAGGAGCACATATGGCCGCAGACATCCCGGACAGCAACAATGGCAGCTGTGCAAGATGTGTGCACAGACAAATAAGAGCTATGAAAGAGTAGGTGCGATTTTTGTTTTAATTATTTTACTAAAACAAGTAGTGAGAATAATTAATTTTTCCATTTAAGTTTAGCTACCATCATAATAACTCCATTAGTCCTACTAAAATATTTGTATTGAAGTATCACAGTTCCTCAAAAATTAAGCAGAGTTACCATATGACCCAGTAATTCTGCCGCTGGGTATATAACCTAAAAAATGGAAAGCAAAGACTCAAACAGATACTTATTCACCAATGTTTATAGCAACATTATTCACAATAGCCAAAACGTGGGAACAACTCCAGTGTTCACCAGTGGACGACTGAACTAACAGAGTGTGGCATATACATACAATGAAATGTTATTTGGCCTTAAAAAGAAATGAAATTCTGACACACACAACAGTATGAATGAGCTTTGAAGGTCCTCAGCGAATAAGCTGCACACGGACAAATCCTGGGTGCTTCCACTTATATGAGGCACCTGTAGTAGTCAAATTTATAGTAACAGAAAGGAGAACAGTGGTTAACAAGAGCTGAGAGAAGAAGAAAGGGAGCATTATTGTTTAATGGACTCAGAGTTTCAGTTTGGGATGACGAAAAAGTTTTGGAAATGAATAAAGGTGATGGTTCCCAACAATGGGGATGCACTTAATGCCACTGAGCTATACATTGAGAAATGTTTGAGATCATTAATTTTGTTATATTTACCCAACTAAAAAATAATAAAATATATTCACATTGAGTAACAAAAATTCTGTATCTTAAACAGTGAGGCAGACCCCTGACAGTTTGGAGACCTTTGTGAATCCCGTCTTACACGTAGGGGAATGTTTGTTCTGATGTTAGTCTGACTCCTGGCTTTCACCCCTGTTTCTTTCCCAGTGATAGTTCTCTCTGGTACTTATCCTCCTAAAACCAAGAAAACAAATTCAACTAACACTGACTTCTCTTCCCCATGGTGTGCAAATATGGCATCGATTGGGACATAAAACTTCTCCCTGCAATGGTTTTCTTTTGTTTTGCATAGAAGTTCTGTGAATCTGTTCATGTTATATGTCTGGTCCATTATCAAATTTAGCATTCCATTATTTCATCTACATATTGAAAACTTCCATTTTCTGGCTAAGAAACATTACTTCCCCGTTACTTTGCTTTCTATTTATTTCTATCAACAGCTCTAACAGTTGGCCTTCTTTTTTGAGTCATTTTTCCCCCATAACTCTTCATGACAGTTACCATTGAAAAGAAGTAAAAAAAAGCTGATTAGTAATAAAGGTGCTAGATGGTGAGATATGAACAGTGGGCAGTCAAGTAGGTTCATTCACTTGTTAAGTGACAATTCTTGGAAGTATTTCTGATTCCAAATCTAGGTTCAGAAAATCTATAAATCACTATGTAAAGGGTTCATACTTACAAAGTTCTAAGAAAAGTGTCTGACACACAGTCCATATTACATAATTTTTAAATTAAAAAGTACACATTGTGTGTTTTGACATGTGAAAATTAATAGATGAAGATGGTCAGAGCTGAAAAATACGGAAGCAGTCAATTGCTGGACAGACAAGGAGGGGCTACATCATTGACATGCAAATTAGGAGGTCTTTCTGGCCAGAAATTAAAGGGCAAGAGGTGGGGCAAAAGGAGGAAGTACAACAAACAAGGCAAGATTATGAGTTCAGGCTTCTGATTGTCCCTTGAGGTGGATTCACTTTTCTTATAATTAATATCTTTCAGGTTCCATAGCATCCATATGAAAAACCTGGTTTTAAATTGAGTTAGTTTCATAAGATTCCAGTGGGCCTACATTCATTCAGTGGATAGCTGAAGCATATGGGAATATCTGAAACTTAGCAGGTTTCTTATAACAGAAGTCACCTGAGAACAGTAACATTTAATCTATGCAAGTTGAGGATCTATGCATTTTTTTCAATAAAATAAAGATGGGGTATAATGGATAGTAGGCTTATAGATGTTCTAGAGCTATTTATTTTTAGAAGCTTTCCATGGGTGTTTCAGAAATCAGATCTATCATTTGGCTGACTTGCATAATTAAAAAATTCCCTGGTAAAAGAAGTCATGACATCGTAGGATGGGCAGAATCTATTAAGCAGACAAAGACTAATGTAGTAGCAGCAGTGCTGTGAGGGCTTCCTGCTCTTCCCCTCAACTCTGGGGGCTCGGCATGCGGCCTCTGGCATTCTGTCCATCCTGCACTGCACAGGAATTTTCCTTGCATTGGCCTTCTCCAGCTTTGCTTCAGCTCTCCGAGCCAGTGCCTGCCTAGAGAAGATACTCACTGAGTGCATAAACCAACAGATAAATAAACTGGCAAGAAAGATGGCTCCAATTTTCTGATTTTCCTCCCTTTTACTCAGCTCTAAATAGTAGAGGCCGACCTGTTTGTTCCTCTAAGACTAGAACCAAAAAACTGTGTTCTTTCTTTGTTTTTTAATGGGTGGTGTGAGTTTCACATGGGGAAGTTTCCATAATTAAAGAAGTCCCAAAATATAAACTTATTTTAACTGGAGGTTTGGGGGAAAAGACCACCAAAAATTGAAATGGTTAAAGAAAATACTTTATTGGAATGATAAGTATATCTTATAGAAGGATGGCTTCCATGGGAACAGAAAAGGAACACACTATTTTGTCAGCTTTTTTTTTAGATTTTATTTATTTATTTTTAGAGAGGGGAAGGGAAGGAGAAAGAGTGAGAGAAACATCAATGTACGGTTGCCTGTCAAGTACCCTCCACAGGGGAACCTGGTTCACAACCCAGGCCTGTGCCCTGACAAGGAATCGAACCAGTGACCTTTTGGTTTGCAGTCCGGTGCGCAATCCAGTCAGCCACACCAGTCAGGATTGTTTTGTCAGCTTTTTATGCATGCAAGGATAGACTTTAAAAAATATCGTTAGGAACATAATGAATAACACTGCAAAGATGAAAATACTGTATTTTATTAATTTAATAAAAAATGTGAGAGTGAATTAAGACATTACTTTCCCATTAAAAAATGTTTCCATTTTGAGCTTGGGGAAATAGCAAGTTTGTCTTGCCACAAGATAAGTGGTTCTTATAGTTATAGCCATTAGAAATTCCCCCATCAGCTCTGAATGGGTAATTATTACTTGAAATAGCTCTTTCAGAGTGATTATTATGAAATGTACCTATCTTCTGCTGATCTACTGCTTTATTTATCTCATGTTAAAAGATCTATAAAACCTTTCTATCATTAATGGACAAATTCCATTCTACAGATACATCCATTAGTTGCCAAGAATAATTCTGATCCGATGAAAGGATAACCATTTAAGACCACTCATTCACATATTAAATGCTTAGGATTGTATGTTGTTAAAGACCTTACATCTCCAGGCCCATTATCTTGTTTCTCTGGGTGGAGCACAGCAAATGAAAGCCTCAGATGTGAATGGGTCTTCTTTTCTCCAGACCAAACAAAGAGAGGGCTACGAAAGTAAGTGCATAGTTCTAGGAATCCTTCCAGAGGATGTTTAAGGATCAGTGTAGATACCATGAAATAACAAAGTTAACTCTTTGGTATGGAAGGAAACTCATTAAAAGACATTCTTGGGTGACTATGATCTCAAATGAGTAGTTACAAAAACAAAGATGACAAAATATTTCTTATATCTTTAAAGTGTTTCCCAGAATAAAAATTAATTATTATTCTCAGAATAGCCATTTTCTATGTGATTAAGACCATACATAGAATTTATTTGTTATCACAAGGAGCAATAAATATTGTAGAGGCAGAAAGAGAAATATGCCAATTTTTAGAAAAATTTATGTGTGGATAGTAAACCCCTTGAAGTCAAGGACCTAATTAATCTCACTTCCTATCCTCAGTGACTAAAGTTCATCTTAACAAATGTGGTTAATCAATAAATACTTGCTGAATGAATAACTCAAATTAATACATGTCACATTTCCTAATCTCAGTGGATAATCTACAACCTATAAAAGTTCTATGTTCCAAAAGAATTTTTGAGGCAGACTGTTTGCAACTTAAAATATATTTCTCCATAGAAAAAGCTATTACGGATGGTATGGGGTTGGCAGGCTAGCTCATGAAAGTCACTTATCTATAATGTAGCAGAAACATTATACATTTGAAATGAACAAGTAGCAGGGAAAAAAAATACTGCAGCCATAAAACCAAAGAGAGAAATAATAAAATTGAATAAAAACTTAAAATTTTCTTGTCTCCCAGTGCTTGAAAAGAAGCAGATTTTCATATGAGAAGATGAAGAGATGTATGAAAATATTGATGGAGAGGCTTATATTCTCAAGGAATTTAGAAGCTGACGGCTCTTTAAAAATTATGGAAGAATTCACCTTCAAAACATATTTCTACTTATTCATGATAAAAGCCTTTGAATAACATGACTTTAACTCTGATCAACTAAGATTAAAGTGTTTTTTTAAAAATGGAATGATTTTTTTAAAAAAAATTCCATTCTCAAAAATGGGATGGTATAAGAAACAAGTGAAGAAAAACCACTGAACGACAACAAAGTTGAAAATACTGTAATACGTACTAATCTAGTTCCCTGTGCTCCAGACCTGGAGGATACAAGAATGGATAAAAGTCCCTGCCATCGAGAAACTCAAGCACAGTAAAGTGAATCAAACTCATAAGCCCCTAAGCACAACAACTGTGATAAAGACTATGAAAAGGGTAACTACTGGGTCACAATAGAGCCAGAAAGAGAAAGATGGTCAGAGCCTCCTGAGGGTATCAGCGAAGACTTGTGATGACTCCTGAAAGGAGCAGGTTGCTTTGCAGGCTGAGGGAAGAGCGAGAACAATCCAGGCTCAGGAGCAGTGTGAGCAAGTGAAAGTGGGTGGAGTGCAGAGGTTGGTGGGAGAGAAGGAGTGCACTGGAGATGGGAATGGGAGAAGGCCTTCTGAGGTCCCTGTGAAAAGCATCCTGACGTATCCCACAGATGACTAGAAATCTGAGGAGGGTTGTGAGCGGGACAATAACATGATCAAAAGAGGAGTTTAGAAAGATCACTCTGGCAGCATTGTGGAGGACAGACTGGAGGTGTGAACTACTGGTGGCAAGGAAACCTGATAGGAAACTGCAAAATGAAAGCTGGGAGTAAATAGCAGGGCTAAGTATGGACAGAGCCAGGAGAGCCATTTGGCCTCTTCTCATTTTCATGATGGGCCTCAAATGTAGACTCTTGATATTGTCTCCTAATGAGGTTGTCCACACTGTCCCTGAGATCCCCTATCAGGATCGAACTTTCAAAATATGCCACAAATTTTATAAACTTACTTTATCATTTCTTTAACAGTTAATAGACTAGAGCCACCAAAAATGGAAGGGATCTGAGTCCCTCTCAAGCCCAGAGAAGCCTACTAACCTGCTCTATGCCGCTTGTGCACAGTCCTCCTGAAGGTAAAGAATGGGAGGGGCAGGGAAGAGATGCGAGCTGGCACTGATTTTGTCTTGTTGCAGTGGGATGAGGAAAGTGCATCCATTTACTCACAAGTTGGTGGCATGTGCAGGGTGGGCATTTATAGCTTGGCAGTGCCTGAACCCTATTAAATCTTTCTTTATCTACTTATAACATAGATGAAGGGCCTAAATTTGAAATACTTTTCAACAATCATTTTTTAAAGGATTTTATTTATTTATTTTTAGAGAGGGGGAGGGAGGGAGAAAGAGAGGGAGAGAAATGTCAGTGTGTGGTTGCCACTTGAGTGCCCCTACTGGAGACCTGGTCTGCAACCCAGGCATGTGCCCTGACTGGGAATCAAACCAGTAACCCTTTGGTTCCCAGTCCAGTGCTCAATCCACTGAGCCACAACAGCTAGGGCAGATTTGAAATATTTAACAAAAGGTACTATGCTTTTCTAAATTACTCTACATTTTCCTGTTATAGAGATTAACTGAGAAATGACCCAGAGTTTAGTTTTTAAACTGAATGATTGAAAGTGATTTACATATTTTATATTTATGTTTCTGGTACTATACTTTTTTTAGGCCTTACAAAAAGCTTTATAACATTCTGTAAAAAAAAAAAAAGATTTTTGTAATTGTTGGCTACCATAAGTGAAATTTACTTTTATTTTTGCTTTCTCGACATATTTGATTAGTTATCTTTGAAAGGAGGACTAGATATGAGGCAAATTTATTTAGGGGCTATTTACTTCCAGGTAATTTTAGCATAGCAACCCTGAGGAATGAATGCAAATATTAACATGGTAGATTTAAAGAGAGTTGAATTTTGAAGTTTTTTAAAACATTCATTTACCAAATGCAATTGATTATTAACACTTTGCTAAATGATTAAAATATACCTAAACTAAGAATATTATTTATCATTCACAAAAATCTATATATCCAATATTTATAAATATAAAAACATATCTTCAGAACCAAGTGGCATGGTTTTAAGGCCAAACTTGAGTGAAGTAAAATGTCACAATTTAGTTGTATATAAATTCAAACTCTATTTACATCTAATTTATGCCTTGTGAGCTCAGTTGTTCTCACACACAAAAAAGCCACAAAACACATCTCTCTTCAGAAAGAAACAGGTTTTCCTTCGAGTGTATGACTAGGACTTTATCCATGTGGGAGAAAGAGATAAAAATGATAGAAGTATTGAAGTATTAAGAGGATGGAGAGGGCCTTCATATTTTTAAAGTTGGCCATTCCACAACAAGCCAAGGACACAGGAGCTTTCTCTTTCGGAACATTTGAGTAGACCTTGATGTCCATGCTCGGAGCCTCCAGATGAGGACCGCTTCTTTCCCCTTTCTCTGCCTCTGCACATCCCCAAGAGAGCCTGGCACCTAGGGGATCAAGCAAATGGGGCCACTAGGGGTGTTTGAGTCAGTGCTCTTGGCCTGAGACAGTCTGAAGATCTCTGAAAGGAGTCAATTTATTTCCTTCTTCATGCTGGAGCAAGCTGAGGAAGGTTCTGATATCAGGCATTAAAACATGATTATGTCATGCAGTAATAAGATTGCACACAAATATTTATTGACTGAATGCATAAATAAGCTCAAGACCCTTCTCACAATATTTGAATTGGGATTGTTCAGTAGGAATGATTAGCATGCTTTAAAGAGTTTAAACTATTTTCCTCCTCAGGTGTCAGTTTCTGGACCTAGAATTCCTAAGTGAAAAACGTCCTAGGAATGCTTATCTATGAAACAAAAAACTCCATGAAGCAAATTCTGGTCCTCCTTGTTTGTTTAAATATGTTCTCTTCATTGTGTCTCGGCTTCACTAGACATGTTGTGAGGGGTAGGGGTGGGGTGGGGAAACTGTTACAGTTAGAAATGCTGCTTACTTAGCTTTTGGCTTTTTTTGGCAAGACAGACTCATAGCTCCCTTAACAGGAACAATGAAGTGCTGAGTTATTGTGTCCCACACCTAACTAATGTGTGGCCCAAATTTTGCAGCATTAATTTTCAAATAGTAGTTTCACCTTTCTCTCTTTCCCTTTCTTTCTTTCCTTCTTTTTTTTCTTTCTTCTTTTTAGTTGAATACATTTTTAATGGAATAAAGTGTCAAAGTAATCACAACAATGAAAGTTTCATTGTTATTATAATTTACAAAATGATATAAATTTTAAGGATTATTAAACACATATAAAATTCCTTGTAATGCGTGCCTATTAGCTGTCACTGATTAGTAAATACTCAAACATCAAACACATTTATTAACTCTTCCTTAGAGAAACTTCAGAGAAATATAGCAGAAATGTAGTTGGATGTTTTGTCAACATACATTGAAAGGGATCTATCCACAAGGGTAAACCTGTAAAGTCTTTCTTTGTGGCAGTTGTTCTATGTATTTGAGGGATGACACAACAGAAATATGGGGGGAAGGCACATGTAGCACATTTTATTTCTTGGTCTTAGCAGTGTTTATTAAAGTGTTTGGGATGTTTAAATAGAGAATTCTTTGATGAATAGATATTTTTATGAGGACTGGTTGCAATCTTTTCATTGATTTCTTAGGAATCCACTTAAAAAAAACAAACAGGCCAACATCATGTCTTGTTCAACTTAGAGGAAAAAAAACCAGAAAAGTCTTATCTGCAGGGCAATTTCTTCTCCTAATACGGTATTGCTTTAACTTTTGCAACAGACTCAAATAAGAGTATCAGAGCTTCCAAAATGGTTGCAGTGAAGCAAGGGTCTCATGAGGATGGCTGTAGGTGTGTTCTCACACTGCTTCCATCAGCTGACCTTCCTTTATTTCTTCCTTCATTTGACAATGATTAATTGAAAACTGAGAAGAGGAACTGGGGGTTTTATGACAGTTATTTTACAAGTATACATTAAACATCTACCCATCATGGTGGGAAGGCCTAATTTACTTTTAGGTATTCCTTTAGGTATACTTTTACTTTTAGGTATTACTTCAGGCTATTTTAAATGTCGAGTTCTCCATAACACAAAAGTACAGAGGCTGAGAAGAGGCAAAAAAATAGTTTCATGTTCTAAGATTCTTCTCATGAGTAGTAATCATGGCTTTGGCCCATCTTTACATAAGAAAGTAAATCTGATTCTCAGCATGGATTCTAGATTACAAAGCCTAAGAATTATGGATAAAATCTAAACTATGGAAAAAATAATTTCTAAAAGGTTACTAATTACTGGAGATATTTGCATTCAGATTTTTCCTCAAATTAGATCACTGGCATCCTTTTCTTGCTTTCTAGCATTGCTCCAATGTTACACCTGTTTCGTGGCTGGGAGGAAGCCAGTTCCAAGGATCTATTGCACAAAGAGCTATTTACTGAGACACATGCAATGCTTTTGCTATGAAAGAAACAGGAGCAACATGACCTTTAATATAGACTTTGACAATGAGAAACAAGACTTATTTGTCTTGAGCACTCTCACACTATGCGATGCAGTGGCAGTGCCGCTGCTATGCATTGTAGAGCAGTGCCTTCCATGGTCTGGGAAACACACTTCTCTTAGCTTAGCCTCACATTTCACCTTTCACATGCCTTTATATTGTTATCCAAAAGACAAATATTTATGGCCTTATATGTGTTTTAAATGAGAAATCCTTTTCATAATGATGTACAAGTCTCCCATATTCTGTCTTCTACTTGGAAATAATCATTCTGACTCTTTCATCTACTTCACAAATTTCTGGCAACTTGTCTCTCACTGATTCCCTCAAAAATAGATCCTATTTTAGGTTTTTCATCATCTTAGTTCTTCTAGGGCAGTCGTTCTTAAACTCTTGTGTGCACAGAAAAACAGACAAGAAACTCTTAGCATTCTGATTGTTGATCCTGTCTTAGACGGCAGAGAGTATATGAGGCCTGTCCAGGAAGTATCCAGCCACATACTATGACAAATAGAGACATTTATTGAAGAAGATACATGATACAAGAAACATTGTACATAGGACAATGACACTTCAGTCCTTTTCAAAGTAGGCACCTTGGGACTTCACACAGTTGCCATCAGCTGCCCTGCTGTATTTTCCTGAATCTCATCAACAGTCTGAAATCTCTTCCCTTTCAAAGCTGATCTTAGTTTTGGGAAAAGCCAGAAGTCACAGGGCACCAAATCTGGGCTGTAGGGTTCTGAGTCTCCTGGGTGATTTGATGTTTCACCAAAAATCCCTGCATGAGACCTGATGCATGAGTGGGCATGTTGTCATGATGAAGCTGCCCATCACCAGTTGCCCATAGCTGCAGCCTTCTGAATCATCCAGATAGTTTGCCTGAAGGAATCTTCAAGCTTATGGCAAAATTGGATGCACTTTCATTGCTCTACTCACTCAGTCATTTTGAATGCGATGGCCACACAGTTCACATGCTCACTCAATGGTGTCTACTGCCCCCACTGACTAGCACAGTGAAGTCATCATTGTTCACACATGCACATTCCAGTGCACTCTCCTTGGCTGCCAGGTTACATGGATGTTGCATAAACCGTTCTTGTATATTAACGATGGCTGGATGTTTTCCATCAGACCTTGTAGATTAATAAATCATTTAAATATGATCCCTTGTCCAGATTATGAGAAATTTTTGTCCATGATCTTCTTATCTCTTTTGGGTATTATAAACTGTTTCCAACCAAAAAACTCCTAAAAATTATACCATGTTCATTCATTCATTCATGCCCTCAACTATTTGCTGAGCACCCAATATACTTCAAATACTGTTCCAGGTGTTGTTGTATACAGTAGTGACCAAAACAAACCTCACTGACCTCATGAAGTTTATAATCTATTTTACCTCAATTTTAAGGAGAGGACTTTATAACAACAGAGTTCATTCAAACTTTGTTAATATGATATTGAAGATCCTAGATGACCTTATCTAGTAACTATCATTCACCAAAAAGTTCCCCTGTACTCTTATCGTACTCTTGTTCTGCCTCAGTTTTCCTATCTCCATACTACCTCAATCCACCTCAGATTGTTGGTCCTATTATTCTCCAACTGGAATATTGTCCAGTGTTGATAACAAGGCATAGAGATGAGAAAGCCAGGTTCATTCATTCATCAAACACATATTGATTCAGAGCTAAGCACTGCTGTAGTTATGGGGGAATTCAGCAATGAACAAGATAGAAAATAAACATACAGACTAAAAAAAAAACCAAAGAGAAGTATCAGATAAATATCAGGATGTGGTGACAGTGACGTAGGGACAACTGTTACAGAACCCCAGCCTGTGCAGTTCTGAAACAGATGCTTGGGTCCGATGCCCACCACCAAGAATACCAGAGTTTGGTGAAAAAGAAAGGAATCATTTATTTAAAAGTTATAAAGATTTAGAATAATGGCAGAATTCTGCTACCAAGTGCCATTCCCTTTAAAATACAGCCCCCCAACACACACACACTCCTGCCTACCTTTTGTCAAGTCAGGCCAGTTTCAGAATATTCCAGTCAGAGGTACCATCTTGCAGGGGGAAAAAACAAAACAAAACAGAAGTCCGTGTCTTACCATTCTCCTGGTCTCAGTTCATCATTCCCGGCTTCTCCCAGTAATCCGTGCTTGGCCCGGCAGTTTCCGCAATTCCCAGCATCATCATCATCCCTGCCTCCATGTTCTCCAGCTCTTTCAACCTGTGTGGCCAAGACAGCAAATGGCTGCGGCACTACTTTTAAATTCCCACCTGGAGCTTCCAGCCTGGCTCCATTTCCAGCTCCTCCCATAATGAGCTATACCTTGCCAGTGATCTCTGTAGTTACATTCCCCTAGCTGCCATTACCAGTCCCAGCAGGTGGGTCTCCATGACACAGAGCAAATCACCTCTAAGCTCTTGCACAGGTGCTGAAGCCCCTACCTCTCCGGTTAAAGTCAGGCCCATCTCCCTGGCCCTGGAGCAGCAGGCACAGCTATTTAACATAACTGTGAAGTTAGCCAAGTTGCCATAGTAATGCAAAATAACTCTTAATGGCTGCCCTCTGCTTGTTTCTCCAGCCCCTAAGCCAAGGCTGTGGAGGTTTTTTCTCTGAACTCCACTTTATACCCTGTTACAGTACTTTATATTGGGTTTTTAAAAATTACAGTGACAGGCTGAGAGCTGACTGATAAAGATAGTGAACACGCAGAGTGTAGGGGGAAAGCATTACGGGCAGAAGAAACAGCTAGTGCTCCGCTTGCAGGTGAAAATGTGTGCAAGAAGAATGTAAGAAAGGCCAGTGTGGCTGGTGCATCGGGGGAGAAGACAAAGGGGTGAAGGCTGGGGTCACTGAGGTCCACGTGAGCCAGATGATGTAGGGGTAGAAATATGGAATTTATTTGAAGTCGCATGGAATATCACTGGAGGGTTTTCTTTCATTTTTCAATTACAGCTCACATTCATTATTATTTTGTATTACTTTCAGGGGTACAGTATAGCGGTCAGACAATTACATAATTTACAAAGTGGTCCCCCAATATTTCAAGTATCCACCAACATTGTACATAGTTACTAAAATAGTGTTGCCTATATTCTCTATGCTGTACTTTATTTACATCCCCATGGCTATATTGTGGTTTCCAATTTGTACTTTTTAAACCCTTCACCTTTTTAACCCAGGCCCCCAACCCTCCTCCCATCTGGCCACGGTTAGTCTGATCTTTGTATCTGTGAGTCTGTTTCTGTTTTGTTTATTTGGCTCCTTAGATTCCACATATAAGTGAAATCATATAGTATTTTGTCTTTTCTGTGTCTGATTTACTCACTTCACATAATACCCTCTAGGTCTATCCATGCTGTCCTAAATAGTAAGATTTCATTCCCTTTTTGTGACTGAGCAGTATTCCATCGTATGTAAATGTACCATAGCTTTTTTTTAATCTACTCATCTATTAATGGGCACTTGTGTTTCTTCCATATCTTGGCAATCGCAAGAAATGCTGCAATGAACATAGGGGTGCATATATTTTTTTGAATTTCACTGGAGGGTTTTAAGCAGGAGTGTGATGGCATCTGATGCATCTTTTAGCAAAGCTCTTTGCAGATGCTATGTGGAAACTGGATTATAGAGAGCAACAGGAAGACCAGATAGGAACAACTATAGTAGCCCAGTGAATGATAATAGTGGTTTGGATGGGCAGCAGTACAAATGTACCGACTTGACATATGTTATGAAAGTATGTCAAGGGGCTTAGTGATGGACTTGAATGTGGGGGGTGGAAGGGAGGACTCCAAGGAAACTCCTAGGTATTTTACTTGAGTGACTTGCTAGCTGGGCATATTACTTGCTGATCTGGGAAATACTGGAAAGGGAGCAACTCTGGGAGAAGGGGGTGGCAATCAAAACTCCAAGTGATGGGTGATGTGGCTTAAAAGATAGGCTACTATGATTATATTGCAAAAAGCTTAGAATAAGAGATTAAGAAATTTGAGTCTTTTCTGAACTCTGACTTAGGAAACACACTGTGGTTTTGGTGTGTAAGATCGTCTGGGAGGGGTAGAAATCATATGCCTGCAGTAGAATTCTGGGAGTAAAAGTTGGGAGGAGGGAATATGAGAGAAAGTGAATCACAAGACACAGAACACTTATAAAAGGGCCAAACAGATTTAGGAAAAAAGGTCAAATGAAATACAAATAGAAAACATTTATTTGAAGATGGAAAAAAAGTAAGAGTGGAGTAAGATTAATAATATGTAGGGTTCATCATAGGTTTCTTGGTAGTTTTGAGAAGAGGCAGCACAGGGTGAAAATTACAGGACTAAGTCTGGTCCACAGGGAGAAATTCGTCAGCTGGGGTTGGATTCCACCAACAAATGGGCTTGGGAAAGAATCTGGGTTTCGAGAAGAGAGGAGACTTTGTGATCATCCATTCTGTTCACTGGGGGAAAGAGAACTGGTGTGTGTGTGTGCGCACAGCAACCTCACTGACGTTTCAGTTTTTGTACATCTTTTCACCGCAGAATAGAAATTGGCAACTCTTATTACCATTAGGGTCATCTATCTGATGAAACATATTGTAGTATTTCAGAGCTTGAAATATTGGTGAGTAAAATGGGAACATTTTACTCACTTTTATAAGCTCTATTGCCAGTGAACAGTTATCTCCAACACAATGTTTGCAAAGAGGATCTTTGTCACATTAAGGGAGAAAAACTGTTGCTCTTTATGAGAAAATATTTCCAGATTATAATTAATTTTATTTTTCTGATTGAATTTTTTCCTCCAATATAGCAGGCTAGATCGGTAGGAATCATGCATCTATAACTTAGGGAATCTAGACAGGGCAAATCATCAAAGAGAAAGCAATGATGAAGAAAATCAATATGCTTATCTACTCTGTATTCCCTTATCCCTCATTTTCCACTTCTTGTGTCTTTGCCAAAATCTCACCACTGAAGCTAAATGAATCAATGAAATATAGTTTTTTTGAAACAAACACATTTTGGCTCATTTGCATCAATTTCAAAAGCAGCTGCTTCTTTCCTATATGAGCCATTTTCTGAATAAGTGATTTTTGGGGGGTTGGCAAGCTGAAGGATTTTGTCTTAGTCAATAGTTGGCATTATCATCAAATAAGAGGCGAATTAGTCACTGCAAATGAATTAATATCTTGCAGAACCAGAGTTATTTATGCCCTCAGTGATAAACTTGGGAACTGTTAATCAGTGCAGTGACAGAATTTGTAAATGAGATCAATGCATCACTGTTGGGGGTCTTCCAGGAATGATGGAGGACAGGAGAGCTGCCAGAGACTGGATTCATTCCTCTGCTTGCTCCCTCCTCCCTCTCCTTCCTTTCCTTCCTCTTTTGTAACTTTCCATTTCCTTCTCTCCTTCCCTGTCTCCCTCCCTCTCTCCCTTTCTTTCTCCTTCCTTGCTTCCTTCCATCTCTCCTTCCTCTCCTCCCATGTATTTAATGATCTGTTCTGTGTAAGTGTCAGGGATATCTTTAAAGAGACCACATCTCCACCTTTAAGAACCTAGTGGAGGAAGGAAATCCATAAAGATATCACACATCATTAGAGTGCAGTGTATTAAGTGTAATAATAACTATGTATGAAAGTATTTTACAGTACAGAGAAGGACAACCCTAACTTGCTCTATAGGGGTTAGGAAGAGCCTTGCTGAGGAAAATAAATATGAATTTTGTAGGTGGACAAGTCAGTATTTCAGGCAGAAGAAAAAATATGTGCAAAGCCATGGATTTGGGGGAAAATATGATCACCGCCATCACAACAATGACGACAACGACTAACATTAACTTACTATGTGCCAACTACCATGTTATATGCTTTCCATAAATTAATGCTTTTAATCCTTCCAACCATTCTATAAGATAGATATTATTTCCATTTTTCTGATAAGAATATGAGGTCCCACATTGTTAAGAAATTGTCCCAAGGAAAAAGTTATGCCTACAAAGTTGTCACCACTTCAGTGAACTGGTGTGTGAGGACATTGGCAAATGTCAGGAGGTGAGGTTGGGAAGATCACCAGGAGTGTGTATTAATAAACGCTAACTGTATTACCAAAAAGGGCTCAGGTTCATTCTTAGGCAGGACTTTCCATTTATCTCTCTGTCTAGCCACTCATTTACTAAATATACAGGGTGGGCAAAAGTAGATTTACAGTTGTTTGTATAGAAAAAGATATACAGGTTATGATTATTACAATAGCTTTATTAACTGTGTTTCATGTACTCACAACTGTAAACCTACTTTTGCCCACACCTCTATTTATTTCAACAATCTTAAGCAGCACACAAAAATCAAGCAAAGAATGAGTAAAAATTATAGTGAATAAGGAGAAAAGATGAAGGAGAGGATATAATAGAATGAGGAATAAGGCTAGCTGAGTAGACATTGATGAATCTTGGCAGACACTGAATCTATTTTACATCTTTGTGCAGAAGTTAAAGAACCAATTGAGAGAAAGCCAACCTATTCCCCGAGTGAGCTGAAATTGTACCCACTGAAAAGACCAAGATTTTTCACAATAAGGATTGTGAGGTCATTTAATCAGATGGACAGATGGGTGATAGAGTCCCCAAAGTCCTGTTTCTTATAGCGTAGTTGATGTGATTTTCACTTGAAAATAATTTTTAAAGGAGATATAACTGAATGCCTCCTTTGTCAAAACATAATCTTAATAAAGCACTCATGGAATGTCTGTCATTAATAATCCTACTGCCTAAATATGTGCCGCAATCCCTTATTCACAACATATATACCGATCCCCAAAAATAAGTAAACCCACTGGCTGGCTTGTTATTTTTAAACCAAGTAAAAGATGCAAACACCTCACAAATACACAAACTCTGGTTTTAGAATGGTTGATGTGCAGTCCTTCCTTTCGACAGTGATTAGCTTGCTGGAGGAGTTGCCTCTTCACGTTCTTCTGAGTTTGCACGGCTTCAATGGCTTCACTTAAATGGCCTCTATCATAAGGGAGTTTTAATTGAGTTTATCCAGACATGCTTATGAGATTGTTCAGAAGCAAGTTTAAAAGAAAAGAGGTCAGAACACTAACTATGAAAGAACTAAGTGCTGTGTTAAAAGATCGTCTTGACCAACACTAACCCTGGTATAAGTAATCCGACTCTAGTTTTGTGAAACACTGATTCAGATAGGGTGAAGAGAGTGTTCTAAGTTGAGCTCATGTTTCTCAGCTTATAAATGATTCCTGTCAACAGAGGCAAAAGTTAATGAAATCTGTACTTAAACTGAAAGTGGTCCTGGTAGATATCTCCATGAAGTGGTAAAAGACATCATCGTGTGGTGGCAGTTTATTGCACAACAGTTAGAGGTCTAAATGCCACCAGGTCCTCATGAGAAAATTGTCCTGAATAACTTAGGCTAATAACTGGTCAGGCATGTGGGTTATATATGCTTCAGGTGAACAGTCAAGTACCCTAGTAAGTCTATGGTTTGGGGGAACAGAGGCTATCCTTTCTGTATATGCAATAAATGATAGACTCCCACTAGGAGCTACTTGCCCAGAGTCAATAAAAATGTAAAACAAGCCATCACAGAGGAAAGCTCTCAGTTCAGAAATATCACTGTGTAGCTTTGAGGGCAAAAATATCTTAACCAGCTCCTTTATCGATTTGTATTTTCAATCAGCTGTAGCGATGAGGGCTGGATTGACAAAAGTTAAGACAGTTTACTGTGTTGTAAGGGTGTAGGGTAAATGGAGTCAGTCAGGCTCCCTCGCCCAGATAGATGTCTGGGCAACTAAGATAAGCAGCATTCTCATAGCCTTGAGCATGGGCCCACACATGCAGAATCATGCTTTGTTATACAATATCTTGGCACCCTGCTGACTTTGTGTGCATTTAGTATATAAGGGAGTTGGGACTTCCCATGGGAAGACTTGTGGCTTTCAGGGTGTGGGGGTCACCCTACCCTTGAATAAACACATCAGGCATTTCCACACCTCTGTGGATTTTCTTCCGCCTGCCTGAATCTCCTGCCTGAATCTCGAGTGAACCTGCCTGGCCTTGAAAGGCTGCAAGACAAAGAGGGTTAGCACTAAGCCTCCTACCTATCAGTTGGGCCTCTACAGATTTTTTTCCTGCCCATTTCACACCTGTGTCAACTCTGACTGGAATCTACCCTTATTGTCTAATGAACTCTAATGACACTACTCTGATCCTCCTATATGTCTTTTTAGAACCAAGGTTTTCCTGATGTGATTAAAATGTCAAATAAGCTTCAAAAACTTTAAATTTTACAAGGCTATGGTCTCTTTAGTTTTGTTATTTTAAGCTTCTCAGTAAATCTTGTCTAACTAGGTACTTGAAAAGCTAAAAGTGAAACATGCATTTTCTATGAAATTTTAATTTTTAAGTAAAATTGGTTTTCAAATTTGCTAATTTGTGGAAAGAGATCAGCTTCTCTTCTTAGTCAGAGAGGCAGAGATTCAACTGGTCCTTATTGAATGAAAGGTCTTCAGTGAAGGTTGGGAACCCTGCAGGTCAGTCTGGCAACTTTGAGCTCCTCTGACCTCCCTAGTTCATCTGTGCTTACAGCTCACGGGTGTACTGGACAGCCACGCCCAGGCCTCGCCCAGGCCTCTTACCACCTGGTTGAATATCCTGTCTAGGGAAGGTAAGAATCTCAGAAAATCTGTGCAGTTAACTTTTGGAGTAGAGCCATGGGTAAAACCTCTACATTTCCCAACATACTATGATTCAGTTTATTAAATAAATAGGTTGTTGGGAATTTTCACTTAAATCTAATCAACTAGTTTACCTCCAACAGAATATTCTATAGGAACACAATTTTTATTCTTGACCACTTAATTTCATTTTGCCATTGATGTCTAGAAGAACTAAAGGTATTTGGCCTCAGGGTGATGTATGAGCTATTTTCAAATATGTGTCGATTGTTACAGAGAATTAGTATTATATTTATTCTCCAAAACCAAGGAGGAGGAACAAAAAGTCTTAATAATCATAGTTGTCCAAAGATGAAGCAGACCACTCCAGAGGGTTTGACCTCCAAACCCTCACCCCTGGGGATGATCAATGAAAGTGGGGAAGATCATTTGTCAGGGAAGTCACGTGTCAGAGAGTGATCGGACCAGATGATATAGAAGAGCTCTCAAACCTAACAGTTTTAAGTAATAAGTACTTTAAAAAATTATTTTAAACCTTTTTTTTTGGCATGAAATCTGAGGAAGGGCTTTTTGCTGGAGGCCAAATATATGCCTGTTTTTATATTTTAAAGTGTAAAAATTGTTGCATTATTTTATCTCTTTCCAGCTAGCTCTCTGGAAATAAATATGGAAATTTCCTAAAAGAATGAATACTAATGAGGTTGTAATTGAGTTTGGAATATTAACTTTTCAAGACACTATTCCTAGTGTTATAAGGAATCCTAAATTTATTTGTTTTACCTTTTCCTTTTGGAAAAGTTAAAACCTATAAAAATGAATAGGTTAATGTAATGAATGCTCACGTGCCCATCACCTAGTTTCAACAATTATTAACTTACAGGCAGGATAATGGCCCCCACAAAGATGTCTGTGTCCTAAAGCCTGAAACCTGCAAACATGTTAGGTTACTCGGTAAATAGGAATTATGGTTGGGGATGGAATGACGGTTGCTAATCAACTGACCTTGAGATAGGGAGATTATCCTGATACTCCAGGTGGGACCAATCCAATCATGGCATCCTTATAAATGCAGACGAGAGAGACGCAGGTAGACGGCCATTTGAGAAGGTCTTGGCAGGATGTTGCTGGGTGGAGATAAAGGAACGGGGCCCCGACCCAAGGAATGTGGCTGGCCTCAGGAAGCCGGAAAAGGCAAGGAAACAGATTCTCCCCTGGAGCCTGCCGAAGGAATGCCGGCCTGTTGACACCTTGATTTTAACCCAGAGACCCATTTTAGATTTCTTACCTGCGGAGCTATAATATAAAGAATCTTGTATTGCTTTAAGCCTCTAAGTTTGCAGTAAATTTTAATAGCTGCTGTAGAAAATTATCTAAAGAACAACAACAACAAAATGTACGTTGGGACTGTCAAAGTATAAAGAGAATAAAATAATCTTTAAGAATAAGTCTAGAATTTTTGTGTGTGTTTCCAAGTAAAACAAATATTTACAAACTTAAATAAATTAAAGACAATGCTTTTATTGGTGGGCTTTGACTACACTAGGGACAGATATAATTCTAAATAGCAATAAAAGAGATTTAAATCTATGCTATCAGAAATTAAATAGATATTTAAATTGCTAATATGATTAGTTTTATTAATCATTTAAATGATTTAAACCTACTCCTGTGATCTTTTGGTTCCTTTTTTGTTAAACTACTTATTTCTGTTTCGTAAGTAGCAAATTAGATACTGTGGCTTACTTAAATGTATATGCTATGATTGCTCTTGATAGTTTTTCTTTATGTGCTATTTATCAACCAATTTCAATAAAAGGCAAATATGGAAAGAGAAACATGCATTATTTTACAGAAGCTAGTAGAATTGTTTATACTTATTAAGAGATGTACTTTCTTTAAAACCAACTAAAATCTATGATCATTTTCTTCAATGTTGTTCTGTAAATTTCCATTTCCATTCATAGATCTTTTTTCATAGTCTTGATAAATAAAGCATTTAATTTGAGTCCACAGACTAACCAACCAGTCACCCAACCAAGTGAATAATGACTCACTCTGCAAACATTAACATAAGCAAAAACATAAAATAAGATGAAACAGAAACAAAGCATATAAGGTTTGTAGGCAGTCACTTTTGAAAAATCAACCCAAATGGTTTGAATGAAATTTGTCATATATATATATTTTTATCTTACTAGTGTTAACACAAAGGGCAGAAGGTGAATGTCTAGATTACTGAAGTCATGTATCCTAATGGACCATTTATTTCTTTTATGTTTAATACCTTAACCCTCAAAACTATGAGCCAGATGATTCAGAATCTGAAGTGAAGTTTTGTTAAATGTTATCATTGAAGGTATCTTTAGTTGTAGTGTTTGAAATGTACAGATGACATTCCTTTGGACATTTGCAGGAGAAATACTGTGGTAGCATATACTTGTTTTGAAAGTATAAGAAGCACACACCAATAATATCGAGCATATGGCACAAACTCAACACATGGACACACAGATGCACAGCAAGCTCCAAAATATCAGAAAGACATACACAATTTGACATTCTACTTAATACTTAATACATCATCTCATTCTTCCTAGACACTATGAGAAACTAAAGTGTACAAAACTAAGCATTGTTTTAAAGCTATTGGTGATCTGTCAACTTGGTTAGGCTATGGTGCCTAGTTCTTTGGTGAAACACCAATGTAGATATTATTATGAAGACAGCTTTTAGATGTGATTAACATTCACAATCAGGAAACTTGAATAAAGCAGATAATGCTTCATAATTTGGATGGGCCTCACCAAATCAGTTGAAGGCCTCAAGAACAAAGACTGCGGTTTCCTGAGGAAAGAGTAACTCTGCCTCAGGATTGCAATATCAACTTTTACCTGAATTTTCAGAGTGCTGGCTGCCTTATGAATTTCAGAGTTACCAACCCCAAATTGTTTAAGTCAGTTCCGTAACATCTCAATCCCTCTCTTGATATAGATATAGATATGAATACAGATATAAATACTAGATACATAGTTATATCTCCTGTTGTTTCTGCTCCTCAAAAGAACTCTGCTTGACATAGCTATTGTTGCCCTTCAAATAAGCTGCTATCTTGATTCCTTCTGAAATAAAGTAATTCTGTTTTCCCATTTTGGGACCTTTCACTTGCTTTATTTAAATTGATCCAAAATATTTTATTTGCTTTAGCTCAAACTGATAATGAAAACCTTTAAAGTTCAAAAAGATTTATTCTTTCTTCCCAAAATTCCTGTTCTTTGGGTTTCTTTCCCCCCACCCCACCACCACCGAGATCCTCACTCACCACTTTCCTATCGGCTCCATGAGTCATCCCTAACACACATTTTATTTTTTTAAATACAAAATCAGTGAAGAGCTTTATAGACATTCAAACATACTGGGTTTTATTGTTTTGTTTTGCTGTGGTTTTTGTGTGTGTGTGTTTAAATGTCTTTTCAGTGACCATCACTACTGTGTTCTAATATGTGAGTATTCTCCCTGGTAACTATTTTCTCCCATGTAAACAATTTATATTTACCCAACAGTTAAAATAATGTGTGATTGGATAATAGTTGAAATAAGCTTAGACTCTGGATCAATTACCATAAGGCTGCCTTTAGAAAACTTGCTTTATTTTACCTTAAAACAAGACCCTTTACTAGTGTCTAAGATAGAGCTGTGTCTTTATTTTCTTCTTTAGGTTCAGAGTAACTCATTCTGACCAAAACTCTACTAGGGATTAGGAATGATCAGTTAATTAAAGCAATGCAATTCATTGGTTTCAAAGGAACTGGAGGCCTGAGTTCCTTTCTAAGTTGATAAATATATTGCAAAATGCATACTAATAAAGGATTTTCCTCTACAGGAATAATACAAAGTCAAAAACTACTGTAAAACTACATTTCTACAGTAAAACTACATTTCTACGAGGGATTTGTTCCCTATGCCATTTATGACTCAGATTACGTTCTTTCACAATGGTCTCCAAACAACCGGATAGTTACTTGAAATCAGTAACTATTCAAACATTTTCCTTTATAAGGAATGAACCTCGTCCTCTATCATCTGACTGAACCAGCTAAAGTCATTTCTCTTAAAGACATCAACAGCTCAAAGGAAAAAAAAGTTTTCTCTCCAGGGCTGGGGGAGGACTTCTGCTTTGCACTTTAAAATGTTTGCTCTGTTCCAAGAAGATATTAGGATCAGTTGACTGACAACAGGAAAAATTTTCCTGGCAGAGGAGGAAGCCAGCGGAGATTCATATGCAGACAAAATTTTAACTATCAGGCTGTTTGTATCTCCATGTCTGTTCTAATATGCCAAGCTAGGATAAATCAAATAGGCTCTAAAAATTATAGATAAAAATGTGACTTCACAATAATTCTGGAGTTTTGCAGAATATCCATCTTTAGCATTTATTTTTTTCCCTCTGCCCCAAAGAGTTATTTATTACTGGGCAAAGTTATGTAACTATGTCAATATACGCACTACTTAAAGAAAAAAAACCCCTCGAAAACACTACATTTTAGAAATGTTATAAAGTTATGACGGTTTGCTGAAGTGCTAGTATGAGTTTAAAGAGACTGGGACCCAGACAAAAAAGCCTGAAATCTGTTTGAAACGAAGAGAGAAAGCGGGTCAGGTGCTGTCCTGGAGGCCTGGGGTGGGTGTGTCCCATTTTCTGCTGGGCCGCCGCACTCATCGGAGGCTGGGACTGAAGGGTCCTGCCTCAGGCTGTGGGGCACGGTGTTCCCAATTTCGGGCACGGTGTTCCCAATTTCGGCTGTTGGGAGACCCTCAGCGCTGGTAATCCGTTCCGGAGGAGGGAACTGGACTCACAGCCTAAATGCAGAGAGGACAAAGGAGCCTTGAAAACAGGGGTGGGGTGGACAGGTGGAGCAGATGTTTGGGAGCTCTCAGGAGAGCCTTTGGAGGCGGCGTTTCAGAGCAGCTTTAGAATTGTTTTGTTTTCCTTGGTTTCTCAAAGAAAATGAGATTTTTTTGAGGATTAGCAAACCAACAGTTTATAGAAACGATCTTTAATCCAGATCATGATTTATATCCTAAAAACCCCTCAAAAAGCGGAGGGAATTCTGATTTCTGAGAGTACAGGGAGCAGGCGCTGGAGGGACTCTTCTCTCCCACCCTTTTACCATCTCCTTTCTTCCCTTCCGGGCCTCTTCTGCCACCGCCCCCAAGACCTCCTACTTGGATCTTTTAACCTAGTTGTTCCTTCTTTGTTGGTAAGAGCCTTGGACTTCTTTCTTACACTGACATTTCACAGGCAAAATGAATGGTGTAAATGAAAATTCAAAATGAAGGCACCCAGGGTTGATTCATGGCCTGCTGCATTCAACTTTAAATAAAGTTAGACTTAAAATACACCCGGTCTAAATATAAATCTTATCACAGCAATACAAGGGGAATTGTAGGTCTTACTCTCATTATTCTCTGCAGGAGGCCCATTATTAGAACCATTGAAGAACTAATTTAACTTAAATTTCATATAAACTTGACCAAAAAACTAAACAAAGGCTAACAACAACCACAAAGCTTCCAATACTGATAACTCTGACAGACTCAATGCACTTGGGAACTACTTACTGTACACACACTCTGCAAGATTATGCTTTTAAACGTGTAAACTATTCATAAAGACTGCAACTTTTATTAATAAAAAGTTTATCAAGCTGTTCAGTTTCTAATGGTTTTTTGGGTTAGAAATTACCTTAGGGTACTTTGATTTCTTATTTTAACTTTTAAATATTAATTTAATTATTTTTTATTTGGGGGCCATTCCCCCAAAATCTTTACTTTCTATTGCCTCCAGCAAATGCATAATATTTTATTGAAAAGCTATCTTTTATCAGATTTCTTTTTCATCTACCCAGGGAATGAGACTTTTCTTTCTCTGTTTTCTCAAAAATCCAACTCAATTTATTTCAAACCTGTACTGATAAATAGGAATTATTCAAAATTTTAAATCTGGGCTAGGTGGACCATACTAATAAACCAAAAGCTCTGAGTTATCAGCCTAATTAACATGGCAGAAATGGTTAACACAAAGAAAACAAAAGCAATGAAAAAAGACTTCATACACTATAATGAAGGTATATTTTTTTTAGTGACTTTTGGTTTCTCCTTTTACTTTTTTTGCTAAGAACTTCAACTTTTAAGGATTCTGAGGCAAAGACTGTTGAAATCTAAGTCAAGGGAAATAACCCTAAGCTTACAATTAATTATACTTTAATCTTCTTTCTTTTCTAGGTTATTCATTTAAATAATTATTATTCTTTTTTTACGATATACATTTTCTGAAATATAAAGATATGTATATAAAGAAGAAAACCACAGTCATCTGTAACCCCACCTTTCTGTAGAGATGACCTGCATTTAACGTTCTGGTGGATTTCTTCTCAGCCTTTGTGTGCACACGTGCCTTTCCAGGGGCCTCCTTCTGGAGCGCAGAGCATGGAGGTGCTACGTCATGTATGTTTCACACTCACACTGAGTTTCATTTTTGCTTTCCTCATGTCCTTTGAACTTCCTCTACATGTAGCACTGATTGGCCTGGATTTAGGAAGACCAAAGATTAACCATTGCTCTCATCTAGATGATTGAGAAGGTGGACAAACACGGCTTGGGGCCAGGTTAGCTGACATTGAGAGCATTCTGGGAAAACACCCCTAGCTGTGCTCGTGAAGCTGGCAGCCTCCTCTAGGAGGCTTGGAATGCACTTGGTCAGAAACATGTGTTTTTTCTGTTCCTGTCTCCATGTTGCAGATCCCTTTGGTTTGTCAAAATTCTTCTGCCATTTCTCCCTTTGTTTCAGTGTAGTCCTAACACTTAATGAGCAATTATTTTCTTCATTTCTCTGTTCTTTTTTAATACCCCCATATTCATATCTCTAAATATTATCTTTTCTTTTGGATGTTATTGGGAGTAGGAAGAAAAAAATCAGTATTTTGTTTTCACCTGTGCAATATTTCAGCATGCTCTCTTACAGTTCTTACCATTCTTTGCCCTTCTCTACCTTCTTTCCCTCTCCGTCCTTCCCTTTTTCCTCTCATGCCTGGAGTAATCACACTGATCTGCCACATGCCAGGAGTACCACGACTAGTGCTATTGAAAGTGGACTCGGAAGTCTACAATGTCTGTCATCAGAGTGTCTTGGCACTGCTCTGGTGCGCACACTCGTGTTGTATTGAGACTCTATACTGGCTAGATTGCTTTGTTTAAAATGGTACTCACTTGGTAATGCCACCATTACTTTGTCAGCTGATGTGCCACTGAACAGCTCATCAGATTGTCCTATTGGTCCAGCATTAATGCTAGTCAGTTCTGAGATGTCTTGGGAGCAATTGTAACTAACTCTAAAAAATAAAAATGGAGATGATGCTCCTAAATATTTTTTCTAGAGAAAACACCTCTTAATGTATATTATATGTAGTGGTGTCACATTATTGAATAAATTAAGCTCCAAAGTGCTAAACAGAGATCATTAACAGCATCAAGCAAACATTTATATGGTACTTGGTATATGGCAAGCATTTGATCTCAATGATTGACATATATTAACCTGTTTCTTTCTTAAACTATCCTGTAAATAGGAACATTATTAGCCCCATTCAATGGATGAGGAAACTGAGGAACAGAAACACTAGAGAACTTGTCCAAAGTTGCGGAGTTGCTGAGGAGCAGATCTGGCCTTTAAAACCACACAGGTTTCTTCCAGAGGCTCTTCTCTTAACCCAGTGCTATTCTACCTTATTATATTATCAGTAAGTATTAGATCATATTTTAAAATATAGAGAATATTGGTGTGACTTGGTTGGGCATCATCCCACAGAAAGCAAGGTCACAGTTTGGATTTCTGGTCAGGGCACACATAAGAGCTGCAGGCCAGGTCCCTGTTTGGGCGTGCTAGAGGCAACTGATCCGTGTTTCTCTCTTGCATTGCTGTTTCTCTCCCCTCCTTCCTCCCTTTCCCTCTCTCTAAAAATGAATAAATGAAATCTTTAAAAAATCTAGGGAATATTACGCTATGCACAGGAAATGTAAAAAAGTTTTGGGATAGCTTTTGCCCTCAAAGGTCTTCAATCTCATTAGAAACACAGGGCAAATCATACAAAATGTAAACAGTATCAGGCAGCAGAAGCCATAATAAGAGTCATTCAGATGAGTTCTCTAGGACTTTGTAGGTGACCAGGTCACTAAAGGCAGGGGAAATTTGGAGAGACTTCATATGTCTGGACTTCTGAGAGGTTGGATGAAAGATCAAGATGATTTTATGCTCTTTAAAGAAAGTTATCCAAAATATGAACAGCTTAAAAATGCATCTGAAACTCACTAAGACAGATGGTCTAAAATAATCGGAATCATCTGGGGGTAGAGTGAATACTTGATTAAACCCCAGCAGGTGAGTGAGAATTGCTAACACAAAACAAAGGAATTAAAAAACTCCATTATTGTGCCATTAACATAGAAGAATTAGAGTGATCAGATAATTCAGAAGACGCTTGTCTTGATGCCTTTAAAGTGGGACACGCAACGCCTTGGGCTGCAAACAATTAGTCTTATGTGTCACAGAAGCTTGGGAGTGACAAGACCCTCTGACAGCTCTGAAGGATGAACCAGTGCCCAGGAGAACAGCAATCTAGAAACTGACTTGATTTCATAGTTCTTTTTGTTTAAGGCAGCCAACATTTCAGTAATCTATAGTACTCCAGGGTTGTATTTATCTACTCTTATTGTAATGCAATTGTTTCAGGAGAAATAATGGGTAAGTTAAATAACAAGACCAATGGCACCTTAGGATAAATAAGAATATGGGAAAATTTAAATTGCTAAAAATCCTCAATATCTCTTCCTGACATCTCTTTTAAGTTAACAGTAGGATTATTTCATTTTTCTTTCACTTCACATGCTGTATGACTGTAGATAGATTGGCTCCCCATTTTAGCTAATTATTGTTTGGTTCTATACATTCCATATTTTCAGAGAATATTATGTATCAGTTTCTTAACATTAATGTCTTTTGTAGAATGTGTTTAATTTACATATAGATTGAATATATATGTTATCTAAACAGATCCTGATAACCCAGTATTATTTTCTCTTCAGTATTTCTACCACCCACATCCAGTTATTCAAAATTTGAGACTTGAGAGTCATTATTGATTCTTCTCCCTTCCCACTTCATATCTAATCAACATGTGTTCTTGATTATATCTTCTAAATGTTTTATAAACGTGTACAAACGTGGGCTAATTATTTCTATGGACCCAGATATACAATCTGTTGAGACTAGAACCCAGGTCTCCTTGATTCCTGGTTCAGCCCTCTCTCTGATTTACTATGATGCTTTTAGAGAAGGGACTTTGTTTTCATTCTAATCTGTCTCAATATGTAACTATGTAATAAAATATTATAAATACAAGCTCCTTGCAAACATTAGGGAAAAGGCACAGAAATACCAACCAGTATTAGTGTACACAAAAGACTATTAATATCACTTATGACGCCTAGTTCTGAGTTTCTCATTCTTATGCTTTACTAAATAACTTAATTTCACCATGCTTCTTTCTTTTTCCTCCTGCTCAGTAGAAACCTCGGCCTTCCTTCTGCTCTGGTTAATCTACCTGTGTTGTGAATCTTAACAGCTTTTGCCTCCGCAGGAGTCTTGCTTCAGAAACCCTACCGTCTTTCTCTAGTATGTAACAACGTTGCCCCTCCCCACTCCCATCCCCCTGTTCTTTCCCCTCTGCTTATAAATGTCTCAGGTTTCTCCCAACGTAAGAAACAGAGCAAAACAAACACACAAAACCAACAAAAAACTAAACTAAGAAAATCTCCTCACTCTCCCTCCCTCCTAACCACCATTAAGTCTCTCATCTGTAGTCAAGCTACTTCCAGAGCAGACCGCTGCATGGACCCCCTCCCCGCATACCACCATGCTGGGCTCATCCCACACCTCGGCTCTGCTAGCACCGTGATTATCATCACTGTTGCTTTGGCAAAGTATATGAATACTTTCCCATGATGTAGCCAGGCTTTTCATAGAATTTGAAATGGTTGACCTATTCATTTGTTCAATCAACGGTTACTTAGTTTTTCCCATGGGCCAGGCATTGGTCTGGGTGCAAAGGAGACACAATGGTGGGAAAAAGAAAAAGATTTCAGTAAGTAGCACCGTGTTTTCCTTTTGCCTGTTTGGTCTTTTTTCACTACCCCTTTTGTGGGCTCCTCTTCTGCATACCCTTTCAGGGTTGCTGTAACACACAGTAACTGTTGACTGAACATCATGCGCTCTCCCTGTGGCCTCACTCATGTGACTAAAGCTTTACGT
Organism: Trachops cirrhosus; assembly: GCA_028533065.1. NCBI lineage: Eukaryota > Metazoa > Chordata > Mammalia > Chiroptera > Phyllostomidae > Trachops > Trachops cirrhosus. The sequence goes on from CM052538.1 coordinate 131,423,525, forward strand.
GTACGCTAGATAGAGGGATGCCTTACCCAGATCTCCTTCCAGGAAGGACTGAAGACCCAGCTGTGATGAGTCAGTCAACACAGAGCCTCCGACTGCCAGTTCTGTAGGGTCTTGCTCAAGTTCATGCCTTTTTTTCTAGGACTAGATTCAATGAAAAGGGAAAGTGTGAAGATTTGGCTGTTCTGGGCTAAAAGAGAAGTTGTACAAGATGAATCTGAGAATCTTCACCCGCAAGAAAGCTGGGCCACCATCAAGGACTCTGAAGCTAAGCTTAAGAGACTTCCACTGGCCCAAAATGGGACAATTTGAGTATCAAAAAAGATAAAAGTGACAATGATTTAAACACATCACATATGTTAAAAATTCATGAATTTATAGAACTACTGAAGGAAACCCACAAAACCTCATTAGTTCTTTTCAGAGAATAGGGGGAAACAAAATCATTATTCTTAAAAATGGTAAATGGAGGATTTATATTGCCTTTTTAGTAAAGCTAGGTCTTAGTGTAACCAATAGTTTATGAAGGAAAGTTTCTTCTTATAGAAGTATTCCATCTAATAATGAATAGATTTAGTGATTGATAAATAATTAAGTGATAGAATTATAATTGTTTTTGCTAGCCCTTTATAAAGTAATGGATCTGGGCAAATATTGTGCAAAAATAAATCTATGGAACAAGCTCATTTATAAATACTACTGCAAAAATAATAAAATATTAGCTAATAGCCCTGGCTGGTATAGCTCAGTGGACTGAGTGCAGGCTGTGAACCAAAGGATCACCAGTTCAATTCCCAGTCAGGGCACGTGCCTGGGTTGCGGGCCAGGTCTCCAGTGGGGGCACTCAAGTGGCAACCACACACTGACGTTTCTCTCCCTCTCTTTCTCCCTATCTTCCCCTCTCTCTAAGAATAAATAAATACAATCTTTAAAAAGATAAAATAAAATGTTAGCTAATAGAATCTAACTGTTATTACGAAATTATGTTTACCTATAGGAGATTTATGCCAGAAATGCAAGAATGTTCAATATTAGGAAATAGGCTAATGTTATTTATCATATTTTAAATCTAATGAGAAAACTCATGAAAATCTCTGCAGACTCTGAAAGGCATTTGAAAAAATTAAACAACTATTCTTATAAAAACACTCAGTACCAAAGGAATCAGTAGCCACTTCATTAAATTAATAAAATTAATATGTCTCAACCCAAAAGTCAACATCTAACTTAATGGGGAAATGCTGGAGGTATTTCCTACAGTCAGATCCGAGACAAGGATGCCCACCATCACACTACTATTCAACAATGACCTGGGGTGTTAGGTAACACAATTATATAAGAGAAAGTGACTATGTAAAAGTGTAAAGCATTGTTTTATACAATACTACATAAGAAATTACATAACTGAATTGTGTAAGAGAAAGGTATAATATTATAAGAGATAGGTAAAAAAATTATAAAAAAGAATGAATGCAGAGCTATACTATTTGTGGATGATAAGAGTGTATACCTGGAAAACCCAGGAAATTTGACTGAAAAACTACTATATAAAATAAGCTCGTTTAGGAGGTTAGTTAATGTTAAATTCATATACTGAAAAAATAGCCTTTATGCATGTAAAAACCCAATATAATTGAAGAAAATACTTATTAAAATAGTAATACTAGGTGTGGCCAGTGTGGCTCAGTTGGTTGGAGCACTGGCCCATGCACCAAAAGGTCGCAGGCTCAATTTTTCATCAGGGCACATACCTAGGTTCTGGGTTTGATCCCTGAGCAGAGTGGTACTGAAGGCCACTATTCTATGTCTCTCTCTCTCTCTCTCTTCCCCTCTGTCTCTCTCTTCCTCTCTCTCTAAAATCAATAAATGTATTCTTGGGTGAGGATTAAAAAACAGTAACAACAAAAGTAAAATATTTAGGAATATGCTCTATAAAAAATGTGAAAGATCCATTTGAGGAAACACTTCTGATAATGGACAAAAATACATTTGGAGCAAGGGTAAAGACAAATCATGTACTTAGGAAGAACTCTCAACAAAACATAGATGTTAGTTTGCAAATTTAGCAGCATCTCTACCCCCTAAAAAATAGCATGTGGTTTTGTTGTTTTTCCCTCCCCCACCCATACGGGCTAATTCTAAGGTCCATTTGGAAGAGCAAATCAGTAAGGGAGACCAGATGAAGATCACTGAGGCAGAGACCACACCCACCAGATACTAACTATAAATCTTTAAGAGTTGTGTCATTCTGGCATATGAAAGAGACTCAAAATACCTACAGGAATTTAGTATATGATTAACAGTGTCATCTCAAATTGGTGGGGGGAAAATGAAAGACTTAAGTGACAGTGAGATTATGCAGTAGCCATTTGGAGAAGCATAGAGTTGTCTAATAAGTTGTCACTTAATGTCGTGGAAAGGTTGTTAAAAATTGTGACTTGAACTGAAACAATGCATTGTGTAATGGAACCAATTATACCACAGGCTAATCCTTAGTTCCTACAGTGTATTTCTGGTTGCAAAAGCATCACCAAACTTCTAAATAAAGACCCAAACATTTATATTTAATACTGAAATAAATATGAGCTTTACATGCTTTTAAGAAAGATTAGTGAAAACAAGTACAATAATTATTTTCCGACCTGCCTATACTAGTCCAGGGTCGTGGGTGGCCGGAGCCTCTGCAAGCATCTCAGGGCACGGGTGGGACCCAACCCTGGCCAGGACAGACGTCCATTGCATAGTGCCCTCCCCTTCATACCCACACTCATGCAGGCTGGGACAGTCTAGACAGGCCTGCTCACCTAACATCCACATCTTTAGGATGTGGGTGAAAACTGGAATACCCAGAGAAAATGCACAGAGATGTGGGGAGAAATCTCAAATTCCACACAGACAGTGGCCCCTGCCGGGGATAGGTATTTTACTCATCAACTTTATAATGAAATGATGTTGAGTGAAACTATGTTATTTGAAGACCTGCTGTATTTTGCAATAGATCACAACTAGGGTCAACTGTTCACCGGCTATCATTGCACTAGAGTTGTGTAAAAATTATTGCCAGAGTTAGGGTCTTTTCTGTGTCACTACTGCATGGGGAGTGCAGAAATATTTTTATTGTGTACATCCATCCATGTTAACTACATATGTGGCCCAGATGCTTGTTCTGCTCCACGGCCCACACATCTCTTTAATGCAGAATACTCTCAATGGCTTTCTCTGAGGAAAATGAGGATCCAGTCCACTGGGAGTCTCATGACTTTTTAATCTTATATGCTGAACCGTTTTGCAAAAGGGACCAGCAAATTGGAAATTGAAAAAAAATTGCAAATAGAGACAATGTGAATCTTACTTTCAATTGTGCCTCATGTCTGCCTCTTAAAATCAGATTACTCTCTCTGAGATAGAGATACAGAGAGAGAGAGAGAGAGAGAGAGAAATGTAGAATCAGAGTTATTACTGCAGAATAGAATCAGGAACATATTTCTTATCATATGGTGCAATTTAATAAGGGGGTCTTGAGAATAGCAAGAGAAGTTCTGTATACAATGAAAATTTATACGGACCTTTTTAAGAATCTCATTTGGTTTCCAAACTGTATCTGCCAATAGTGAAGGACAGAAAAACTTCACAGCTGTTATTCATAATAAGCACTTACAAATATAGGAAAACTATTTGCCTATGGATCATGGGAATTTGAAACAAACATATATCTGGAAGGCAGAGCTTGTGTTGTAAATTTTATACAAGCTCCTCAGAAATCTACTTAGTCAAATTTCGCTGTAATTCCTACCTAAATACGCAAGCTTGCGGTGAAGACCAAGAATGAGACCTTTTACCTGGGATATCATTGTATTTACTCAGAGTAATAAAAATAATACAAAGAGTCAGCTGGCTATATTAAAGGATTATGATAATAAAGATTAGTGTTTCTATTAAGAATCAGAAACAAAAGTGAAGGCTTTTTTCCTAGTTTACATTTCTGGCTCCAATAGGTTTTTTTTAAAGACATTCAGAACATGAGGTCAATTACTGCATCCTCTGTAAGTTCATTTCCAATTGCCTTGTCTCTCTTGCTCTCCAACTCCACAGAAACAAAAGAGAAATAAATAAAAGCAAACATAAGAATGTGACGAGAAAGGAAGTAAAAAATGTAGATAATTAATTTGCTACTTCACTTTAACCCAGGGGAATGGATTTTACTTCATAGTAAACAAAATTTCTAGTAATTCATGCTACAATTTATCTCAGCTTCTGAATCTATGCTATTCTTTTAGCTTAAGCATTATTTACAATGTGATATTCCATAGCAGTTTTTTAAATGTAATGTGCATTCAAAACACCTGGGAATCATGTTAAACTGAAGATCCTGATTCAGTAGGTCTGGGGTGTGTTCTGAGAGTCTTTAACAGGTTTTCAGGTATAGCCACGGTTTTGCTGCTTTTTTGTGAACATATTGAGTAGCAGGTGTCTAGATTTGAGAATATTAGTTCCTTGAAACACTTCAAGAAAGAAGAGCTCAGTGGCTAGCAGGATAAGGATGACTGCATGCTATATCATCCTCCTGAAGAGTCACAATTGAATTGGCATATTAAAAGATCTGAACAAGCTAAGGTTCAGTGAAAAGGAAACATGTCTGGCTTTACTGTGGTGAGCATTCACCTAACTTAAATGGTAAATGCCAGACTTTAGGAGATACTGGCTCAAAGAAGAGTACAGCCTTCTTAACTCATGACTATTTCTTGAGAAAGATTATTATATTGAATTTTTGAGATGAGAAGAAGGAGTAAGGAATGGTGAGCTTAGTTGTCCTCAGTGAGAAGTTTATCTTTTTTTTTCCTAGAATATATATTAACTTTTTAGAAATTTAGCTAGGGCAGAGCAGAAAAATTTATAACAATGGTTAGTATGTTTCTTTTTTTAAAAGATTTTATTTATTTATTTTTAGAGAGGGGAGGGGAGGAAGAGAGAGAGAGAGAGAAACATGAGTGTGTGGTTGCCTCTCGTGCACCCACTACTGGGGTCGTGGCCCACAACCCAGGCATGTGCCCCAACTGGGAATTGAAACAGTGACCCTTTGGTTTGCAGGCCAGCACTCAATCCACTGAGCCACACGAACCATGAGTAGGTTTCTTTTAGAAATATAAAAGATAACACAATATAGGAGTTGGCAAACTATAGCCCTGATTGCCAGTATATTTTTTTTTACAAATCGTGTTTTTAATTCTTGCATGAAGATTTTTTAAAAAATTGATTTGAGAGAGAGAAACATCAATGTGAGAGAGAAATATTGCCTCCCATACTAGCCTCAACTGGGGATCTAATCCACGACCTAGGTATGTGCCCTGACCAGGAATCAAACCTGCAACCCTTTGGTGTACAGGATGATGCTCCAACCAACCGAGTCACCTGGCCAGGGCTCATTGCCAGTTTCTGTATGGAGTTAATTAATGGTTTTAATATCTAAATAGGATATTTAAATATAAATATAAATAAATTTTATATTTAATTTTTTAATATTTCAAATGGTTGAAAAAATCCAAAAGAAAAAATGTCTCATGACATGTGAAAATTATGTGACATTTGGAATTTCAGTGTTGTCAGTAAAATCTTATTGATATACAGACCTATTTGTTTATGTGTTGTCTATGCTGCAGTCATCATACAAAAGAAGGGTAAGTAGTTGCAGCTGAGACCGTGTGGTCTCCAAAGTAAAAATATATTTACTATTTGGCCCTCTATGGAAAAAAAAATTTGCCCAGTCCTTCCATAATGGAAATAAAAAAATAAGTTTTAAAAAAGTGAAAGGTAGAGGGCACACAGGTATTTGATATATTATTTTCCATTTCCTCCAACTTTTAAAATGTAAAAGTTTATTGTCTAAGAGTCAGCAGAACTAGACCCTATCTTTCATTTAGTGATGCTACTGAACTAAAAAAATAAATGCATAGATAATATTTGTACGTAATTCTCTCTTATTGTTTAATACCCAATTGGAACTTATAACAGGACTCCACATTGTTTTTGAAACACCCAGGGGAATTTCAGGGGAGAAGAGAAGCGTTCACAGGAACAGATATAAAGGACACATGGACAAAACCAGGGGGGTTGGAAATGGGAGGGAGGAGGGGAGGGATGGGTGGGTTGACTGGAATGGAAGTAAAGGATAGAAACTGTACTTGAATAATGACTAAAAAATAAATTTAAAAAATAAAAAAATAAAATCAGTAAGTAAGTTTTTTAAAATTAAAAAAAAAAAAAGAAGTATAGAGCTTGTGAAATGGAAAACCTCTGGGTCTGCAGAGCATCATAATGGGTTTAATGTATAAAATTGACCCTGCCATTGTGGAGAGTGGAAAAGCTCTATAAAAGAAAGAAAGAAAAATTCAGGCAGTCCTGGAAAGAGGGAGGAAGGAAGGGGGAAAGAGAGGGAGGGAGGGGGTGGGGAGAGAATGAGTGAATGAGTGGAAGATTATGAGAGCCTCAAAGGGGCCCTCAAAACCTTCCAAAAGTCTGAAAAATGGCACGAATGCTTGGTGCAGGGGTTTTGTTGTAGAAACCTGGAGAAAGGGTGGAGTTTCACATTTGGGGCAAAGCATAGTTAGAATAGAAAAGATGAAGAGAATCAGAGGAATTGTCATAAAACATGGGAAGGCAGTTGGATTTCAAATGCTGCATAATTTGAAAAAATTATGAAGAATATGGCTCCATTTTACCTTGATTTTAATTTGGAGACCTGGATTACCTGCCCAGATCTAATTATTCTCTTCACCTTCGCCACTGTTGCATAATTGAATAGTTCAAGACAATCATACCTAGATCTGCAGGAGATACAGCTGATATCTGACAGGGCTAACCAACAGGGAATTGTTGAATGGTGAGCTTGTACAAGTTACTTGACGTCAACTGGGAAATGGGGACAGGAGTACTTGACTTCCCAGGGCAGTTGTGAGGACTAAACGATATCGTTCATGTGATGCCTGTAACCCTGTATTTAGCAACTAGTAGGGTCTCAACCAATGGTTAATGTTATTGCTGTCATTACTGTTACTATTCTCAGTATGCTGTCAAGCACATAGTAGGTGCTCACACAGTATTTGTAGCATATAAAATAGAAGAATTTTCTCTTCCTGGAAAATGTTAACCCACTGTGAAATAATGTATACTTTTTGAAAAGTACTGTGCTTTTATACATTTTGATTATCACTAAAAGCAACACCAATAAGACAAATTGCATGAACTGTTATGAAATTGGGATTATTATAGTAGTAAGTTCCTTTTAGTACAGTAGCCTTAACATTATCAAACCTACGAGGCCCTGGAGACACATTCGCCCTATACTGTTGTAAGATATCATGCAGAAATATCACAGACCATTGATGATTATAATCACACAGTCACAAGCCTGATTGAGACAAAGAGGCAAAGAAAGACAGCAGAAAAAAAGTCTATTCATTTTAGAAAAATGTGGATTAGTCAGGCTCATAAGGAAAATGTTCTTTTATTCCTCAGAGTACTTCAGAAAACTTGAACACTCTACAACTTGCTACTTCTTCCCTTTAGATTTGAAGGCATGAATGACACAGGATCGAGACGGAAAATGCACCTTAAGCTGTGGCCTGTGTATGACCTTTAGCAGAGGTTAAGTGAGATGGAAAGGAACTAGTACCAGATCTTTTTCTGCATGATTATAGTGAACATTCCCATCCCTCTTTGCATCATTATAAAGTATTAGAGCTACCCATAAAAAAGGACTGGATTTATGAAACTCCTCATAAATTCAAACAAGAGCCAGAAAACTATAAAATTTGAATCCAGATTTTCTTTTACCTCGTGTGTGTGCCGTGTGGTTTTTGAAGCATGTTCACTTACATTATCTCATTTGATTCTCGTAACAACTCTGTGAGGCAAACAGGCATAATTACCCTCCAGTTTATAGAGAAGCATACTGAAATTCAGAGAGATTAAAGCTTTCACCCACTTTCATATAGTTAGAATGTGCCAGAGCTGGGACTACATTTTTCAGCTGTTGGTCCACTGCTCTTGCTACCACATTGCACCATCTTGTTCCAGGAACCCCAAGGTAGAGGGCAAAGATGACCACGATCTCCAGGTCTTGCATCGTGTTAGTCGAGGGCTTAGCTGTCCTTATGTGAAACATATGCCAATATGACATTTGTCATGTTTTCAATGTGCCTGTAAAAGTGACCACTGAGTTTGAGGATACTGGGTCACATTCATAAAACCGGAAACCACAGATGAAGTTCAATCTTGTTTGAATCATGTGTTTTTCCATGAGAAAGGTATTATTTTATGAGATGTTATTATTATTACTCTGCATCGCATTATATTTATTTCACTGAAAATAAGTTAGACCTGTACCTGTTTTTTAAATGTTTATATTTTCTGGGCATAGTTTGAAATATTCTACATCAAATGTCTCTTGAAGTTTTAATATTGCAGAGTTACCTGTCTTTTTTAGAGATATGGGGCCAACTTGGTGTCTAACATCCACTCACAGATAATGCTTCAACTTTGTCTTCATTTATCTCTGATGAGATCACATTTGAGAAATTAAGGAAATCCCAAATGCTTAATGACTCTTGGATTCTTTACTGTAGAAACCCAGCCCAGATTTAAGAAAACCATAATATTTTTTTCTCATATTGATTATAAGATATATGGTCTATATTGATTTCTTTTTATAATTAAAAGACACAAAAATTGATTTTGTGGGGCCAAAAATTTATACTTGTTTTTGTTAGTTACACAAAAGGAAGCAGAACATCAGTGGCCAAATTAGATACATTTGGGAAGACTTTTTAGAGGATAAGAAACATTAAAGAAAAGACACTAAATCTTTCTATTTTAACCGGAATGTTAACATTACAACCCTCTTATTTTTGAAGCAGCGCGATAGGTGAGAAGGAGTGATAAAGATTGATTGACGGGTGTTTTCATTTAAGGCTACAACACCACTACTGCACTTTCAACCTGTGTCTGTGTGTGGTGGGGGCGCGGGAGGGAAGGAGACTCACTCACCTGAGGGGAATCGAAAGGTGGATGTACAGACCAGGGGAGCACGTTGATTCAGGCTGCTTGAGAAAGGCTCCATTTTACCTTGATTTTAATTTGGAGACCTGGATTATCCGCCCAGATCGAATTATTCTCTTCACCTTCGCCACTGTTGCTATTTGAAGTCTGACACATAGGAAAGCCTCCACGGGTCACAAATGGAGAAATACAGTTAGTTTAGAGGAGCTCCATGTTTGCCGAAAACAGCTATTAACCTAAATATTTACAAGGGAGAACCCATCACTGAGTTAGAACTTTCTGAGTATCACAGCCTAGAAATTAGGTCCAACTTGACAGAACCTGAACAGGTACACTCCACTGGAGAAAGGCTTCTTTTAACTGTATTTTAGAGATTTTAAAAACGTTATCTTCTGAAGTATTTGATAGACACTACTACAATCTTAAGTTTGTAGACTGGATCTTGATGACCCCTAATCATTGCATAATCTGTTTCAGAAATAACAGGAGATGGTACTGAGACTAAGAAGGGTGAACCCAGATGGTTGGCCCTTAAAAATATCTGTGGCATTTTTTTTTTACCATACCATAAACTTGTTAGTTAGTGGTTGTTCTGATTTTTTTTGTTTTGGTGTATAAGCCTTTCACATTTCAAAATAAATAAAAACTATTCACAGAAAACATATACCCAAGACATAATTCCACCCCCACATCAAATTCAGAGCTTCACATCATAAATAACTTAATGGCTGCTGCATTTTCAAGATCATATAGGATCAATTACAGTTGTTATACAATATTATATCAGTTTCAGGTACACAACCCAGTGGTTAAACATTTATACAACTTACAAAGTTATCACCCCAATAAATCTAGTGCCCATCTGACACTATGCACATTTATTACATTATTGACCACATTCCCTGTGCTGTACTTTACATCCCCATGACTATTCTGTAACCATCAATTCCTATTTCTTAATCCCTTCACATTTTTCACCCAGTCCCCCAAAACCCCGCCCTTTGGCAACCATTAAAATGTTCTCTGTATCTATGAGTCTCTGTTCTGCTTAAAAATAAAATATTTTTTAAAAAAGATCATATTTAAGATCAAACTCCTTATTATAAAATCCTATTTAAGTTATAACTGCTTATTTTTGGTTCATGAACCTTTGATATTTTCAAAATTTTATGTATATGTTCAAACTTTTGGGATGTGTATGTGTGGAGGGGTGGATGGATCAAAGCCTTCATTAAATTCTCAAAGGAATCCATGACTACCCTTAACCCCAGAAGTTAAGAACCACTGATAATAAGTAAGCAGCAAGTCCACAGGAGACTAATGAAACAGAAGTTCTTAGAGACTACGTTTCAGTACCTTTCTTCCTGGCTCTTCTTTCATTCTTGTCCTTTATGCCTAGGGGTGTGGTGCACCTTGGTCTTAGGCTCCTCTGCATGCACAAGCAAGTTAATAATGAGAAACGTACAGAGTGGATACTTCTATTGGGTGGTTACGTTTTAATTCTGAATATGCTGTCTACCTTGAACGTTAGTCACGATTCCTGCTCTTGTAAACTAGTTGGACAATGAAGAAAGGAATTGAAATTTTTTTCTTTACTCTTCTTTTTTTTTTAGTATAGTAATAGAATTTCTTCTATTTTTAATTTTTTTCTTCCCCCTCCAGTTCCTCCCATACCAGCAGCCCTCCTCACCTCCCTGCTGGGATTATATCCTAAGAACCCTGAAACGCCAATCCAAAAGAACCTATGCACCCCAGTGTTCATAACAGCACAATTTACAATAGACAAGTGTTGGAAGCAACCTAAGTGCCCATCAGTAAATGAATGGATCAAAAAACTATTGTATATTTACACAATGAAATACTATGCAGCAGAAAGAAAGGAGCTCCTACCCTTTGCAACAGAATAGATGGAACTGGAGAACATTACACTAAGTGAAATAAGCCAGGCGGTGAGGGACAAATACCATATGATCTCACCTAAAGTGGAACCTAATCAACAAAATAAACAAGCAAGCAAAATATAACCAGAAACGTTGAGATTAAGAACAAACTGACAGTAACCAGAGGGGAGGAGAGAGGGAATGATGGGGGTAAAGGGGGAAGGGTTTCCAGGAACAACTATAAAGGACACATGGATAAAACCAAGGGGTGGTGGGATCAGTAAGAGCCTAGAGCAAACCAGTTTCCTAAATTTTAGGCCTGGACATGGAGCCACAGCAACTAAAAATCAAAGTGACCTACTAAGCAGGACCCCAAATCTACCAGTAAAAAAAATCAAACCAAAACCCTTATTAAATCTTCTATATTTATAATTTTTTTGCCTTTTCTATAAATTTTTTTTTTACTTATCGAGGATCCCTAGGTAATACCTAACAACCACTGTGTTACAACCAGGCAGGGAGGGGAAGGGTGTCTGACATTGTCGAGGCTCCGACTGTGACAGCCTCCTATCTTTTTATTTCTGTGGTTCCCCATTCTGTGTTTGTCTGCTCTCAGTTTGCAGCTTGGCCTCTCTCTAGAAGAAATGGGAGGGCAGAAAGGAGAAAAAAAAGTGAAACCGAAGGCTATTTTCAAGTGGAGTAACTAACATATCTGCTTTTCTATCTCTATTGGACTATACAGGCTTTTTTTTTTCTTCTCCCATGGCTTTGCTTAATCTGTATTTGATTTGCTGCCTTCATCATGGTTCTCAATAAAACTAAATTTGTTTATGGTTTTCATAGAATTATGGAGTTATATGCATTTACTAAATATAATCTGAATCATTTAAAATACATCTCCTTTTTTGAATAGCATATTTTCTGAACATTCTTAAGACAAGTTGTTTTGAAACTCAAAAGTACCAATGTTAATGACATCCATAATTATTTCTCTACAATTTATGCTGTTATTTGTTATGTAAGAAAAACTGGTAAAAAGAATTAAAAAACAGAGTCTTCAACTTGAATTAAATAAGTGAGAGATAGAAGAAATTACAGTACTTATGTTGGGAAAGCTATTTTTCAGCTTTTGAGTCTTTTAGTTAAGGCATGACTAAGAAAAAAATTGAACGCCTACATTCCAGCATACACAATTGGTTTTAGTTAGAGAAATTGGCTTGAACAAAAGACAACTGTAAATAATTTTTAAAATCCTTTCTCTCTTCTTCTTTGCTCTTACTCACCTAGCAAAACCCTAATCCTCTTAAAACCCAACTCTCTCCCTACTCGCAAATAGCGAAGGTGGCCAGGAAAAAGCACAGGCCGACTTCATTTTAATTAGAGAAATGTTCATTGGTCTCATGTTAGATTTATACTCTCATCTTAAATAGACCTTCAATAATTCTACCACATTTAGTCAATGTATTCTTTTATTTTCTAAACTAACAGTTTCACAGCATATTTTTCTTTTTCCTCCAACTTCTAACACTTCTCCCTCCTCTTCATTCTCAACCAATGATCTTGCTTTGTATTTCAATTCAAAATTGAGAAATAAGAAGAGAATTGGTTCATCTTCTCACTACCAAGTCTGTCTTTATATACCCATTTCTTCTCTTCCTTTAAACTGTGACCCGCATTCCTGTGTGAGGCAACCCCTCCATCTGGGCAGGAATCCAGCGCCTCTGCATCAGTGCAGGGCTTGAGTTCTGTAACTATCCTACCTTTGTCTTCTGTCTTAAATTTCTACTTTTCTACTGTATAATTCCCAATCAGCATCAATATAGTTTGCAATATCTCCCATTAAAAGAAATACTTCTCTCTACATCCCACATCCCCTCTAACTATTGCCCAATTTCTTGCCTTTTCTTTGCAGGAAAACTTTCAAGAGGCTTCTGTGTTTATACCCTTATGTGCCTCTCTTCACTTCCTTTTTGCTCCAACCTGGCCCATTCAGGCTGTGTTCTCCAGGGCTCCAACATTCTTGTCAGGATCCCTGGCATTGTCCTTCTAGCTAAACCCAATGGTCAGTTCTTAGTTCTCACCTTACTTGACAAATCAACAGAATTTGAGACAGTTAAGCTGTCTCTTTTTCTTAAAACACATTCTTTTTTCTTTGGTTTTTGAGACACATGCTTTGCTAATATTTCTATTACCTACGAAACCTCCCCTTCTTAGACTACTTTGCTGAATTCTGCAACTCTTCCACTTCTAAAAGGTGCCCCAGTCATTTTTCCTTTGCCTTCAGCTTTCTAGGTGTTTTCATCTCTTTGTTGTTTGAAATCTATATGCTGATGCCTTCTAAATTTATATCTCTAGCCTTGAGCTTTCCCTGAGCTCCACACTCCTCTTATTTGGCTACTCATCTTCATCTGAATGATTGATACATATGTCTGTACCTGCAGTAAAGAAAAGCAGAAAGATGGCCAAAAGGATATCTCCCAGTTACTGAGTGTGTTTCCACCCATACCACACCAAATCACTATGTGATGGTATTTGGAGATGAGTGTAATTAGGAGGTAATTAGGGTTAGATGAGGTGGGTGGAGCCCTGGTCTGACAGGATTAGTGACCTTGTAGAGACTCGAGAGTGCTCTATATCTATTTCTATCTCTATCATTTCTATAATCTCTATCTCTCTTTATTTCTCTCTCTCTCTCCCTGTACTGTGTGGGAACACAGTGAGAAGGCAGTCATCTAATTGCCAATAAGAAGGTCCTCCCCAGAAACCAAATCAGCTGGTACTTTGATCTTAGACTTACCAGACTCTAGAATGGTGAGGAAGAAATCTCTATTATTTAAGCCCAGGCTTCAGTATTTTTTTATGGCAACTGGAGCTGTTTAATATACTTCCCTTTGCTTCCAAACCTGCTTCTCCCCAGTTTACCTCATTTGATAAGAAGCACCAGTATGCATCCCCTTGCTCAGGCCAGAGAGCCTGGAGGCATCCCCCATAATTCTAACCCAAATTCACTAAAAATTCTATCAGGTCTTCCTTCAAAACATATTCTGAATTCTGACCATTTTTCACCACCTCAACTGCTGTTAATGTAGTCTAAGACATTTGCATCTTTAGGATAAGCTTTTGCAAAGTTTTCTAATGGGCCTTCCTGCTTCTACTTTTCCATACCCCCATTCCCAACACCAAAACAATAGTCTCCACACAGCAGCCAGAGATATTTTTCAGACAGCTAAGTTAGAAAATGTTATTTTCAGTCCTGGCTGGTGTGGCTCAGTGGATTCAGTGCCGGTCTGCAAACCAAAGGGTTGCTGGTTCGATTCCCAGTCAGGGCACATGCCTGGGTTGTGGTCTAGGTCCCCAGTAGGGGACACATGAGAGGCAACCACATATTGATGTTTCTCTCCCTCTTTCTCCTCCTCTTCCCCTCTTCTCTCTCAAAAAATAAATAAAATATTTTAAAAAAGAAAATGTTATTTTCATTGCCCAAAACCTTATGTGGTATCCTCAGATACTGAGAATAAAATCCAGCTACTGAATTGTAATCTCATAGGTCCTCCATAATCTGGTTGTTTGTATCTCCATCCTTATTTCCTTTTGATTTTTTATTTGCTTTCCTCAGGTCACATTCCTGCTTCTACACAAGCCAATCTTGTTATCACCCAAGGGCTTTTGCAAGAGCTACTTACTCCTTCTCATACTCTTCCTCCAGAGCCTTGGAATACCCGCTCCCTTGCTTCTTCTTGGTCTCTATTCAAATGGCATCCCCTCACAAAGCCTCCTCCTGAGCATTGAACCTAAAATAACCACTCCTTTGTCTTTCTTTCTTCCTTGCCCTGATCTATTTACCACCATCACACTTATAATAATTTATCTCTTTACCGACATTCCCTTCTACCAGAATGCAGGCTCCATGAGGGCCAGGTCATTGAAGTGTTAACCGCTGAAACCCCAATGCCTAGTAGAACCCCGACTAAAGAGTAGACACTTAATGGCTATATGTTGAATAAATGAGTGAAGTTTTCAAACATTTCCCCAAAGACATGAAATTGCTATTTATGAATTTTAAGGTCTAAAACCTGTTTTCAAAAGTGTGTTCTCCTGTGAGCAAGGACAAGAAAAAACCAGACAAGCAAATAGCACAACAGTCAGGGCTCCCAGTAAGCCAAGATTTCAAAGTGGTGAAGGTAGGGACGCCAGCAGAGCTCACCGTCATGCTTGCAAAAGTGGTGAGGAAGTAAAGGGGGTGCAGAAACCCAGATCACATGTGCTTTGTGGATCCCTGAGGGAGCAGCAGAGGGAAAGAGGCCAGTTCCACTCTGACCACCATGATCTTCTCACCCCCACATCTTTGAACTAGAGTTGGGCTTTACCGAAAACTGTGTTGAGGGTGCTAATGACTCCAGCAGAAGAGATGGGTTTGCTTCCTTCCCTCTTGGCTTTTAGTTTTCCACAGAGTCCCAGATTTACTGACATTTGTCACCTCCATCCTAATCTCCAATACTGATGTCGCCTCCCAGGAAGTTCATGTACCACCCCCAACATGTAACATCATATTTTTCTGGCACTTATATTCTAACATGTATATAACACCATCCCTGAAATAAAATGATAAGCTATGTTTAAAATAACAATTTGAAGAAAATCAAGAAATGTCACTCAGCAGTGAAAATGTACTAATGCAAATAGAATAAACTAAAGCACAGTTGATTTATAATAAGCAGTGGATCTAAAAGTTATGCTGAGTAGTTTATCCAATCACAATCTTAACAACATCTCTGAGCACTGACTGAATATAATTGGGAATAAGAACAAACAGCCAGCACCAAAATATTAAATCCAAATTAGCCAGCCGTTTGAGTGAGCAAACACTTCCTGGACAGTGTCGGTCATGCAACTGCTCATCGCCACCCTCCAAGGACTTCTTAGGACAAATGTTCAGAACAACTAATCCTTCCCATGGTTGCTAGGTTGGCCTTGAGCAGCAAAAGGCAACTGGATTTATTTTGTTCTGGCAGCAGCTCAGTGGGAGCATAAACTAGCAATCCCAGGGAACAGAAGGTCTACACAGAAAAGGAAGCTCCACTCATATACTATATACTAAACCCTCAAATGCCAACTACTCTTAAACCAGAAGCAATATAAGTGGTAAACACTAACATTTTCAAAGAACTATCTAATATTCATGGCAGAATCTATAAAAGGTGACTTTGAATAATCCTTTTCCAGCAAACTTGTAAAAGTTTTATAAAATATGCTGCAAAAATGACTCACAGTAGATGTAATTACTGTGCAACCTTGGAAACTGATATAAAAAATTCAGCTGCCAGCATGTTAACAGCCACCTAATATATGGGTTGTTTGATTGGACTCTTTGGGCAAAACTGCAAAAATTCCTAACCCATTGCTGCTATATATTTTATCAGGGCCAAATTTAGCTACTTTCATTTTTTAAAATGCCATTTTGGACATCACAGTGAATCAAGTCAGTGTTGCTTAATTGCATGCATACATTACAATCTAATCCATTTCCCCAAACACTAATTTAACTAGTTATTATTTATTTTTATTTTTTGGAACTGCAGCAGAGTTCTGATGCCTGAAGTATGAAACTTGGCAAAATCATTGCTTTCGTAACAAAAACTGTAAGAACCAGCAGTGAAATTTCCTCCTCTATGCCGTCAGCAACTGCTTCCCAGTTTTATCTTTTAAACGTATTCATCTTAAATTAACAGTTTGGTATAAAAATGAATCATTGCCCAATTTCTGTTTTCAATTATAAAGTAGTATTTTTGTGGGTGGGGAGAAAAGCCAAATTGAAGATGGGTCATGTGGCATATTTTCACTCTGTGCTTTGTATCCATCCTTTGACCTAGGCTGAGGTCATCAAGGATATTATTGTCAATCTAACAGCTAATAATGCTACCCAAATATGTCTGCTTCTGAAAGATGTCCTCTTTTTATAAAATGTTATTCTATAACCATCACCATCCCATACTTTGCTCTTATGGGCTATCACCTTGAAAAAATTAAAAAAATAATTTTTTTTGCAAATTGAGTCTATGCTGATATCACTACAAGTGCTTGCTATTTAAGTGACCTTCACAGTGAATCTCTTCAAAAAGAGCTCTTTTATAATAGAATAAGCTTACCGCTCCCTCCAAATATAACTGTTTGGTAAGTTTACATATATAATATTTTCTCTTAAATGGGTACTTTTTGAACTGTGGGTACAGGGTGGGTGATAAAGACATGCTCTGTGAGCTTTCTTCCAGATTAATGTTAGGACCACTAGGATCTCCTGAATATAGTAGCCTTGCCAACTGAGGTAAGCCCTCAGTCCAACACCTTCATTATATATCCCCTCTTTATTCTAAGACATGTCGTAAATGGATAAGAATTTTGCCTTATTAATCTTTGTACCCCAGTAAATATTTGTAAAATTGAATTCTCAGTTTTGTGCAGTTGAAATAATCTTATTATATAACCTCATCTTATTATATAATTCACTCTGGAAGAAACAATCCTTTGATTTACTTATAGGAAATTAAAATTATTTTGAAGAGAAAAAAATCTTAAAAACCATATAAAAACTTGCCAGTGAGCGGGGAATCGGTGGGAAACACTTCAAGTTTATCAATAACAATAAAGGCTCTCTGTTTTTTATAGTTCCAAGTTTCATAACTATAGGTATTGAAACTCAAATTGTTCTACATAATTAATTTCAGTTCTATATAAATATACTCATAAATGCTGCATGAAATTGAATTTGCCAGCACTCAATCTGTTTTGAGGATTAGAATCTTTTGCTCCTAGTATGGTGAAAATATAGCAAATGCTGAGCTCAGGGCTTATTTTAACTGTGAACATTGCTTAAACCTTTAATTGGTTGAAACATGTTTAGTTAAGTCATTGTGATCAGTAATTAGAAGACCCACGTCTACTCAGCCAGGTAATCTTAGTCTATGATTCTGAGCAACTTAAATTTCAGAACTGGAACTTCACTTCAGAGTCTGTAAAGTATACATGATTTATAAAGCTTTGAACTGTAGAAACTCCCAGAGATCAGTAAAATTCTATATGTCTACAAAGTTTAACTATTATACATTTCATCTCAAATAATTTTGAGTCTTATAATAACAAAGACAATCAAAGTACTGTCAGAACATCATTAAAAGAATTTCTATATACTAGACTTCGTAACATACTTGCTAGAATTAATGACAATGCAGAGCGTTATTTCACTTTTGAAACCAATACTTAAGAATTATTTGTTTAGCTCAGAACCATTAATCTCAGAAATATAACCTACCCCTTAGGCTTCCATTTACATTTTATAGAGTTAAAAAGATGATCATGGTTTATTCCTGGGTTTTGGCTTCAAAACAACCAAACAAACAAAGAAAAAAAAAAGCCCACAAAAAAGATGATAATGATGCCACAGAGAAAGAGGAAGAATGCAAAAAGGCACCTTACCTACCCTTTGCTCAAAGTTCTTTAAAATGAGGAATGCTTGGATCTGATGCTAAAAATCTCAACAAAAAAGTTGAAAAACATCAAATTGCAGAATTCTTTTTCAAAAGGGGGCCCTGAGCCACCAAAAGTCTGTTACCTGGAGTGAGGCGCCAGTCAGTCTGCTCTGGTAAGGGAAGCCAGGCATGCTGGAGGTGGGAAATCCTATCACTCTCAAACAGCAGGCAAGAGGAATGAAAGGAAACAAGCATTTGCAAAATGCAGTAGAAGGAAAGGTTCTGATTAAATATGGAAACATCTTCTGTTTTTCAGATGTACTCTGGATCCAGTCAAGAGTGTTCATGGTCCTGGTCAGATAGCCTAGTTGGCTGGAGCATCATCCCAATGCATCAGGGTTCTGGGTTCGATCCCAAGTCAGGGCACATACAAGAATCAACCAATGACTGCATAGTGGTTGGAACAAGTCGATGTTTCTCTCTCTCTCTCAAGATCAATCAATCAATATTTTTAAAAAAGTGTTCATGAAAGTGAATTCCCTTCAACAACCTCTAATGTAGTATGTATCTGGACTAGTGCAATCTATTTGTAAAGATCAACAATAAAACTAGACATATCCTTAAAGTATGCTTTTAAATTTAAAGGCAAACAAAAACCTATTTAATAGAGAGTGAAACCCTGGGGATACCCCTTTTAAGGCGCATAGGAATCTCAGAAGAAAAGCAGCAAACCCAACAGCAACAAGTTGCATTAGTATAATACTCAACAATGGACAAAACCACTTTCACACATATTATCTCAACTGATCACCACTGGCACCCTAAATGTGGACAAGGCTAACCATTTCCATTTTATAAAAAAAGAAATTGAGACTTCCAAAAAACTGACAGTTGTTTTCAAAGAAATATTTGTCACTCTTGATAAAAATGTTTGACAAGATTTAAAAAGAACTATATTAATAGAGATGAAAAACTGTCAATAATAGCCTGTACTAATAGTTACATTTTATACGATAGGGGACTAATTTCATTCCTTTCTAGGATTTTATGTCTATTTTGTTTTTGCTTTGTTTTTACAAGGCAGAAAGTTCAAATACCTAGCCATCTACTTTAAAGTCAGATATCTGGCAACCTCTAAGCTTAGATAGAGAGTTTAAGGTAATGGACTATTTATAGCACAGAATGATTTCTAACAGCCTTGTTAAAATTCCAAAAACTTTGCACTAACCTTCAAGGTTTCCACAAAGAAGAGAAGTCATCTCTCTGCTCTGCTCTCTTCTTGAGAATTTTCTGAACCACAACAACTACCCCCATTGTAGTGGAATATTGGGGGCAAGGCACAGAGACAGGGACAGCCAAAAGAAATGACCCTCTGGATCGATCACTAGATACTAACTCTCCCATGCTTCCAGATGCCACACTGAATTCATTCCCAAATGAGCGGTATCTGGCCCTGCAAATCTAGTTCTAATTCTGTTGCTGGAGATTATGTTTGCTGAATGACAATGGAATATTCAAAATACTTCTGAAACAGAACGAACATAATTAAATTTTAGTTCAAAACACTCAGTGATTTTTTCACTTGCCCTTTTAGACACTGTTTATTTAATACACACAGGGAACTGTAAACAGGTAGGGGGAAGGCTTGAAGTAAAGTTTTGATATTGGTGATAATTCTTTAAATTTTATTTGTAATTAAAAACCTTTTGACTGCCCATGTTTGACAATGGAGCATAGAAACTGGTCTATAATGTTATTTCCTCCCGAACTAAATGGCATTGCTTTGTAAAGGAGAAGATAACACTGGGATCAGATCCTTCGGAAAGAAGGGGGCCTGAGCGGCGCTGCACGAACTTGTTCAGCACGCTGTGCGCAGGACCGTGCGTGCAGTGCTGCTGCAGGTCCTCCTCGCTGACAACTTAATGCGGCCTCTAAAAGGCCTGTTGCCTTTTCACCAGAAAGCAGTTTTTACTGATGATAATGATGATGGTCATTAGGGCCTTGGAGACTTTTAAAAGGATCTAAGGATGAATGAATAAATAAAAACCACGATGACTCATTCTGCACCCAATGCCATTAGTGTAATGCACAGCTCAGCACAGTCCTTCCCCCCACAAAACAGCTCTATTCAAATATGTGTTAAATTCCTTTTTAAAACAAAATGAGTATAATTTATTCAAAGAATATTATGAGATTGTGGAGTGTCAGCAATCAAGTAAGTAGGCACGCTGCAAAATGAACATGGTAATATTTTAGCAAGTTGATTTTTTTTCTCTAAAACTGATCTTTGTAGAACAACAACTAGATTCTGTCAGGCTCAACATTTATTTCTTGCTTCCTGAATGAGAAGAGCTTGTCCTTTGTTGTATTTTCATTGCTTTTGTTATTTTATGTTTCGAAGGATGTCAAGTTGAATTACCTTCTAAAATGGCTTCAGGTTAAGTAGGGAAAAGTAGGATACGAGGTTCTTAGAGCACTGTCTTTTATACTATTCAATTAATACAAATCAATATTTCATATTTATAATAAAATAATGTGAATGGATAGATGCTGCCCTTAAACACCAGCACAGAGGTACAAAGAGCTATGTGCAGAATTGTTTTTATGAAGACATACGTACTAAGTATTTCCCCCAAACTAAAGTCCCAGGGTGGTGTGTTTGGGCCATTCTGCTGTATTTTATTTCACAAAGGATAAAACTATGGACAATCCCAAGGCTGCAAAAAATATTTAGTTATGCTCATTAGGCACTGGGTTTATTAGTATAGTCTCTGTTTTTCCCTTTATGAGCCACTTTCAAAGCCCCTGATAGGCTCTCTAATGATATGGGAAATAGCCATGAAAAAAAAAAAGAAGCACTGTACCATAACTCAGACAATGAGGATTCTCTACCTACCTCTCCACTAAGGAGCCAGGTGACTGATCCTGGGATGGTGACCGGACCACCCAGGACTTGCTCTCTTCCCCGCAGTACAAAGATGATAATACCACAAGGTTGGTGTAACGTAATTGTGGTCATTCTATTTAGTCCATAAAGAAACAATCATCAAAAGACCTAAAAAGAAGAAATTAGTCACAGAAAGCTTCTTGCTTTAGACAGAGTCAGTATCTTGAAATCTGCACTGAAATGAAAGAAAAATGAACAGGTAGTTATTCACTTCCCTTTAGAAACATCTGATACAGGAAATAATGTGTTTTAAAAGCTAACTTCCAGAAAATGTTCAAAGTACAATTCAATTTGTAAATATTAAATTCAAATGCACCTATGGCAAGACCTGAGGTAAAACTGCATTTTAAAACCCATGGGTTGGGGGTGGGGGTTGCTTGCAATTTAGGCTAATCTGATAAAAGAACAGTACCTCAAATTGGGACTGACTGTTCTGAATCAAATTCAGGCAGTCAGTCCTATACATGAGCTGGTCCACTGAAAACCAAAACTTTTATTGGCCTGGGAGAAGTAAGAACTACCCCCTGTACTGAAGTTGGAAATGAACCAGTTGGTAGGCTGAAAGTTCTGATCCTTGAGCATAACCTGCATGAGGAAATGAAAGGTGCCTTTGTGTTCCGAACTCTGGCTTTGGTATCCAGCGACTCAGTGAGATATGCCAAGTGCACACTGGCGTGTTTCTGTCTCTTAGAAGGATGAAGCAAAGCCTTTTAGTAAAATGCTTTTGTGAAATGAATAATTGCTCTCCCTTTTGAGTCCCAGCTGCTTTGGGGGATAAGATTTTGGCTCTCCTTTATGGGTGTGTACATGAAATGAGATTTAACATTGGTCTGGTCTAAAGCTCTAAGTCATTCCTAAAGTATGGTACACATGTGTACAGAAACCTATTCACAAATATCTATGTAAAATGTATAATGTGTACAGCATGGTTTGGAATACAGAATAAAGAGATATGTGATAGGAAAAGTACATTTCTTTAAACACTGGAATCACCTGTAAGATAGTGGAAGGTGTTACAAAAGGATAAGAGAACTGAGATCAGGAGGGAACAGTGGGTTCACATCGCCTGTCTCACACTCACTCCTGCCGACTGCACTGGGGGCAGAAGTCTCCTGCACTACTTATGTCATTCTCACTCTGCCTGTTTATCTGTCTCTCTTTCTCTGTCTGATAAGCACGTATGATGTGATGCCAGTCTGTACTTTCCTTTCACTTTTCTAAATAGTTCCCTTACCTGCTTACAGAACTTTGGCATGAATGGTGTTTTTTCTTATGGAATGTTCTAAAACACGATGGTGCAGCTTGGTTGTGTAAAGAAAGTCTTCTCTCTGCTTGTACAAACACAGTCACATGACGCAGAGCCCGGCTTGTGGGGTCCACCACATGAGACACGAGGCATTCACACAGGCTACCGAGTCCTGTGGAGGAAAAGGGACACCATGGCTTTTCTCTCAAGGGGAGCAAAAGCCGAGGCCCTTGCCATGACCAGCTTTTATTGTGTTTCTTGGCACATTATATTATGGCCCTCATTTACTATGTACTGGTTGGCTTTAGGTGGTTACCTTTTACAGAAAACAAAGGAGAGGATGCCACTAATCACATCACAGAAGAAGGATATTTGCAAATGCAAAGGGAAAAGTAGTCGAACCAGTTACACTCATCCTTGGAAGGTTTAGCATGGATTTTAGGAAGTTACAGTAAGCACTTGCTGTCTCAATTCAGGGTGAGGGAGTTTTAGCAAAACCAAGTCTCAAAGCGGCCTAGGTACATTGCAGTCCTGATTCCCCATGGGAGAACCTATCTGTAGGCGTGGGTCCTGTGTATTGGACCTCACTTTCCACTGGGAGCTGGGCCCACGCCATGCAGAATGGTCTCCTACAGTCACAGTCGCCAAGTCTTCCAGAGTGCTGTGGAACTCAGGGGAAGAAGGGGAATACGACGTCAAGAAACGATGAATGCACTGGAAGAAGAACGGGATGGCCCAGCTCCACGTTCACTTTGAAAACCTTCAGAGATCTGCTTCAAAACAAAATACTCCCTCCACACGGCTTACCTGCTGCTGCAACGACCTGCCACTCAATCACAGCATCTGTGACCACTGCCAGGGGAACATCTGTCAGTGGCAGGTTCTTCCTGGAAATAAAGTAAAGCCATCAGGCTGCATTTCAGAAACCTACTTAGGTCTGCACATCCACGCTTACATAAATACTTTGTAAATTAAATAATTGTGTGATAAATGGAAATAAGCTGAAATACAGGTGACATACAAAGTAGTTCAGTTTATTAGCTATTAATTAATAATTGTTGCTAAAATTACCAATATAAACTGAGTCCTATTATGGATGCCTGTATTTTAAATAGTTTTTGTATCTTTATTTTAATGTCTTTAGTAGAACCAAAACAGATAAAAGATTTTAAAAAATTGACATATTTAAACACATAGAGCATCATATACATTCAATTCAACTTATTACTTTAGTCCCTGCAAGTCATAGAGTTATAAATGCAAAAATACCAAAATGCACATACCTATAGAGACACACTTGTCACTAAAGGGCACAGGGCATCACTTGTGACTAGTATGTGGTGACTTAGTTTGTGGTGCTTTTCACAGTCACAATTCAGGATAATTAAAATAACCCTTAGAAACAGTTTATTCTTTGTATACCTTTGCATTCAGTAAAGATGCTCATAAGGAAAATATGCTCATAACTATACTATGGTAGGCACTTAGGTTTGCTCCACCCACTGGTAATAGATTTGTACAAATAGAATCTGCGAGGATATAGGAAGGAGGGATCAGGACAGAAACCAGGCCAGAAAAACATGATGCCATAAACACCGCAGCAAATCCCAAAATAAACTTGCCACCTTCCCTACCAAACACATCTTCCTCATCTTGGACAATGTCATCTATCCACTCAGGTGCCCAAGGCTGGCAGACTGTGCCTTGTCCCATGTCTTCTGTCATCCTTGGACACTTCTCTGCACCTCATTCTGAACAGTCACCAACTCTTATCACTTCTAACTCCTTAAATCATCCAAAATATGCCTATTTTTTCTGTCCCTTTACATTTACCTAAATCTAGGCCACTGTCATTTATGTCACTTGGATTTCTGTGAAGCCTCCTAACTGGTCTTCCTAATTCTAATCTTCTCGTTCCATTTGATACTCTTCATTTAGAGTAATTTTTAAAAAAGATATATTGGCCTTAAAAAAAAGCCCCTGCATGTTGAACACCATTCAGTGGCTTTTGAGCTAACATTCAAACTCCTTCTCATGACTTCCAAGGCCTTGTAGATCTGGCCTCAGTTTACTTGAGCACACACTGTGTGTTCTAGCTGCCACTCTCCACTGGAGACACATAGAAGACCAGCAGTTCATCCACTCTCTGCTCTCTCTAACTTCAGTTTCGGAATTCTTTGCTCCCTTGATAAGATAGGCCCCGTTCCAGCTTTGCCTGGATCAATCATGTCAACATTCCTGGAGCTTTGACCTATTTTTTTCACTGGGAAAGTCTTCCCTGACCCTCTCACAGGCTCTTAAATGTACTGTGCAAGCCCTAGTCACACCCACTCAGCCTTCAACAAATTCCTGTCAGGTGTCTGCTATCTGCCAGGAACTGGGCTAGGTGGTTAAGAGGTCACTGAATGGAAACTGATCAAGATCCTCACCTCCCTGGAGCCTGCATTCTTCTACCGTTACCATGGCAACTCGTCTCACTATTTTCCTGACTCCTCCTCACTGGGTGAAGGCAGGACTCTCCTGAAGTTCTTGTAGTTTCATGATTGGCACCATGTCCAACCAATACATATTTGTTTAAAGAAATGAATAAACTGAGCAAATGTGAAGCAAATAAATGCTGATATAGTCCTTTTATCTTAGGTCATTATAATTATTTTGAAGCCCGGGAAAACTTGTTTAGAAGTAACAGGACAGAAACCTTTTCTATTATGCGGCGATTTAATGAATAGACATATGAAATTGTCTTCAAAACTATATGTAACCCTTTCTCCCTCCAAACTTGGTATAATCTCTTTTAATTTCTAGGTCAATCTGCTCATTTTCCGACCAACATAGTCTATAATGGTAAAATCACGATCAAAGACAAAAACACTAGGTGGACTTCTGAAACAGAAAAAGAAAAGTGTTTGGACAATAATATGAAATACACAGTTTCCATGGACCTGGACTACTAGGGAAAAATTTTTTTTTCTTACAAGCCCAAAACAGCCACACTGGAATCTTGGACTATTTTTCAGAATTAGAAATAAAAATCTAGAAGACAAGGAAGGGTTTTTGATGTTTTGAAGCATCATTGGTTTTCTTTTTCTCTAAGGAAAAGGAAGACCACAGCAACGTATTACTTTTGATGAGAATATATCAGATGAACTTGAAAACTCAGCAGCTCATTACTTTTAAGATAATCTTAGAAAAAAATTTGAAGGTGCCATGCAGAGCTGGGATATCTGATATTCAGTATTCATGTACCATAAGTTCTTTGCAAAACCTGTGTGATTAATATGTATGATTTTTTTTAAAAGTGGTCACTAAAGGGTATATTTTTTACCTACTTTCCAAACATATGCACCTGTATTTAAACAGGTTTCTATTTGCTGCCTTCCAGGTGGTTTGTACCTCCATATCTGTGCTATTCCCTCTCAAAGCACTGTTGGTTGCTTCGTTTTTGTAGAGAGCACCAGTCCACTTGGTATTAGTGACTTGTGTTTCCTCTGCTTTGTGAGTGTGGGTAATAGCCTTTTTGTATACCAATTTGCTTACACTGCAGTCTATGCTGGTAATACTGTGCATTGCCTGACCTCTGAATGGAAAAATAATAACAAGTTAAAACAGTCATTTTACCTGGAGTCGATAAGGCCATAACACTCACCCTGCTTTCAATTCACATGCTCAATTTTCATCCACTCACTCTCGACTTTGAGAGGAAGGAATAATGACAGGTTACAGGCACTTTATTTCAAAATTCACTCACAAAGTTATTGACAAGCATTTTTCACAGAAGCAGCTCTTCTCTCTGACCCTCGTGAGCTGTTTACATGAAAAATGCTCTTCCTTGTAGATTAATGAGAGTGGAACCTAATTCCATACCAAACATGTAGCAATTGCTTTAGCATCTCTGTTTTTGATATGGGAACAAAAACAGGGATAATTTGCCTCAAATTGCAGTCACTTCAGTCATAATAAAATCTCAGAGAGTACTGTTTGCTTTCAACTTTCATTAGGCAGGCCGGGGGTGTTATTAAAGTACTGGCACATAACTGTTATATTAGCACTTGACAGGAGCATGGCATTCTCTTCTTGGAGGTAAATTCTACCCTTGTCAATATAATTCCTCACTAAGTACAGTAAAAGAATTTGAAAAGATGAAATAGTGAGGCTTTGCACTAAAGGAAAAGAAATACCTTGTTCATTCAAGCTTAAAGGCCACTTTGCTGGCCCAGGCTGCTAGGGTACTGTTTAGAAAATAAGTCTTAGAGAAACGCTCTTAGGTCAAGTCGAACATGGAGACAAACTTTCAGACATGTTCTATTTGCCCGAGGTTGTTAAATCACCCACTTTAAATTTCTGAATGGTTGGCTTTTTCCCTAGACTTTCAGAGTTTTTATCATACCATTACTCAATAATTTTAAGGTCTTTTAAGGAGTCTATTGTCTTTTAGATTATTTAGCAGCCTAAATTGCACAAAATAGTCTATTTTAATACCAGGTTCAGACTGGAACAGTTTTTCAGGTGGCATGTGAAAATGGAAAGGTGACTATTGCCCTTCTGCGTTTGTAAGACATGCAATTAGAGGCAGCAACATATGCTACGGGTTCTGCCTAGAAGTTTTGGTGATGAGGACGGTCTGGCCTAAAGTGATATTCACAGGGTAAATGTATTTGTAGTTGCCAATTTCTGTTACCGTTCTGCTAATTTTAGAAATCACTGTCATTTAACCTTTCCCAGAAGGTTAGCCTTTCTGCGCACCCATTTAGCCTTTCTGCGCACCCTTCCTCCTCGTATCCCTGGCATCCTGGTAATCCTGAAAATGGCCTGTGAATGTTTACTGTGGCCAGACTTAAGGAGAAAAGAAGTGTTAAGTACATTTTCGCTGAAACTTCAAAGTCATGGTTTAGCAGATGTACAATTGTAACCAAATTTTAAAATGGTAGTTTTGATATATAACATTTATATGAACAAACCAGTGGTTTCCTCTTCAAATTAAAATAACTTCGATCCATAAATAAGAAGTAATTACCTTTTTTCTTTAAGAAAAACACAATTTTTGAGGTAAAATGAGGAACTACTACAGTTTTATATGCTGGTAAATATTGTATATGGAAGTTTCTAGTAAGCTATAAGAATTTTAATAGGAAGTTTTTTGTGGTGTGTATATAGAAATAATTTAGTGTCAGAGGCAGCAGCTTCTCAACCATGTCATCGAGTGTAAATTTTAATAAAATTTTTAGAGAAAGTAGCAGGGACTTACCACCTGAGTAAAGCAAAACTTGAATTAGAACTTCCATGAAATCTTAATTTTTTTTCTTATACTTTGTACAGGTAGATTTGCTTTGAGGGGAGATGACCCAGTGCTGACTCTTGCTCAAGTGCTAGAGGCAAGGCTGCCTGAGGGGCTGTGGGGGCTAAAAAGTATTTATACTTTTCCTCCCCCTTCTAAGTTCTTCTAGCCTGGCCAATAAACGAATCAACAGAGACAGATTAACAGGAGAAAATCACATTTTAATATGTGAACATGGGGAATTCACATAAATATGATAAATCCATGAAAATTTCAATGAGAGCAAGGCAATATTGGGTATATAAGACATTTGGGGTGTTAGATTTCAAAAGTGAGAATGGGTGATTGATTTACAGGTAGCTGGGGAAGAAGAGAACACAGGAGGCAAGAACTCATGGTAGCTGACTCAGAAGCAAGGGGACACAGTGGGTATTAGCTAACAGGTACCTGCCTAAAGCCCTCTTGGTAACTATGCTTTATCCAAATTAGGCGAAGGCAGCTTCCGCAGATTTCCTTCCTGAGGCAGGTTTCTCTGTCTGAGTCTCTTGGCAGGAAAGTGGGGAGGGTCAAAGGTTCTTTCTGAAAAATCAATATTCCAAAAGGAGCCTCAAGTACCAGAATTTTGGTTTCTTCAGGCCCGACCACATCTGGGATAGATCTTTTTACAAGAAAATACACCAAAAATGTTAAGCAGTCATTAGCTGTTGGTGTAGAGAGAAGGAGATTTTCATTACCTTCTTTGTACTTTAATAAATTCATCTGTGATGAATATGCATTACTATTATAATCAGAAAAAAAGTTATTTTTAAAAAACAGATTGCTGTCAAATGAATAAGTGAATAGGTCAATGAATGAATGAATTTTAAAAGTTTGATAAAGACTTCAAAGGATATTCTGAAATTGAAATTATTTTACAATGAGTGTAAGAGACCTGAGAGCCTGCAGTGCTTGGTTGCCCTCTGAGATAAGACGCTGGGTTTCAGGACACCCACGCACACGTGTGTCCCCATGAGTTCTGTAATGCCTGATTGGTCCAATAATAACATTGCTTGCTTTATTTTCTTGAAGAGAAAAAATGAATCTTATTCTTTTAAATCTTTCAGTAAAAAATTATATGTTAGTTGTGCTCTCAGTGAAGTAGGCATTGGAAGTAGTTTTAAAAATTCCATTCCTATATATTTTCCATTAAAAAGGGAACATAGCGAAGCAAGCGTGTATACTTAAGTGGCCAAGGAATGCAGTTGTACTGACATTACTGTTCTCCTAATTGCCACTTTCCGTGATTAAGAGCACTGATACTACCCAGAATACTAGGGCTTGAATTCTAGCTCACCACTTCCTGGCTGTGTGATCTTGGGGCAGTCATTTAACTCCATTTCCTGATTTGTAAATGGGTATACACTAAATCCTATCCCAGTGTCATTATGAGAATAATATGAGCATCTTTAGATTCATCTGGATGATCACCTTCTATCTGGGTACTGCCACATGTGTTCATGACCATTTGTACATTTGTGTAATGAATAAGTGAGTAAGTCACTCCTCTTGCATTCACTGTTACTGCCTCCATTGTCTTTTATCAAGTAGAAAGACAAAAATCTGCTTTGTAGTATAAATGCACCAATGGAGATATTTTAACAACATAAAACTCGAGTTTCCCAACTCATTTAATGAATTGAAATTATGATTTGACATTAAGAAATTATATTACAGTGGAGGAATATACTACTTTGTCATATAGTAACGCATACAAAATTTAGATAAATAAATAATGCCCATGTGCCAAGTATAAGCCAAATGATATCATGATACTCTGCTCAAAAGAAGGCTTTACAATGTTCTCACAGAGAGAAATAGTGGGAAAATGAGTCATGTCATATTGCAGTATAGTTACACAAGCCAGAAAAGAAGTTACACCCTAGGAGTCAGCACTTACTTGGTTAGGGCATATTGTTGCTAGTGGAAGTAGAGTCCTTGCAGTGTTGCAAGGAAAACATTCCAGGAGACCCACAAGGGAGGATGAGGTCTGGTGAATATGTTACTAGTGGTATTTAGCTAGGACAGAGAGCAAAGGGAATTAGACATTGAGTTCAATAAAATGAGGAACATAAGAATGCTTTCTAGGCAGGAAGCTACAGCTTTACTTCCCAAGAGGGTTAACATTCTTCCCTTCCCCGTTCTCCAGTACCAGACTGAGGGTGGGAGCAGGGGGAGTCAGGCAGTGCACAGTAGAAGTCAAAATGATACAGGGGGTGGTGCTAGACCAAAGAGGACTGTCAGTCTAGCCTGGGGAAAGATGGGGTTGGTGGGGAGGTGGGCTCATCCAAAACCCATGGAAGTTTGGGAATTTGATTGGTCATTTTGAGAAAATACCTGGTTCATCCCAAACCCAAGCTAATATAATCCCAGGGAAACAAAGAAGTTCTCTCTCTTGCCCAACTGGTGATACCCTTACCTGTTCACTTGCATGTTCTCTCACCTAGTACCTACCAGACCCACAGCAGATGGTATGGACTCAAAGAAGACAGATCTCTCTCTTGCCCAGGTGATCTGCACTTGCCCCGTGCATTTGCGAGTCCTCGTTCCATGGCCCTGCGGCCTTAGCAGCCATGTGGCCCATGAACATCCACCTCCACACACAGGCTCCAGGAGGAGGGACCCTGAAATGGACTACAGTGGGAATTGCTAAGCTACCTGATGGGACAGACTGCTTAGCAGCTGCCTGCAGTCTCCAAAGGACTGAACTTTGATATGCTGCAGAAGTTCTGGACACTGGCTTTTGTTTTGGCCTTGCTGAGGACACAGCTGGACTCTTTCCACAGTGGGACAGAGGGACATGGGGCATTGGAAACTCAGGGAGCAGCTTCTACCACATGCATAAGCCATTCCACACCACAGTCTTCTGTGCGTGGGTCTTTGGAATGCTTTCCCTGTGATCCCGTGGAAGGCTCTACTTCCCACCTACAATAATAAGATTTATTTGTGACATCAGAAACAAAATCAAGGTAGTTCCCTGGCTTTCCAGTGTCCCATTTTTATTCGTCCCTCCATGAAAAAAGTCCACGCTTGCTTTCATCAGGCCCAGAAGTAGGCCAGTGTCCAGAGATTCTGTACCATGCCAAGACCATTTTAATCTAGTCTAGCCTTTATCACCATCCAGCTAGCTTAACTTGTTTTCTAGGCTGTGTCTCTGCTGGGGCCTATGTTTGGAGTCAGCAAGGTGTCCAGAGCCTCAGGAGGCTGCTAGTCCCACATGGCTGCTATGGAGAGGATGTAGGGATAAACAGGGCAAGTGCATGTTACCCAGCAAGAGAGAGAAGGGCCTTGTCTTTGTTAGGCTCAGGTTATAGTATCTCAAGCTTGGGAAGGACTAAGAGCTGTTTTGAAATTAACCAATCAACTTCCCAAGCTTCTGTGGGCTTCTGATGGGTCCACTCCCTAACCATTCTATTTCTTAGATCTTCTGGGGTTGTATCTCTCATCCAATTCAATCCTTTTTCTGGGCTAGCCTGACAGGCCTCTGTGTTCACCACTTTAGCTTCTACTGTGCATGTGTTTACCCCCCTTTACTGTCCTGTCCCTTCCCCCAGGGGTCTGTGGGGAAGTGGGTGGTGGTCCTCTGAGGAGCGGGTGAAGCTCTAGCTTCCTGGGGAAGCAAGCAGGCTTATGCTCCCTAGTTGATTATGCTTGATAATGTCTGATTCCCTTTGCTTCCTTTCTTTATTAATATCTCGCTACCTTCACTAACAATGTATAACATAAGTCCTACTTGTTAAGAATTAATTTGAAGTAGCTCACTAGCAGTGTGTAGAAATAAATATATAATAAGACTTTTTGTTTAGTGACCTTTAAATTAATCATTATTAGGATAAAATGATTGTCCTTCTAAAGATGTATATATTTGTGACTAAAGTAAATTACAGTATGTGTCACAATGAAGTGATGCTTTTAAATATAGTTGTATTAGTTCTGCTACTATTCACCTCTGTAGGCCCTTTAGTCTGCTTGATATTGCTGTTTCCAAATATTTTATTTATTTTTAGAGAGAGGGGAAAGGAGAGAAAGAGAAAGGGAGAGAAATATCCAATGTGTGAGAGATGCATCAATCAGTTGCCTCTCTCACACTCCCAACCAGGGACCTGGCCTGCAACCCAGGCACGTGCCCTGACCAGGAACCAAACCAGCAACCCTTCAGACCACAGACCGGTGCTCAGTCCACTGAGTCACACAAGCCAGGGCCTGTAGGTTTATTTTTATTTACCCTTCACATTTGTATTAGTTGTATACTTGATAAAAGCAATAGGTAAAGGAGTTTGTAGCTAGTTTTAGAGTTTTACATGTACAAATAACATTATAATAAAAATCATGCCAGCCAAAACTGGACATCTGTAAGGATTTTTTTTCTTACTTTCAACAGTAAAAATTTGAGAAATGCTGTAGTAGAGTAACTTGCTTTTTTTTTTTCTTTGCATACTGTTTCAAACCTTATCATTGCCAAAAATAGTGTATAATTTTTGGCTAAAGAGGTAATATATTTGGCTTCTACTCAAGAAGTAGAATAGCTTTGTGGTCTTATTATTAACAAAGACTGTGATGAGAATGGTGAGGATGATTCTGCAAATGTAAAGAAGATGGTCAACTCCCCCATCAACGGGATGTGCACGGATTTACAGGGACCCATTGGCAGTTGTCACCGAATTAGGATAAATGGCATGCATTTGCAAGCTTCTGAGTTTAGATCTATAAAATGGACAATACATATGTGATTATCTGGGAAAGTTAAGGGGAGGATCAAAAGACTGTGTGAAAGTTATTTAAATAGTGGGAGTCCATAGCTGTACCAATGGCATTACTGTGTTACTATTTCATTAAGAATAATCTCAGGGTCTATTTACTCTTTGTGTCCCTGTTGTTTCCTTTAGGCGATCAGATAGAAGTTATAGTGGTTGGCTATAAGTAGTTCATCAGTTCCCGGCTACTATAAAGTACTGTTGCTGAAACTGACTGTTTTCAGATGCTACACATCACTATAATGTTGTTACCTTTTAGAGGAGCAAGGAAGCTTTCAAAGCAAAACACACTGTTATCTCTCTTTGATAGATACGAAGTACATTGGCATAGATACACAGTGCAAGACAAAGACCAAGCCTCCTGAAGCTGCAGGCCACGTTACAGAAAGAGCCGAGAGTGAGAAACAGCTCCCGTTTTACCACCTGAGCTGCTGCCCCTGAATGGATATTAAGTAACCATATCACTTATTATACTCTCTAATGTCCCTTGCTGATACCTTTTAATTTTTAAACAGCCCTACTTTACAAATCATGTCCTCTTTCATGTGTTCTCCAAGCTGAAGAATTAATTTTTCAAGTAAAATATCTAAACAGTAAGCATAATAAGAATGAAACAGGTTAAAGCTCATTAGCAGCAGGGAGCAGATGTAGTAAAACTCTGCCAGTTCCCCTACATTTCCTTCTCAGCAGGGACTGGGCACCAAGCTGAGTTAGTTCTATAGCACAATGCTTGGCTGCTGTTTCAGCAATTGTTCCTCTATTGCTTCAAGTATAATACTAAGCATTCACTTTGAGTTTTGATTTTTCTTTGTAAAACTATTGTCTAAAAGAACCCTGCAGAGCTGAAATGTGAAGTTAAGCATCAAGCACCAGCTAATCATAAAAATGTAATTGATATGAAAATAATTATAGATTATAAAGACGTGTTATCTTTCAAAAATATAAACTTCTTGACAAACAGGCCGAGTGTCTGGATGAAATCACTACTCACTCAAGTTCAATTTCCTTCAAATGTCATGTGATATATCTAACATTCACTATAATGATTGTTATTCAACTGATAAAGAATAGCTGTGTAAGGACCAAAGCAAAATACTGAACATGATATAAACTAAAAGCAAATGAATTCTATTAGAAAAAAATACAGTCTCAAATTACTAAGTGAGGACTTCTTCCTTCACACGCAATGTTAAAACAGAACAATCTTTTAGGAAACACAGCAATATCAAGCAGACTGAAGTGCCTATAGAGGTGAATATTAACAAGGCTTTATTTTCAAAAAAGTCCTAGAACTTATAATCCTATTCTGTTGCTAAAAGTAGTACTTAAATGTACCAAAACACTGTTGGAGAGACAAATATCAATATGAATTTACCTGCTAGATTCTGGATGTTCAGGATAGATTATTAGGACACAATATGTTCAGAAATATAAAGATATACTGTAGAATCCAATGCACATAATTTCCAATAAATCAAACTGCAACAGATGGAAATGCAACAATCAATAATTCATCTGCATATTCCTACAACTCTGTAAATTACTCTAAAAGCTAATGCTTTACGTTTGCTGTGTGTGTGTAGATTTAGTTTTTGCCATGGATTCATTTAGCCAAGTCTGATAGGATGCTTTTAGAAGAATGACATTAATAGTATTCCAGCAAGGCTACTCTAAATCTTTCAAAGAAAGAAAAAGAAATTTAGAAGTGAGAGAATGGGAACCCATATTGTGAGTCTGGGCTACTCAACAAATTCACAATCCTTCCACTGAAAAGTAATAGGGTTGGCTTCAAAGCCTGGAGCACATCTAAACCTACAAGGGTTAAACTTCTTCATTTCATGAAAATTCAAATGGCAAGATCAAGAGGATCATTATACATAGTATGTGAAGTTGACCTAAAAAAAGTCACCTAACTAAGGTTAATCGATTGCTCTGATTTGCCTGACCCAGTTTCCGTTGGAAAAGAAGGAAAGCTGGGTTTCCTGACATGTCTCCTTTAACGCAAACACTTTTAGGTATTTTTAGATACAACTGGGTTCTGGGAGTTTATATATGAGATTGTGCCTTTGGAAACCTAAGTTAATTCTTCAAATGCAGCAGGTTGTAGGTAGCATTTGAAGTCAGGTTAATAGTCACCTAGGACTTGGATGTTCTTAAAGCATAAACAGACAGTGGGTCACTTTGTGATATCAGTGCTTCGGTGTTCAGATATAATGGCTCTAAAAACAACCAAGCTCCTTTAGCAACCTCCAGCATAGATCCATGGTCAGGTTAAGGTTCTCCACTAAAGTATGGAACTGAAACTTCTAGGGAATTGTGCTTTTAGGTTTTATAGAAATTGACTAAGCGTAATAGAGAGGTTTTATAGAAATCGATCAAGCATAATAGAGTTGAATTGAAAGAGAAGATACATATGTACAAAAGTCGACAGAAAATACAGGTCTAATGTGACAGAAAAACCCAATCTATAACAAATGATTAAAAACTTAGGACTTTCTAATATTTAACAGGTAATATAAAACATGGACAACTTCCGACATTATTGCCTTTTGGAATAATTTCATCTGGGCCACCTGTCAACCCAACTTAGAATCAAGGGACAAGAAAAGAGTAATAAGTACAGAGTATTTGCAAGTTGCCAGACCACTGGGACCGAAGGGAAGCCTATCGAAACACCATTCTGTTGCCTCATCATGTCTGAGGACATACACCAGCAGGGTGCACGGTGAACTGGAGAACAGCGCTCTAAAGTGTGATATTTCCCAAGGGAGGACAGAGCAATGCTGAGCCTACAGCGACCTGGGACGCACTGTGGATGACTATGACATGAGGTGACACAGCAGCCTGGTGTGTAGCTATGAATGAGTAGTTCTTTGGTGAAAACAGCTTCAGGCTGATTACTGCCTAGAAGGCAGAGTTGCAAATAGTGATAAGCCTTTCAGGTGGCAGTTGCTACCAAATAAATGATACTGTTCTGTATCAGAAATGAAAATTTCTGAGTGCAGAAAGCTTTAAAAGTCATAGAAATTACTAAAATGTAGGATTGAACAAAGCCATAATCAATAATCTGTTCGATTGTTTCACTTTATAAAAGGGAAATAAAAGTTTCAAAGTTTCAAAGTTTCAAAGTAGGAGTGAGCAAGGCAGGCTCCTCAGAAGCTGACTGAGCTCTGCATCCATGTCTCTGGAAGCCCGGTCTAGCCACAAACCCCACTCACAATGCATCAGCTGTGAAATAGAGGAGCACACTCCAAATAGAAATAAAACCTGTACCGATTCCTTTATATCAGCAAACAAAGTCTGGAAAGGGTGTGAAATCTGCACACTGGATTAAAATCTTCAAGGGATTATTAAACCTATAACTCTGATGGATGATGTCTTTGAATGTTGTACACAGTTTAGAGAGGTTTAGTCTACCACAAAGACTTGTTTTGATCTTGAAGGGACCTCAGAAGCCATTTCATCCAAACCTTTCGTTTCAAGGAGTGGGTGCTTCATTTCCACATAAGTAGCCCTTTCTACTTTCTTTATAAACACATCCACTGATACTTATGGAGGGAGGAATCATTTAGGCTACTGACTCTGCAGAATTCCCTCCACTCTGCTCCTACTGGTTGAATTTCGTATTTACAAATTATCAGCTGTGTTTATTCCTAACTTGGATGCCTTAGTGGCAAGTTATTGTTCTTACTTCCATTTAAATATTACACATTCCTATGGCATATGAATGAGAAACAACAAAGAATTGTTTCTATAAAATTTGTTAACTATTTTGGGTAGACTTTACACAAGTGAGCTGTTATTAAAAATATGCTGGTAGTGTTGGTGAAAATACAGAGAAATTGGAACCTTGTTTCACTGTTGCTGGGAATGTAAAACGGTGTGGTTACTATGAAGAAATGATGGAGGTTCCTCAAAAGTTAAAAATAGAAGTACCATATGACCCAGAAATCCCACTGTTGGGTATTTATCCCAAAGAACTGAAATCAGGACCTCAAAGACATATTTGTATTTTCATGTTCATTGCACCATTGCTCACGATAGCCAAGAAGGGGAACAACCTGTGTCCACCAGGGGTAATTGGTAAAGAAAATGTGGTATATACATGTAATGAAATGTTATTCAGCCATAGAAAAGGAAGAAAATTCTGTCACATGCTACAATACGGATGAACCTTGAGGATGTCATGCTAAGTGAAATAAGGCATTCACAGGACACATACTGCAAGATTCCACTTGCATGAAGTATCTCAAGTAGTCAAATTCATTGAAGCAGAAAGTAGAATAGTTTTTGTCAGGGGCTGGGAGGAGGAGGAAGTTGCTGTTCAGTGTACTAAGCTTCAGTGTCATGCAAGATGCAAGTGTCCTAGAGACCCGAGGTGCAACGCTGCACTTATGTTCCCTGAGAGGGGGGTAGATCTCATGCTGTGTTTTTTATCACAATAAAAATGCTCTCAATTTAGGTATAAAGATTGGAAAAACTGTTAAAATACAGAAATATTCTGCACGCAGATGATTTCATAAGTGTCTGTAAGTACTTGCTCCATTTTATAGAAATAAAAGAAATAGTTGATAATGCATTATGAGCAGGTTTTATAGAAGAAAGAGAATATCCAACTCAGACAGGTATGCCAAGACGAGGCTTAGGCCATATATGAAAAGATCTGCTTAAATTAAAGTGTTTTAGGCCATGTGCACTTCTTTTCTTAATGATCTCCTGATTGAAGTAACTGCTTCAATAAATAGCTTCACTATAGGTCCTGTGCCTCAGTTACCAGTTATCAGAAATTTTCATTTACAATGCATAAAAGGTGATTTTGTCCTAACACATAAAGAGTAGGTTTGATGATGTAGTCACTTCCACAATAATCAAACTGTTCATTCAGTTCAGTATTTCTTGAGGGCTCGCTCTGTGCTAGATACCATGATAGTCATCTTATTAAACGGTATAGAAGGCACATGAAGTTTGGATTAAGACTTGGGTTCAAAGCTTGGCTCTACAATATCTACCTCATTAAGTTAATTAGAAGATTAAATATCAGCTACCTGACTCATGGTAGGTGCTCAGTAAATATCAGTTTCCCCAAACACATCGTTGTGTTACATTACCATAACAACTCAGTGATTGGGCACTATGGCCCTCATTTTACAGTTACACAGCTAATAATTTGGAGAGCCTGCACAGAAATCCAGGTTGGTCTAGAGCTTGTACTGTTCCCACCACAAGAAACTGTTTAATTATGGTCTAATTGTGAGTGGGATTCCATTCTGAATAATTTACTCAGGTTGAGTTGCAAATGCACTGCCAGTAGCTGAATGATTTGATATAGCGGCTGAAGATGAACTGGACAGATGGCTTACTGGTGTCCATTTGTAAGTTGGGAAATAGCTGCTGGGTGCAATGGTTTAATGCCATTAGTGTTCAGGTTTATGCCTCCCTTCTTTTCTATGAGTTGGAGGAACAATAATTACTCAAGTTGTACAGCTGCTTCTTGGGTCTGTTTCTCTTATTATGATTTTTAAATTATTACATTTCATGACTTAAGAGGTAGTCATAAAAAGTAATTTCCTTAGAAGCTCAAAAATAGAGAGTGGCAAGGGCACAGTCCTTAGTTTTCACGAGTTAGAATTGGAATTCATGATTTCCATCCACTCAGTTTTCAGGAGGACTACTGCTCTGGGCCTGGAAGACACAGTAAAAGGCTGGTGTCAGTAACAAAGCCCAACTGTTATTAGGGTTATTGTTCCGCCTTTCCAATTTGAAAGTCATCCTCATGGCTGTAGAAAATACAAACAAAACAGGAAGTGAATGATGATGCTCTTTTCTTTCAACTTTTAACTTTACAGCATGCTTCCCACACAATGAGATGATTATGCTTTGTTCTAATTCTTACTCTAAAATTGCATTTAAATGACTCGTCATAATTAAACATGTTAGTGCCATCACTAGTT
The DNA here is from genome assembly GCA_028533065.1 of Trachops cirrhosus. Classification (NCBI taxonomy): domain Eukaryota; kingdom Metazoa; phylum Chordata; class Mammalia; order Chiroptera; family Phyllostomidae; genus Trachops; species Trachops cirrhosus. Next base: position 131,462,128 of record CM052538.1, read on the forward strand.
TTAGTTCATGCTACATTATAGCTTTCCTAACATCATTCTTATTTTTGTATCACAAAAGTGTTTGTCCCTGTGTCCCTTTCTCCATTTTTCTCACATTTTCTTAGCTTCTGAAAATCCATTCCATACATTCAGACCCAGAAAGACCCTGAACCTGGAATTGTCTTCTAAACCTGGAAATGTATCTCCCTGTTTTGAGTTCTCCATTGCATTTATTATAGCATTATTTATAATTTATAGTATATTACATTTGCAAATTCCTTGAAGGTACCTTTGTAGTCTTTTTCTCAAAAATTGGAATTTTGATGAATTTCAAGATGTATTATCAATCACTTTTTAATGAAGCAAATAATAAGCAAAATATAAATTCAATGTTATAGGCCATATATCACTGTGTGTCAAAGGCACTGTATGTCAAACTGACACATATCCTTTGTCATAAAACCAACTAAGGCTCCTTGGAGATAGTCCTTTTCTCTCCCTGCTCAAATGGCCAAATGTTCCTTCTTTAATCAGCATCCCCAAGGAAAAGAATGAAGCCCCATTCTACTTAAATGGTGACTCAAGCAACCACTAATTTTAAAGGCCTTATCTTCTTCAGGCATTGTACTTGTCATTTGGAAATTTTTTTAACATCTACTTCATTAATTACATAATAAAGATTAGCATGGTTAAGAAACTTGCACAAGATGTCTAAGAGGCAGAACAGGAATAGGCATCAAAGTTCAAGTCTTCATAGGGCTCTTCCACCAGGAAGACCCTCCTTGACCCTCATTCTCTCCACTGCTGAGGTGGATGTATGTGTCTTCGGACAAAGCTGGTGGGAATAATTTGTATAATTGCCTTGTGTCCTGCATTATTCCAGAAAGAATTTAAGGCAGGGTGAAAGGCAATCATGTTCTCTGCTATGGTGCGAAAGAATGGGTTTTGGATTGCACGGTCCCAGTTGAAATCCCAGGGCTCCTCCCTCATAGCTGTGAGAAGCCTGTTTCCTCATTCATAAAAGGGCCAACACTCCCAACTCCTAGTGCTGCTGGGAGAACTGCAGTAAGCAACACGTAAGGCTGCTGGCACAGCGGCTGGTATGAAGTAGAGATCTAAATATTAGTTACCTCTTCCTTCTGCCTTATCCTCTGATCATGACTTGCCTCTCTTTAGGTAGCAGTCCCACATATGTGAACCACTGTGTCCCATTACAAGCTTTAGGAAAGGCCTTCAGTGACTGCACCCTTCTTCCTACACAGGATGGAGGCATCCTGTTTAGGATTAAGTTTGAGTATTGATCTGTATGGGAAGAGTTCTTTGCTGCTTCATAATATATGCTAAGATCCAGATAACTAATTGATGCTATTTTATAAGACTATTGACTTTGAACTGCACAATTTGCATGCATCTGTAACATCATACCATTCATTTATTTAAAGAGCATTTATTGAGCACCCACTATTTCTACGCACCATGCCAAGACCCTGTGCAATGATAAGGAAGGAATGACTGTAAGACAGGCAAGGCTGTTGCTTTCCAGAAACTGCCAGTCTTGAAGGGGGGTGGGTGGGGAGGAGATAGAGATGTAAGTTAGTGCTGTAACTAAAAATTATATGTGCTATATTGAATTATATTAGAAGTTTTAATAGATAAAGAAAATGCTTCATACTTTTATAAACACTAAGTTCTTATCTTCCATCTCAGAATTAATATAACAAGGGCAAATGTAATGTATGTGTTGAGACAATAGATGTATATATAATGTCTACGATTAATATCTGAATAGTAAAATAGTAAAATACCTGAAATAGCACCACTGAAATTTTTTAAAGTTTTCAGACCTCTCCGGTTACTAAGAACAATGTAAAGAAAGAGGAACTGGGACTCTCACTGAATCGGCTTTGCTAAATGATCCCAACTTTACAAAAAAAAACAGGGATTATTTATTTAAAAAAGAAAATAATATTGACAGGTAAACCTAAGTTTAATTAACAATATTTGGATTCTGTTTAATTAACTCCTGCAATAATTGTTACATAATTTCTCATCTATAGGTTCAGCTTCACGTGTTTCTCTCCTTTCCATTTTTGGCTGTAACATATTAATCTAGGCCGTCATGATGGTGTTCATCAGCAGTACTGAGGACAGTTTCATAGAAAGAACAGGAGAAAAGCGTTGTAAATAAGACCCCTTCAAAGAATGACCATCATCATACCTGTATTTTTTTATACTACAAAAATTTTAGAGTTAGAATAACATAGATAGTTTTGGCTTAGAAATCACAACGAGAGAATGAGCTGGGAGTTTTCTGGGGAATTTTTTCCACCTCCTGGATGATGAAGGAAACACCAAGAAAGGTTAAGTAATTAATCAAAGCTAAACCAATATGTGCCTGGGACTTGAAGAATGGAAGTCCGAACACAGAAAACGTACACTGTGAAAATGATAAAACACCAAGGGGAACAGGAAACAGACAGGGTTCAAAGAAGCTCTCAGCAATGGCGAGCCACAGTGCTTCCTTCAAACTCTTATTTTGATGTTAGTCTTCATCAGATGCCTAGAATATAATTGACTTTTGCTCAGAGCACCTAACAGGACATGGTTCAAATGTAGCCTCTGATGCCAGTCAAAGAGGATGACAAGAAAACCTTGTTAAAAATATTCACTTGTTAACAGCTGCTTTACACACTTTTTTTATAATGCTGCCCTCTAGGATTCATTTTTATTTATTTCTTCCTAAGGTTCCACATCTTTTTTGACAGTCTTCTCATCCATGTTGCCCAGACATGAAAGAGCCTGGGGTTTCCTGACATTGGTGCTTTTAAGATATGCTTATTCTTTAGTTTTCAGCAAAAGTCAAAAGAGAAGATATGAGTATGAGGGGACTTGAAATTTGACAAAGGATGTCCCTCTTTCTAGAGAGACAATGCCTCTTCCCCATCAGGAGTCAAAGTCCAGAAGCCACAGGCTGACATCAGCCCCTGCAACCCTCATGACTTCAAGTTGTGAGGACACAGTCGTCCTGTGGTGTCTGAGAGCTGAAAGCATCTCACACCCAATAATAACCTATTTTTGTTCTAACACAATGCACAGCATGTTCATGTAGTGACATGTACTAATTAGCTGTGTACCTGCACATAGGATTATAAATCTATCAATTGCACATTCCATGAAAAGTGTGGATGATGGCTGGCATTATCTGTATCCCAGGTATTGTACTAAGGGTTTCTTTTGCTTTATTTCATTTAAATATTACAGCAACACTATGTTGAACTATTAATATAATCATTTTACAGGAAAGGAAAGTGAGACTTCTAACAGAAAAGTCAAAAGTTTTGGAAAACATATCAAGAAGTCATGTAGATTTGAACCCACTTTCAAAGCAGTAGAAGTTCTGATTCAAATGTGGAAGAAATGGTAACATTTAGTTTGCAAGTGAAAATGGCCATTTATTCCCATGGCCTTAAGCCTACAGACTCAGTTTCTTTAGATGGGTTGTGAGCAGGTCTGATACTTAGCCAATATTTATAGGGAAGGATTCACAGCTTATTAAAATGTTTTAAAACTTCCTACAAGTTGGTAAATGTGATCTGGTGATGCTGGCTTCTCACACAGGTTGCCTGTGGCAGAACAACTAAAGGGATGGTGGCCAGGTTTCCAGAAATTTGGTCTAACTCTGACTAGTTCATGCGTGAGCCTGTCTCTCAAAGCCTCGCCTGTCGGCCACGCCAGGGCTCCCACAGGCTGGCTGGCCTCTGTCCTTTCTGCAGCTGTGGGAACTTTGGTCTCCATGGAAATATAGTCCTGAGGAAGCCAGGGAGAGACCAGAAGAACCTGAAAATCTGGGCTGGTTGGTGAGCCAGGGTGGGTGCTGCAGATGTTAAATATTTTTAGTCCCATTTCGATTGGGAAACCAGGAGAGAAATGTAAGTATTGATAAAATGAGATTTTTTTCTTTTAATAGAATAGGGTTTCCAATTACATTTATAATGGGATCCATGGAAAAAAGAAACAGTGGCCTCCAAATATAAACATAAGATTTAAGGTAAAAGAGTAAAAAAAAATTCTCAAATACTAACAAGAATAATGTGCTCTACTAAATAGATTATAAAATAAAATTATCACAAGTGAAAATAGACTGTGGTGTCAGAAACTCTGCCACTTATAGTAAATCGATAAAAATCCCCAAAGCTTTATCAATTTCTCATTTTTTTGATCAACATCAATCATTACTTAAGTGATTGTGGAGTGCTCAGTAGAGATTCTAAGTTTAATAAACAGGGTAAAATTCTTAAATCCATCACCTGGAACATTAGCTGGAAAGCATTATACTTGCCCTATCCATTTTGAGGAGGAGGTGGGTGTGAGGTGTTTATGCTGGAAGAAATGACAAGTGGTCAGGAGTAAGATATTAGCACAAACCTCCCAATTTTGGGTAAGTTGATCTGTAGAAGAAGCTTGTAACAATTTAAGCATTCTTTGATCCTGAAATCTGATGGTGGCTTTCTGGCATGTTTCATCTTGCTTTACAAGGTACTTGACAATACGTTGAAAAGAGATTTGCCCAGTTACTTGTTTCCTTCCCTTTTCTTCTACACCACCAGCCAGTATGTTCCTAAGGGTGGAGATTGCGTTGGGACTTCAGTATCCATTGGATTGGCTTGAATTCATAGTACTGTTTCTAAGAGAGCCAAATTTTGAGCTCAGAACTGGGTTATAAGCAAAGTTCTGGGAAGTTATATTAAGGTAAATTTGCTTTTTGCTTCAAAGTGTCACCTTCAACTAGGCACCTCCTTTAAATCAAACGTCTGTTTGGGATTCTTGAATGAATTACTCATTGCTTTTGTACTTAAAAATATTTTGAAGTTATACAGTGATCTTATAACCTTGTCACTATTGAGGATTAAAAGGCATTGGACATTTCTCCTCAAAGGCCCAAACAAAGAATTCCTGAACCCATTCATAATAATTCTTGTGAACACCATCCTCTAAAATATAAGGAATGTTAATACTGTAATTCACAGTAGAGCTCTGCAATTCTTAATGTAATAAAATGCAACCAAAAACTCATATGACTAGAAGAATATTGCTGTCTAGTGTTGAAATGGATCATTTAAAAAATTGGAACTAAGTGCCGAACAGGGAAATCCACAATAAAAATGGCAGCAGTAAAGGGATAAAGCAGCTTTCATAAAGAACGTCAACATTTCCTTTCATGTGGATGCTTCGGCTAAAATATGTTAATCTGATCAGTTTGATTTACTGGTTTTGCTTAATATTTATAGAAGGCCAATCATGTAGAATTTTACATTTTGTAGTAGACATTCTGTGGATTTTTAGTTTAATCTCCATTCCTGTCCCCAGCCCCCACTCCCAAAAGGAAAATACTGATTAATGGTTGTGGCTACAGATATGAGTGCCATAAAAATGAGACAAGATGGTAACACACTTCTTTTGTAATGGGAGCTTCAAAAGGTGACAATGAATCTTATTTTACAGATGGAAAATGTATACACGCCTGAAGTGTACCTGACTGATTTACCTCTGCTTCAGGATTTCTGGGTATTGCAGAATATTTTTTGAATTAAGGCACATAATCAGGTAGTTGTGCTGTTTCACCCCCATAAGCAGTTTTCCTGAACAACTGCTGGGCACTGATCTGAGAAATAGCCACGTGAAGTTCTCTGCTGTTCGTTTAAAGATGGGGAAGAGCCAAGTGACCTAAAATGCAAATGGGAATTTTTTTCTCAGATTCCATCATTCATTCATTCTGGAAATATATACTAAATCCCTACAAATAGCGGGTCTTCTCCTGAGCATCCGGTTTGTTTTTATTTCATTACAGATTCTTTTGCTGATTGCATTTCCCTTTTGCACAGAGTGCTAGAAAGCTAGAACCAAATCTGACAAGGACATAAGACCTCATGGCGCATATTTATATAAAAACATCTAATATCACCCTGGCTGGTATGGGTCAGTGGATTGAGTGCCAGCCTGCAAACCAAAGGGTCACAGGTTCAATTCCCAGTCAGAGCACATGCCTGGATTTCAGGTGAGGTCCCCAGTAGGAGGTGCATGAGAGGCAACCACATATTGATGTTTCTCTCCCTCTCTCTCTCCCTCCTTTCTCCTCTTTCTAAAAAAAATAAGTAAATAAAATCTTTAAAGAAAAAACTAATATCAACTCTTGCTGGTTTTATTTTATTGTAAGTTAATAAACATTTAGTGAGTATGCAATATGAATCAGGTACTCTATTGTTTTTTTTTTACTTTTTCCCAATTTCTATATTTAATAAAGACATTTTTATATTTTATGTGCTTTTCTAAGCTGTCATATATAGAATACTAGGCTCCTAATTTTTAAGGGTACAGATTGCAGCCATAAGACCACACTTCTTCAAACTAGAGAATTAACTTGCCTCAATTCCTGGCAAGAAAGATGATTTTCTATAAATTCCAATCACATCATATGGTTTGGTGCAAAATGAACGATCTATATGCATGAAACTAATTGCTTAATAGCCTTACTAACATATGCTTTCTGGAGAAAAATATACATACATATACACATACAACAAATCCTTTGCTAAAAGGTCTCCAGAGACTTAGAAGAAAATTGTAAGCAAACCAAGAAACTTGCATAGAGATTTATTCATTTATTCCACCCTTTGAGTCAAGTGCAAGTCAGGCAGCATTATTCATTTTGAAAAGCTATCTGGCTATTCTTTCTTTTAAAAGCAATTCCTGAGGTGAACAAATATGAAGTGTGTTAAGTTTTTCTTGAGGAATACCGATGTGCATCCTCTTATATTTTTGAAGCAACAACAAGCATAAAAGGATCAGAAGTCTTTGTCTGAATAGCTGTCATGGGAAAAAGTTGTTTACTCAAAAGTTACTCTTAAAAGTTGCATACATAAAGGGGTCCCCCCAAAACCAGAATTATCTTCTGGAAGGTGGACCCCTTGTAGTACTGGCTTCCTCTGCTAGGTGAATGTTCTAGGAACCCATCTGTAGCATGTAGCATGTAGCAGTGTACCAGCTAGTGTTGTTGTGAGAGGCTGTGTTCAGCTTCAGTGAATTTTTTTGAACACTCAAAGTATTTGCCCATTCCATGATGGTGGATTTACAAGTGCACCTGCCCACACCATGCTGAGTGTTCAGCAAGTTTTGACCAAAAATGGCCTGACCACCATGCTCCACACTCCCTATTCATCTGATCTCACCCCAGATGAAAAAAATCCTCAAAGGGAAACTTTTTGCTGATGTTGAAGAGGTGAAACAAAAAAACAGCAAAAGCACTAAAAGACGTCAAAGTTGATGAGTTCAAAACTGTTTTGAGCAGTGGAAAAAAATGTCTCAATAGATGTGTTGCATTAAATGGAGAGTACTTGGAAGGTGACTGAAGTTTAAATATGTAAGAATAAATACACAAGTTTTTATAAATAAATTCCAGGGTTTCTGGGTTACCCCTCTGTAGAGGCAATTCAAGATGGTGGCATAAGGTGATCCCAAACTCAGCTCTTCCCATAGATACAAGAAATCTACAGCTATGTAAAGTTCAATTCCCTCTGAAAGAGACCTAAAGAGTAACTGAACATCCCCTACTTGACAAAGGATAAAAGGGCTGCATTGAGACAGGTAAAAAAGGCAGAGATCTGTTCTCACCAAAAACCCTAAATACAGTGGCACACAATCAGGAGGGATCTCACAAATACAGAGTTTCTTTCTGTGGAGTGAAGGGCTTGTGTCCCTCATCAGGGACTTCAGCCCTTGAGAGCAGCACCAAGGAGAGGAATGCCCCTAACACCTGACATCGAACAGCAATGGGGCTCATGTCCAGGAGAACCATAGGGTGGTAGGAAATGGTGATTCCACTCTTAAAGGGCTTGGATGCACTCACTCATCCAGTGCAAAAGCAGCAGTTTGAAAAGTGAACAGACCGTGGGTGAAGGAGAACCATTTGCTAATTTTAAAGTGTCTGCTAGAAGGGTAGAAGCCTGTTGTGACTCTCTATGGGGAAGAAGGAGCTGGTGGGTGCCATCTTTGCATTCTCTTCTGAACTGCTAGTGTCAGTGGGCATGACCCACTCCCCACACTGCTCCCATGTCTCAAAAACCAATGCCTACTATAAGAGTGCTCCCCCCTTGCAACCCCCATAGACCCTTCCCACGCTGGTGGGCAAGCAGGGGACACAGAGAGGACACCCCTTGAGCACCTGGCTCCAGTGGCCTGGAAAGATTGTGTTTCTGAGTCCCGCAGGTTGGAAACATTTGGAGAGACAGTTCTTGGCAGGCTACCATCCCTAGGGCACCACATAGCATACTGAAACATACCCCTAGTCTTCCTGTGAAAAAGCCTTTTTAAATTGTCCTGGAGCTCCAGCTTGAGGGGCAGGCTTCAGGTTTACCACCCATCTAGAGGCTACAACAGTGCCCTCAGTGAATGTAAGTTGGGGAATGCCATCTTGACACTCTCAAGATGGTGTCACTACAGCTTGCTGGTACCTCCCGGAAAGGAACCCATACGTTTGTCTGGAGCCACAGTCTTTGAAATTTTTGCTAAGGGGATAACGCCAGATTGTCTGGTCTGGAGGCCAGCAGGGGTGTGATTGCAGTCCCATAGGACTGTATATATATCTGCACATCTCAAAAGCTGCTGACTGAGGGTCTAGCTTCCAATCCACCTAAAACTAAGGGCTGACTGAGATCTCTCCCTCAGGAACACTCACAGGTCTTGGCATACCCTTTACAATTAGGCCCTACTGAGAGAAAAATCAAGATACATAAATAATCAGAAAGATTTGTGAGACAAACAAAAGCTAGGGCAAGGTTAAATGATAAAGCTTATCTCCCACACAAAGTCACTTCTTCAAAACTGGTAGATACAGCTGTTTTTCCTAGAACATGGAAATAATACACAGAGACTCATACAAAAGAAAGAACAAAGTAAAATCCCATGAAAGAACCTTAATTTACCTGATCAGAGTTCAAGGTAATGGTCATGGTGCTGCTAACTGACCTTGGGAGAACAATGGATGAACACAGAGAAAACTTAAACATGAGATGGCAAATATATGAAAGTATCTAACGTTAAGTCACAGTTCTGTGGAGTACAGTCACTGAACTGAAAAAAAAATTGAGAAGTGTTCCAACACAGACTAGATGAAGCAGAAGAAACAATTAGAAGCAGGATAATGGAACTCATCCAAATAGAACAGCAAAAAGTAAAACATTAAAAAGTGAAGATAGCCCTGGCTGGTGTGGCTAAGTGGATTAAGTGCCCGCCTGTGAACCAAAGGGTTGTTGGTGGACTCCCAGTCAGGGGGCGTGCCTGGGTTGCAGGCCAGGTCCTCAGTAGGGAGCTCATAAGAGGCAATCAAACAGTGATGTTTCTCTCCCTCTCTTTTTCCTTCCTTTCCCCTCTCTCTAAAAATAAATGAATAAAATCTTTTTTAAAAAGTGAAGCTAGCTTAAAAGACCTATAGGAAAATATGCAGCAAAAAATTGTTTTCACATTATAATGGTCCTAGAGAAGAAGAGAAAGAGAAAGAAACAGAAAACTCATTTGAAGAGAGAATAGCTGAAAAGTCAAATTTCCAATAAAAAGATATAACCTGATGAATAAAAACACAAGACCCTACATATATGCTACCTACAAGAGACCTACTTCAGGTGCGAGGACACACAAAGACTGAAAGTGAAGGGATTAAAAAAACAGACGTTTCATGTAAATGGAAATGAAAAGAAAGCTGGGGTGGCAGTATTATATCAGACAAAATACACTTGAAACAAGGACTATAATAAAAGGCAAAGATGGGCATTACATAATGATAAAGGGGTCATTCAGCAATCCAGCAACACAATATAGTAATTGTAAATATTTTTGAACCTAAAATAAGAGCACCCACATATACAAAGCAAATATTAACATACCTAAAGAGAGAAACAGGAAGCAATGCAGGGGACACTGCTTTCCGTCTTTTAATAGTAGGGGACACTAATACCTCACTTACATGAATAGATAGATCACCCAGACCACAGGAACATTATCCGGGATCAAACATATGTTGGGCCACAAAACATGTTTCAAAAAATTTAAGGAGATTGAAGGAATATCAAATATCTTTTCTTGCCACAATGACATGAAATTAGAAATCAACTACAAATAATGGAAAAATAACAAATACATGGAGACTGAATAACATGTTATTAAAAAACCAATGGGTCACCAAAGAAACAAAGGAGGAATTAAAAACTACCTTGATATAAAAGAACGGAAAAACAACATATCAAAATCTATGGGGTGCAGCAAAAACCATTCTAGGAGAGGAGTATATAGTGATACAGGTTAATTTCAAGAAACAAGAAAGTCTCAAATAAACAATCTAACTCTACTCCGAATGGAGATAGAAAAAGAAGTACAAATGAAGCCCAAAGTTAGTACAAGGAGACAATAAAGATGAGAACAGAAATAAATAAAATAGAGATTAAAAAAGACAATATAAAAGGTCAATGAAACTAAGAGCTTTTTTTTAAAAGAAAAACAAAATTGACAAACATTTATTTAGACTCACTAAGTAAAAAAACAGAGAGGACACAAACAAAAATAAAATCAGAAATGAAAATAAAAGTTACAACTGCTAACAAAAATATGAATAAACATAAGAGGGTCCTATGCACAATTACACGCCAAAAAATTGGACAACTTAGAAGAAATGAATCTATTCCTATAAACATACAATCTCCCAAGACTGAATTATGAAGAAACAGAAAATCCTAACATATGGATTACTAGTAAGAGATTGAATCAGTCACACACACACAAACCCCAACAGATAAATGTCCAGGACCAGATGGCTTCACTGGTGTTATATCAAATATTCAAGGAAGATTTAATACCTATCCTTCTCAAACTCTTTCAAAACATTTAATAGGAGTGAACTCTTCCCAATTACTTTTATAAGGCTAGTGTTACCTAATATGAAAACCAGGCAAGACCACCACCCAAAATAAAATTACAGGCCAATATCTTTGATGCAAAATTCCTCAACAAAATAGCAAACTAAATTCAACAATACATTAAAAGGATCATACACCATGATCAGGTGAGATTTACTCTGGAGAAGCAAGGATTGTTCAACATCCACAAATTATCAACTTGATATACCACATTCACAAAATTAAGGATAAAAATTATATGATCATTATAATAGAAGTAGAAAAAGCATTTGGTTAAATTCAAAATCCATTTATAATAAAAACTCTCAACAAAGTGGGTATAGGTGGAATGTACATCAACATAATGAAGGCCATATAAGATAAGCCCAGAGCTAGTATCAAAAGCTTAAGTCTTTTCCTTTAAGATTAGGATCAAGACAAGGATGCCCACTCTCATCATTTTAATCAAAATCTAAACAGGAAAAAAAAAGGCATGCAAATTGGAAAAAAAGAGGTAAAACCATTGCTATTTGTGGTTGATTTGATTTTATATGTAGAAAACCTTGAAAACCCCATAAAAAATATTAGAACTAATAAACAAATTCAGCAAAGTTGTAGGGTACAAATTCAATATACAAAAATCTGTTCTGTTTTTATACACTATGAACTACCAAAAAGACAGATTTATAAACAAGCACATTTACAACTGCATAAAAATTAATAAAGTACCTAGAAATAAATTTAACCAAGAGGTGAAAGACCAGTATACTGGAAACTACAGACAGTGATGAAAAATCTATTCTATCTACGTTTTAGGAGCTTCTGTTATATCTGGTTCATAAAAATTTAGGATTGATTCTATGTTTATTTGCTCTATTTTATTCATCTATGCACAGATTCTGGTGCAGCCAAGATCATACCATTTTAAATACTGTAATGTTAAAAAAATTTTCACATTAATAGATCATGTTTACTTATTAATATTTTTTAATTGTCATTTACTATTCTGGATCCTTACAATTTCAGAATAATTTCTGCAGGTTCCTGACATAATCTCACTAGAATTTTGATTAATGTGCTAAAGTTCTACATTAATTGCTATATTTACAATATTCCCATTCAGAGGCATAATTCTTATCATTTGTTTATCTTCCTGTGTGTTCCTTGGGAAGGTTCTGAAATTTTTTCCAGACAGGGTTCTTGTATAATTTTTATTAAGGATATTACCAGATATTTTATGATTGTGATTATTACTATGAATTTATTTTCTCTCTTAAATATTTTTATTATTATTTTTAAGTACCATTAGTATTATTTTTTAAAAAATTGTCTTTCTATGAACATATACAAATAAAAACATAGACAGACTTACAGCATTGTCTTTTTTTCTTCTTTTTTTTATTTAATTGTTGTTCAGGTACAATTTTCTGTCTTTTACTCCCATCCCAGCAAACCCCCCAGCTCTCCCCACCTCCCTCCCATTTCCACCCCCCTAGTTTTTGTCCATGTGTCCTTTATATTTGTTCCTGTAAACCCTTCCTTTTTTCCCCTGAAATTCTCTCTCCTCCCCACTCTGGTCAGCCTGTTCTCTATTTCAGTGTCTTTGGTTATATTTTTCTTGTTTGTTCATTTTGTTGTTTAGGTTCCCATTAAAGGTGAGATTATATGGTATTTGTCTTTCACTACCTGGCTTACTTCGCTTAGCATGATGCTCTCCAGTTCCATCCCTGCTGTCACAGAGGGTAGGAGCTCCTTCTTTCTTTCTGCTGCATAGAATTCCAAACGGCATTACAAGGCCACAGTAATCAGAACAGCCTGGTACTGGCATAAAAACAGGCACATGGACCAATGGAACAGAACAGAGAGCCCAGAAATAAACCCAGGTCTCTATGGTTAATTAATATTTGACAAAGGGGGCAGCAACATAAAATGGAGTAAAAATAGCCCCGTCAACAAATAGTGTTGGGAGAACTGGACAGCTACATGCAAAAAAATGAAACTCGAGCACTAACTTATACCATACACAAAAATAAATTCAAGGTGGATAAAAGTCTTAAATATAAACCGTGACACCATAGGCAGGAAAATCTCAGATATTTCACACAGCAACATTTTTACTGATATGTCCCCTAGAGCAAGGGACATAAAGAAAAGAATAAACAAATGGGATCCCATCAAAATAAAAAGCTTCTGCACAGCTAAAGAAAACAGTATCTTTTAAATATTTTTATATTTAATCAAGATACGACTTTGCCTGAGTTACAGGTTGGTCCCCAGTCGGCGTGTGTGCAAGAGGCAACCAATCGATGTTTCTCTCCCACTGGTGTTTCTCTCCCTGTGTTTCTCTCTCTCTTCCCTTGTCTTTGGAATCAATAAAAGAAATAATTTAGCAAATAATATGATAGATGAACACCTTTTAAATTTTTAAATTAAAAAATTTTATTTTGTATCTTGCTGTTTCAATCTTTTCATTTCAAGTAATTTTCCAGTTGATTACGTAGGTTTCTACATGCTAGAATTGCTCAATATAAATTTACATTTATTTAAGGTAGGAGTCTGAGAATGTATTAGGAAAAAGTCATATCATGTCAGCCCATTCCCTTTATCCCAACTTACAATATTCTTCTTCTGAAATAGGATGAGAAATCTTTGGGAAATATTAGGTATGTTTGCTCCAAATTATAATGTTTGCAATTACATTTTTTATAAAAATGAAAATTTCCTCTTTTTTCTAACAAATCTCATATCAGTTTATCATTTTATTGAATTTTTTAGAACTTCCACAATAATCTTAAATCATAGTGCCATTGCTAGGCATCTTTGCACTGCTCCAGGTGCTGACGTGGACTTTCTCTCTCTGCTAAGTGATTGTGGCCGTTTTCCAGGCACACTTGAAGGGCCTTCGTCAAGCATAAATAATGAGTAGCAACAGTATTAATATACTCTCTCCTAGTGGGATTGGGAAGATCAAAGATGGTGGTCATACAATACAACTCCCATGTCACTGCTGGGAGTTTTCCAAGTGGAAGACTCTTTCATGATTCTTGAGTGAACAATACTTCTTCATTTCCTGAAGTAATGGCTGGATTTATTGAAATGTTCAAATAAGTTTTCATGCTCCAATGTGCTCAGCATAAATACATTTCTACTTAGGGCAAAAGCCTGTAACTCTCGATGAAAATATTGTATTACTTTAGCCTGTTAGGTTGGCCCAACTCACCATATTCTTCGGAGACCGTGCGATCTAGCCCTAAGCAAGCACTAGATATATTTCAGCACTAAAACAGTTTCTCTTTTTAATAAATAAATAAAACAGTTTCTGAATACCATGTAGAGCTCAATGAATTTTATTGACTTTTGCGCTTTTCCTACAGAAACTTTCTCTAAGATCACATAATACCATTCAATCTAATCTAATTTTTACATGGTTTTCAGTGAGTGGTTATGCAGTGACAGCTCAGTTTTTACTCACAGGCTGATCCAGTTTGACACTCACAAACAACTCACACAAAGAAATCGTTTATTTCCTGTTGGCTTTAACAAAGTCAATGTCCTGAGAGGGAGAATGGTGCTGATATACCTGAGCACTTCAGTGAGAAGGATGGAAAATCACTTATGTTGCTCAAATAAAAAGACGGCTTTAGGGGGGAAAAAAGTTGTGGTTACATAGCTCTGCTGGGTAATTCTTTCCCATATCTCTGGGCAAATAAAACACATTTCCCCCCCTACTTTCTATTATGGAAATAAAAAGGAAACATTTAGAATTTTTAAAGAATATATATCCCTGATTTTCTTCAGGTAATAGTATCTTATGTGTTTAAACATATAATTACTTGATTCTGATGTCTTCTTTTTTAAAAAATTAATTTGAGCAATTAGTACTGCTAAAGTTTCTGCTAAAGATTTCATTAGATTCACTGCAGAACAATATAACATCATTAAACAAGGTGTGGTAATCTTTTTTCAGTTCCACTGTAGAACAAAGTATGAAAAACCACAGATTATTTCTAAGCATTTCCAGGGTGCCACTAGTCTCCATTTGACCCGTGTTAAACATTCTCATTGCAATTCTCCAAATGAATATAAAATCTCAATTTAATCCCAACCCTAGGGAAATAAAACATACTGTTTGAGATGAAAGGCCTAATGTTACCTAG
The DNA here is from genome assembly GCA_028533065.1 of Trachops cirrhosus. Taxonomy (NCBI): domain Eukaryota; kingdom Metazoa; phylum Chordata; class Mammalia; order Chiroptera; family Phyllostomidae; genus Trachops; species Trachops cirrhosus. The sequence goes on from CM052538.1 coordinate 131,477,204, forward strand.
TTATTTGAATGCACTTCATGTTCTTAACATGGATCATAATCGAACTGTATTTTAATAACTCAAATCATTGCACATTCAAAACAATATCTAGCTACCAAATAAATGCCACAAACCTGATAGCACAGAAGAAATAAACAGCAACTGCATATTTTAACTGTTGAATTCACAAAGGAGTTTCATGTGGATCATGTTGATATTTTTCAAAACTCTTAGCTTTTGAATATATAACCTTTTAAAATATAACTGATTATATTAATTAATCAGTAAGAGATCATTGACAACAAAATCCAGGGCATAGCTTTTTGATAATCTAACACCACAATTTTTGTTAATGTCAGCCATCACTTTGCACCTTTTTAAAATCCTACTTTTGCATTGTTAGACACTTGAGTAGTCTTTTGGTGGAGACTTTTATGTTATATTTTCAAAAAGAAGTCCTGATTACAATTAACATTTTCTTGACAAAGTTTAACAATATTGTATATCCAAATTTTTATTTGTTTCCCCTTCATTGTTAGTAATTCTCTAAAGCTGATGACATTTTCTTTTGGCAAACATCAATCTTTCCTGTACTTAAATACACCATAGTCAAAAAGCTGCTTTTGTTACAGAACTTCAGCTTATGTATTGCCTTAGTATGCCCAACTTATTTCTTTAGTCACTAGTTCAATCAATAACTGTCATCCTATCTTCAGAAATTTAGGAGGTGACCTGGAAAAAAATTTTTTCTGATAAATTTTATTAAATCAAAGTCTGAATGACTTAGCACTGAATTTAAAAATTTATTACCGAGCACCTTAAATCATTTCCTAAGGGCATTGCATTGTTAAAGAGTAATCGGGAAGATATTCCAGTGCTTTTTAAATATTACAATAAAATTTTGCCCTGGCTAGTATGGTTCAATGGATTGAGTGCCAGCCTGTGAACTGAAAGGTTGCCAGTTTGATTCCCAGTCAGGGCTCATGCCTGGGTTGCAGCCCAGGTTCCCATTTGGGGAAGTGTGTAAGGTAACTGATCCATGTTTCTCTCACACATCTATGTTTCTCTTCCTCTCCTTCTCCCTCCCGTCCCCCTTCTCTAAAAATAAATAAATAAAATCTTTTAAAAAAAAAGAAAAGAAAATTTGCTTCCATGCAGGCCTTGCTTATTTAAAACACAATTTTAATATATTTTGTTTGTATTTAAATACCTTGGGGCCATATGAAATTCTTAGAACACAAATTAAATTTTGAGACTTGGTCTTCATGTCTTATTTTCAGTAATGATGATCTCTTGGTGTGGATGAGGCAGGCGGGGGGTGGAGTACGGACCCTACCCCAAACTCTAAATAAGGACTTTCATGAGAAAAACCTCTAGCAAAATACAGTGAAAAGAGTCATTCATTAATTATAAATGTAATCAAATAGCTCGGTTCAACAGTTTTCTTTTCTCCATCATTGGAAAGATATAACAAAACTTCTACAAATATACAAAATTTAAAATAAAAAGGGAGAAACAAAGTCTTCTTAAAATAACAATAACCACAAAACAACATAACTACATTGCAGTGTTCCCTGAGAGAACATTTTCCTGTTTGTCTCTCAGTATATGAAAAGGCACCAGGAAGGAAGGAGAGAGGGAGAGAGACAAACACAGATAGCGAGAAAATTAAAAAAAAAACAAAAGATCAAGGAGGGTTAAAGGCTGCAAATGTAGACACAGTAGTTCCCCCTTATCCACAGGAAATATGTTCCAGGGCCCCCATGGATAGTACTGAACCCTATATATACTATGGGTTTTTCCTAAACATGTATCTATGATAAAGTTTAATAAAAAGTAGGCATAGCAGGGGGTTCACAACATAACTACTAATAAAATAGGACAATTATAACAACAAACGGCAATAAAAGTTATGTGAATATGGTCACTTATTTTCAGGGGATCCTTACTGGAGTCTTTGCTCAGTGCTTTCTGTACAACAGTTTGCTGCCAGTCGGAACCTATTTTCTGTTCTTATCTTCTACCCACAGAAGTGATGCCTTTCCATCTTAAGTAAGCACTTACCACACATACTGTGGCAGTTTGTAGTTTCAGGTGTGACAACAAAACTAGCATGAATCTCTTTGTAGTTCTTCACAATTTTATGGATAGGAATAGATCTTTGAAACCCCAGCATACAATTTTTCTTTCTTTCCTTATTAAGTCACAAACTTTTACCTTTTCACTTAAGGGAGCATTCTACAACTTCTCTTTAGCATATCTGAATTGTCAGCATCACTACCCTTGCGCTTTGGGACCATTATTAAGTAAAATGAGAACCAGAACACATGCTCTGTGACAACACGACAGTCAATCTGATGACAGAGAGGGCTCCTAGTGACTCCAGGGCAGGCAGTGCATACGAGGTCTGTCTAGAAGGTATCCAGCCATGTAATATGAAAAATAGAGACATTTATTTTTTCTGTTTTGTGGTTTTGTTTTTTTATTGTTATTCTATTACAGTTTTTCCAATTTTCCCCCTTTGCCCTCCTATCCCCAGTTCTATGCCCAATAAAACTACTTTGCATCTTTTTATCTTCGGATTTCTACTCTGGACACTTCATATGAGTAGAATTTAAAAATCTGTAGTTTTTTATAACTAACTGCTTTCACTTGGAATAAGGTTTTTAAGGTTCATCTATATTATAGCATGGCTCAGTATTTGATTATTTTATTGCAATATAATATTCTATGAGGAATTGCTTGATTTAATTTGCTAGAACTCTCTAACATGAAAAATAAAGACTAAATTTACTGAAGAAGATACAAGGTATAGGAAACATTGTACATAGGGCAATGATGCCTTAGTTCCCTTCAAAGTAGGCACCTTGGGACCTCAAATAGTTCTCCCAATTGCCATTAGCTGCTTCATTGTGTTTTCCTGAATCTCATCAACAGTCTGAAATCTCTTCCCTTTCAAAGGTGATCTTAGTTTTGGAAAAAGTCAGAAGCACAGGGCACCAAATCTGGGCTGTAGCGGGGGTGAGTTACCTGGGTGATTGAATGTTTTGCCAGAAAATTCTACACAAGACATGATGCATGGGCGGGCATGTTGTCATGATGAAGCTTCCAATCACCAGCAGCCCATAGCTGTGGCTTCCTGAATCATCTGAATAGTTCCCGTGGAGGAATGTTCAAGCTTAATGCAACATTTGATGCAGATTTGTTGCTTTACTTGCTCAGTCATTTTGAATACGACAGTCACACAATACACATGCTCACTCAATGGCATCTACAGCCCCCACTGACTAGTACATCTCTGTGGTCATGATTCACGCATACGCATTCCAGTCCACTCTCCGTGGCTGCCAGGTTACATGGCAGTCACACAAACTGTTCTTGCTGTATTAACAATGGCTGGACTTTTTCTGGACAGACCTTGTACAGCATGGAGATGCTGGACAAAGGGGTGATTCATATCCAGGCAGGAGGAAGCAGGATTTCATCACAATCTTCAGAATGGTGCATAACGTAAATCTTTTGAATTGTTTATTTCTGAAATTTGTCATTTAACATTTTTGGACTATCATTGACTACAGGTAAGTGAAAACACAGAGAGTGAAGCTATGGATAAGGGGGAACTACCGTACAAAATTCAGAGTAAAAATTATTCCCAAAGTTTACAGGAAAGCACTCATATATATGATTCCATAAACAAAGAAAATAAAAGGCTTGGGGATACCAAACTATTCATAGCTCTTTATTTTACTTAGACTGATTTTTTTAAAGAACAGTAAACATGTGTAGAATATTTCAAGTTCCATATCACTTCAATTAGTGCTAGTCTTTTTCTTGGCTTATTATTGGTCCTGAGATTGCTATCAAAATACTATCTATGACATTTCAATCAATATTTCTGAAATTGTCCAAGAGGGTTGGAGAAATCTGGACCCATCAGGGTATATTTGGTCCACTTGCATTTTCCAGGACAGTATAGGCGTAGGCAGTGGTTTTGTTCTGTTTATCTCTCTCTCTTTCTGTAAATCATACTGTAGAGAGTCTATTTGGAATGGGATGTCTCTAGACAGGTCTAAGTTACTTTGTCCTTTTGGCTCACTGAGCACTATTAGATATTTTTGACTCTATAAAGCTTGGTCAGCATACTCTCCCAATATATTACACAGTATATTTCTATAAGATCTTATTTTAAAAGATTGATCTTATCAAAATATAGCATAACACTTCTATTTGATTAGTGGGATTGCCTTATTGTTTTGAAAGCATATAACTAAACTCTTTATATTTCCAATTGTCCTTGTGACTGTAAAGCACCCTAACTTGTTTAATAATATCACAGTCAGCAAATACAGAGATTGTGATACTTGCAAGGCAGTGAGCTAGATCCTGGGAATTCAGTGGTGTCAGTCAGTAATGAACGTAACAATAAGTTTATAATGTAAATAAGAAACCTTTAGTTTTTATGTCTTTGTAATTTTTTCACAGTAACAAATTCACACACACACACACACACACACACACACACACACACGACTGTTGGACAATGTGTCCTGATTTTTAGTTTGGAAAAAATGGTTACTACTCTTAAAAAATTTATACTATTTCTTAAATAATATAGTAAATAATCTGGAGCTACTATCAGACAGCTCTTAGCAGTGACAAAAGGGTTGATAATATTTTTAAAATAAAACAATTGCAACAGAAATTTTGGAGTGACTCAGACTATAATCTTTAACTTTGCAATTGCAGAAGTGAGGCATGACTATATGCATTCAGTAGGCATTTAAACAATATAATAATATAAAATGCAAAGCTAAAAAATGACCCCTTTCCCACTGGCTTTCATTGATTTCCTGTAGTGCATTCCTGATTCTAGATGATGTCAAACATTTGGACACCAGTGCCATAACAATTCTGGGCCAGCAATAACCCTCCTTTGAATAACAATTTCAAATTGAGAAAAATATATAATGAGAACCTGAAACACATAATTACATCCTTATGTCCACAGTTATATTAGAACATAATTTTAAGAAATCTACTGAGTGTAGAAACTATGCAAGAGCTAAATGTAAAGAAAGTCTTCAAGACCATCCCTTTCCTCTCTGCCTTCCTCAGGGCAAAGGCTCTACGGGGAGAGAACTGTTACGGAATCTTCACTTAGTTCACTTCTAGGATCCTGTCTTTAGCTGCTCTTGTACTCCACAGGTTGTTTTCAGCTTTAAAATCTTCAAGACCAAACTGATAACTTGGTCAGAAATCAGATAAGTAAACAAAGCCTTAGAAAGAATAATGCCCATTGTGTAAAGTGAAGTACTAACTAAAAGATAATTAATGTTATAACTCATGTGTTGATATAATTAAATGGATACATAGTAACTGAATAAATTACTTAAATTTGCCAGTTACTGTAAAAATTAATGTATTAAAATTTAGAAGTCAGAGTCCTTGTGATATCATTATACAATAAATATTTGGAATTATTCCATCTATCAATAATGCCATCTGTCTCATCCAATACAAATGGACTACAACCCATATGGCTCCTTTCCCCATTGATTACTGTGATGAATGAGATAGCAAAACCACTCATAAAACCATCATATTATATGACACTGTCATTAAAAAGATGGAGAAAGGAAAAACACAGATGATACTTAATTTGAAACTGTCAAGTTAATTTAGTAAAGTTTTAAGAACCAACATTATCAGCATGTTGCATGATATTATGTCAGTCTACACTCTCCCAGCATCTTAAAAGAAAATCTAAGAACCAAAAAATTTCTAGAAAGAGTACAATAGCTTATTATGGTATGTTCAGATTACTAATTATCACAATAAGAATTGAGTCAATTCCTTTTAGGCATGAATAATTAAATTAAAAACACTTTCTTATGCTCTGGCCTGTGGCTCAGTTGGTTGGAGCATCCTCCCATATACCAAGAAGCTGAGGGTTAGATTCCCATTCAGGGCACATACCCAGGTTGCAGGTTTGATCCCTGGTCAAGGCACATTAGGAAAGGCAACCAATCAATGTTTCTCTCTCACATCTCTCTCTCTCTCTCCTTTCCTCTCTCTCTAAAATCAATAAACATATCCTCAGGTGAGTATTAAAAAAACTCTTTAACTTTTTAGAAAATTATAAAATGATCATTTAACTTCTGATACTAAGCTATTTTAAAGCAAAAGTAGATTCATTATGCTTTAAAATACTAGCCATAAATTTCAACTTGGCAAAATAATCTTTCCCAAACTCATTTACTTTTTAGCTATGAATGCATTCTCTTGCAACAGCTAAATAATGACATACAATCATTCTGTGGCAAATTACTATAAACAGTACCTAAATTGACATTAACGAAGCAGGAAACCAAATACCACTAAATGGAATACTCAAATTTTCCATTTGATGTGGCAATTTGCATTATATTTAATTGTAAGGTGGGTGTGGTTGGCATGCTGAGAAATTACCTTTATTTTTCAAGATCCTTAAAGATGACCAGTATTTATTTTTGCTCTTAGTCTCACTGAAAATAATCTCTAAACTATTCTCATTGAAAGTCTTTCCAAATTGGGGTCCACATCTGTGGATGAGTGAGAAGAAATACACTATGACACTATGAGTAAGTGTGTTTATATTAAAACTTAAATTTAGCTTAAATAATTTAAATTTGTATATCATCTTATTTTTAGTTTACATTTAATATCAAACAAAGCCACGGGGGAGGGAGAGTAATCTGTGAAACAGCTCATATTCAAGTGTGTCAGCCACAGCAAAAATAAGTTAAAATAAAGCACAAATCCGGGAAATAATTTCTTATCAATTGAAGAAAGCAAATTCTATAAGACTTCTACAGAACCCAGGAGTCACAGGGAGAGGAAAGGCTCTCAGACATACAAGCCTTGGACCTTAACGGGTTCAGAGAAACTGCAAGTGTGATCATCAAAGTAAGGAAGGGGCAGCCAGTGCTGACTGCAGGCAGACTCCACCCTGTTAGCGGGTCAGCAGTGCGCAGGCTCATTACTGAAACACAAGGCACCTCCAGTACAAGGTGTGCCAAAGCAGCAATAGGCAGCGTGACCCCTGTGTTCCTGCTGGATCTAAAGAAATACTCACACCTCTATGCACGTGAAAACATATAATTTTAAGAGAAATTTCAAGTTTGAGCCACTGGCTATTATCTGTTACTGTATGGATGCTGCATGATTTTAATTGTATCTTTACATTTTATTTTAATATCTAGTAGTGTAAGGCTTTCTTATTCTTCCTCCTTTCCTCTATATCTTTGTTTCTCCTCTAGTTTTTCCTTTTGGTAAAAATTTCTGGGCTATTTTTGCCTGCTTTGTTATTCCATATCTACATTTTTTAAAATATAAAGCTGCCTGGTTATTACCACTTTTTAAACTTTTATTTTCAATTGTAGCTTACATTCAGTATTATTTTGCATTAGTTGCAGGTGTACAGCATAGAGGTTAGACAATCAAATACCATACAGAGTGGTCCCCGACTATTATATGTACTTTAGAATCATTATACTAAGTACCTGTAAACCTTGATGCTAATACAATTACATTTATTTTTAAAAATAAAATGATAGAACACAGGTATCTTTAAATCATTTTCATTTGGAAACATGGTAAACCTTTCCATTTTTTTAAAATTTCATCCTGCCATAAAGATTTATGGTTTTCTTTACAGAAGCCCTAAAATTTCTTATCATTTTTGATGTTAGTGTGCATGTCGTCTTTTCTCCACATTATCTTTTTCATTGGTGACTGCTGATATTTAAAAAGTAAAAGATTTTTTTCATATTTCTTAAGTAAGACTGTACTAATCTTATTAAACTCTAAATCTTACTAAAACTCTTACTAGTTTTACAGGTTGTTCCCATGTCTCATGGGTTTACTAGGCAGATAAGAACATCACTTGCAAATAATGTATTGCCAATATAAATTGTAACTTTAACAATGAACAGGTTCTTCTAAATTCCTTCTAGCATAAATGCAAATCAATAACCTATTATTCCTTTAAAAATCTATTACTTTCTGATAACACAGTGATATAAATAATTCTATGATTTAAATTGAATATATTTCAGAAATGGCTTTTGATGTCTGTGGGATAACTAGAAGTTACAACCCAAACAGCGTACAGATCTCATGCTGAAAAACAATCTGTTAAATATTTTAGAATAGATTGATAAGATTATTTTTAAATGTCTTCGGAGATATACAACTACCGCAAGTGAACAAAATATCAGAAAAATAAATCCCCATCCCCCAAAAGTACAATGTGACTTATGGGCAGCTCTAAACAGGGTATTTTTGAACATTGAAGCAATTCTCATTGCTTTGGAGAATTAAGATAAAGTTAGTGATGACTATAACTTTCTATTAAGCAATTTTCTTCCTCGATTGTGCACGGCCACTTACGAGGCAGAACAGAACAGCTCCATCAAACCTTATTATGCCAGATTTAGTTTAAATCTGATGAAATGCATTGAGAAAGACTTGATATTTTCTGAAGAAAACCTTTTCAATAAATTGCTTTTTTGTAGGCTAGAAATAAAATAGATACTATAGGTACCTTTTTATGTGTCCTTGAGTTCTTCCGCCAGGCTGCCAGCGCAGTCACAATGAACGTGCTGCTCGTTACGAAGCAATGAGCCCCGAGAACATGGTGCAGTCCCGCACTTCTGCGTGTAGCCTCTGGAAGTCTCGGATGTGGTTTAAGGACAGGAAGCTTCCCTTCGTATTCCACCACTCACAAGTTTCATTGCGCAACACACTAGTGCAATTTACCCAGCAAGGTACAGGACGTCTCCACCCTAAAACAGGAAGCAGGAATTAAGGCCTGAAATAAGAAAATATACTGTCCTCTTTCAAGCTATTTCTGAGGTCCTACTCAACTGGCTGGAAGGAGATAATAAGTACTTTGGTGGTTATTCTGAGAATTAAAAATAATGTATATAAAATACATGTTTTATAGAGTTTAGGCTCAGAGCAGCAATCAATACCTAATGGTCATCATTAGTATTTCTGAATTAAGACTTTGAACCAAATTATGGTTCAGTCCTGAATAATTAACCACTGTATTTGTTTTACAGGGTGAAATTAATATGAGGATGAGTAGTCAGACACACTGGGCATTCAAAGGAAAACAAGCTCTGAGTATATGGATTAACACTTTTATACCATGATATATGTCCTCCGTCACTGGACACAGGTATCACTAGGATTATTTATTCTTCAGAAATATTTGAAACACAATTAAGAAAAAAAACCTGTTTGCAGGCTCTGCATGCTTCAAAAGTGGCTCTGTGCTTCCATGCAATGAGAGGCTGTGGTGTGTGGGTCCCAGAAGAGGGTTTTCAATACGTGTCTGTAAAGCTGGAAATGGATTTTCTCCTCACCACCTCGGAGACTAAAGACTTTGGATTTTTGGCTCCTAACAGTTGATACATCACATTTTTTCTGCAAATCATCCCCTATAATTGGACATGAATTATATAAGACTTTTTTAGTTTTGCAAAGCATCTGCTTTCTTTTTCTGTCGAGATATCTACTAGATCTTGTTCCAAAAAAGCAAGGAGGATAATAAGGCCCTTAACTTTTAATTTTCATAAAAATTCTGTGAATTTTTTCACTATTAGAAAAAATAAACATATGAACTATTCAGCATGCATAGATGCCAAATATAGAGTGATGGCAAGTAAAAACTATTTTTTCTTCCTCATTCTTGGGTATGTAAATTCTTTAATAGAGATCTCGCTGAACTTTTATCACAACTAAACATTCCTCAGTATTAAAGCTCAGTGAAAAGAAATCTCAGTGCCTGGAAGACAGGGCAATCAAACCATGTGACAGTCCCATATGCAACTCCAAATCTGTCCTCATAACTGTCTGTAGAGCTCACAAAAGAGTCACACATGTAGCTATTGGAAGAATATCTTACACAACTTGGCACACAAGTTCTAAGATTAGCAGCTGAAGAGGGGGAGGAGGAAGAGATGAACATAATAGAGTAACTGACACCCATCCACTATCTTTCTAAATTGTTTGGAATGTTAAAAACATTGTTTTGATCAATCTATATATGTGACCTAAAATTTCAAAGAGAAATGCAAAGCATGTTGTGGTTGAAAGAACAAGTGATTAAAAAAAACCCACTATGAAATATATGATACTGAACGAGGGGGTCCGGCCAGCTCCCAAGTGGCATGTTAACATGATGAAAAGCCAGTGGAGGATGCTGTGACTCGAAGAGGCACGGGTCTGTTTTGAAAGAGGCCTGTGTCTCCCCACCCTCTTTGCCAAGTATAGCTTTTCGGGAGAAGTCCAGCCTCTCAAACAGGTGAGCTTCTAAATGTTCCAGGAGGTACCTACCCAACAGGTGACTGCCTCCTCCCTTCATAAGGTCTTCGGCTCTACATAGATCATCCATGTTATTCACTACACAAACAGAAGAGCCGCTCAACTAGTTCACTTCTGCTATTTGTGAACAGATTGTTTGAGACATAATATGAATACTAATTAATGATAAACTATCTGTGAGTGTTTTTGAAATATGGGGGAAGATAGCACTTTTCACAAGGCGCCCAGATAGGCCTTATGCAACCAGCCCCACTGGTCATAGGAAGGGTCAGGGTACAACTCTGAGATACGAAAGTAAAACTGCAGTTTTTGGCTTCAATTCAGTGGAAAACTGTAGATGGCTTTTTTTTTTCCCGAAGAGAAGGGGGTTGGCTTTCTTTTTAACCTTTTTCCTGTTAAATCAGAAGAGTTGAAAATAAAAACTCTCTTCACAGACAAACAGAGAGAAAAGCAGCGAGAATTTTGTTAGAGGTCAGCTTCAGTAGATGGAGGAATTAGACTCCTGTGTGTCTGGTCCAAGACTGTGGGTCTGTGCTCTGCAGCAAAAGGAATAAAAGTAGCTGAGTCTGACCCAGTGCTGAGTGCCAGAGCCTGACCCAGGCTCTCTGATGCCAGGGCAGGGGAAAGTCATTAAAAATATATGATCCCCCTTCAATTCACTTCTGTTACAAATAGTTTGCTTAGTCTAAGAGAAGAGTACCCATAAAAACATGGGGAATATAATTTTCTGTTAAAGGGAAAAGCATATTATTAGATTTGTTTGTGAAGACAATTAAAATGCCTTCTTTAGTAAGATTTTAAGTCACTGCCATAACAGGTTATTTCCCGTCCTTACCTTCCCAAACTGAATATGCTACTTTCTCCTCAAAACCATTATAACTTGCCCCATCTGGTCTCAGAAACTTCATATTTTATCACACTAGTCTGAGCTTGATATCTAACATGAATTCAGCAGTTCTTTATATTTTTTGGACTTAATGCCAAAGAAAAGAGAAGAGGATTATCCAAAATGAAACATAACAAAATTGACATCTGACCTTTGAGTTGTTTTTGAATTGAATTTTAACAATGGATGTATAAAGCATTAGAGAAATTCATTTGTCTCGTTCAAAGAAATAAACACATTTCATGAGAATTTGATTTGGAAAAGAATTAATGTTTGGCTGCAGTCTGCATTCATGTTCAGCTCGCCCTTCTCTGCCTGAGGAATAGATCTGGGCTCCCCATATTTTTCTGGAAGTGAATGATTCTTTCCAAGACTGATCCAGGCTTTGCCATCTTCCAAGCCTTCTCGGCAGCACAAGAAATGATCAATTTTTATTTCTGCATGTCAAATTTTTCTTTGCATTCAACTGAATCTAAAAGAGAGCTGCCAACCAGTTTGTAATTATCAAATGAGATGCTTTTAATAGAAGTTGCTTAAAATGACAGTAAAGGAAGTCCATACAATAAAAAAGGATGATGCATATCAAAGATACTTTGTCGAGTCTGTGAATTGGTGATACCACACATTCTTATGCTTGTTTATGTTTATTCATGTTTCTCTCTATATGTACTAATTTTCTCCCACCTCCCAGTAAACCTGTTGTTAATGTTTGAAAGCTACAGCAAGACTTTTCCTAAATACTTAGAAAAAAAGAGATGTTAGAATGTCTTCTGAGTTAACTTAAAAAATAGACACTTTTCCTCCTGCTTGGTTGTTAGGGTCAGCCTGACCCCTTGACTTGAGACTTAATATTTCATACAGGGTCTCACTTTCCCAAAGCCATCTCACCTGGAATTTCTCATCTAGACACAGATTCAGCCAAGGATACCAAAGTGTGTATACCCAAACTGTTCATTTTGGAAGGAAATCTTTATTCACAGCACTAATAGTTAACATTACTGAGCCATTCTGATGTGCCATTACTGTGCTAAGAATCTTATCTGCATGATCTCATCTGGTCTTCATAAATCCATTGGTAGTTCTATCTATGGTATCTAGTTTAAAGATGAGTGCTCTGAAACTTGGAAGTCGAGTAATTCACTCAAGTTTACACTGGTAGTACATGGCAGACTTGGCACTCAAATGTAGTGCTGTTCATGGACACAGACAACAGGAGAGCTGGGTGGAGGTGGGCAGAGGGTGGGTGGGGGACATGTGTAATAGTGTCACCAATAAAAAAAAAGTAGGGCTATATTATGTCAAAGCCCATGTAGTCTTAACTACTAAGTCACATTACCTTTAATTTCCACTATCATCTTCTTCATCTTTGACTGTACTGATTATCCAATCTCTAACCCACGTTGGATATGAAATATTTCTATACAACATCTAATGGAGTTGCAGAATAATGATTAATAGATGGTCCAAAGTTCTAGAGAAAGATGCCAAGTTAGAGTAGTATTAGTGTAGTATATGGGACTCAGGCTTTTGATAAGTTACCCTGTGAAACCAATTTTCTTTTCTGTAAAATGACAATTAGTATAGCTACATTAGGTACTTGAGAGGATGACAGAAAATGTATATGGAGTGCTCCGTACTTGGTAAACGATATATAGATAGTAACTGTTTATCTAATGTTGAGTTATCAGAAAATGATATAATCCCACAAACAAAGCAAATGTTTTGATAGCATATGGATTTGTTTTCCACATGTACTTGGTAGCTTAATTCCTCAAGAGTTATGGTAGTAATTTTTTCCTTTGCCTTGGACTCTCACTCTGTCTTCATATTTATTTACTACTGTTGGCTTAGTCATATGAATGAATTACAACTCACTGCATCTTATAATAGTCTGAGAAAGTATTAATAATTTGATACTAGTGAAAATTTTGATTTAATGCATTCTTAAATCATAACAAATTACTACTCTATCAAGTTTTACACTTATATGTAGAATAAAGCTAATTCTGGTCACTTATTTATTCAGTAAATTGTTACTGAATGCCTTTATGTGCCAAGCACTACATATTTGCTGGAAATACCATGTGAATATGTATCACCCTACTCTGAACGAGTCAAAGTCTAGTGGGAAGACAGTCATGCCAACAGAGGGCCCTGGAATCATTTCTGAAGACCAGTAAAAAAGGTGTTACAACCGTTTAATCAAGAGACAACGAGTTGCTGACTTGAGGCAGTGAGAATGGGTTGAAGTGCAGTTCTTCAATCCATTGATGATACTCACTGACTAGAACTGATGGAATGTGACGCTTGATGGAATGCATATTTGGGGAGGGCAGAGTACAAAGGTAAGAATCTAAGCTGGCTTTGTTTTCTAGTCTGATCTAGATGCACAAATGTAACAGTGATATGCTAAACAAAAACATTTTCTCCTTAAAATCTTGCACATGGAATCATCAGTGATATTTGAATCAATAATAGAAAATGTAAGGGATAATGATGTTAAATTTAAATAGAAGAGATAAAACAATAGAAAAAATAAAATAACAAGCTAACAAATGCAACTAGTTACATCACTACCATATAAATTAGGTGTAATGACTTATGATAAAAAAACCCCACTGGGACAGAAATTTTAGATTATTGGTCCATGAATAACTTTGCATTTTCCTTTCTTTTTTGTTCTACAGCAAATATCCAATATCCCATGTCAACAGCAGTGTATTTGCAAAGCATGCCAATGTCCTCATTGAGACTCAGATGTGGTTCTTACCCTCAACTTAGAGACAGATGCCCCACAGGAATTTCAGCACCTGTGTGCCCAATTTCTTCCAACACACTGTGATCACTTACCAGGAGAAAAGTCTCTGTTGCAAAAGGATATAGTCATTGGATTGGTCTGGTCTTTAAAAAGCTATTTAGGGCTTCAATTGCAAGCTGCTTGCAATTGTACAAAAATCTGCAGAAACAAAAATCTGCAGACACAATCAACCACAGGATTTCAACCAGAACTCACGTATTCCACAAAGAAATGATACATCATTTGTCCAAAGAGAATGAAACACCTGTTTCTAAGAGTGATTTAAGTCAATAAGTAATAAACTAAATGTTTGCTATGAATGCTTTCTGGTGTCTGAATGACTGTTGACCTTTTGAAGGGCAAAGTGTACAAAGGATTTAATGACCTTGTGACTTGACAGTCAAATAACTACCATTATGTTCAGTCAGTGTAAATGAGCATGGCTGACAATGGGCTAATTGGCTGCCTCTGGTCAGCCAAGTGTACTTTTGACCTTAATGAGAACCTAATCAATTAATACTTAAGGCAATAAAGACTGCTTGCTGATTAAGTTAGGCAGAAATCATCTTTTTCCAATAGGATTAGAGCTGCAAAGTGGCAAACTTTTAATTTAAATATATGAGAATAAAATTAAATTACATGTACTTAAAATAAATATGTTTAAAATTGAACCATGAAATGTGAAATATTTGATTCAACTATTTTTGTTTAAAAGCAAACTGTAATCCAGATACTAAAATGATAACTTCTGGTGTGCATTTGAACTATATGTTAATCAACTGAATATGGTCATAGAGTTGAAAAAATATATAAGTTTTCTTAAACCTGAAAGAGTCCATATTGAAATTCCAGAGAAATTAATGAAATTTGGTAGAATTGTTTTTCAATTTGGATCTCTTTTCTGGGAACTAAGATGATTTCACAGAAGTGATTGAGCATGATCACAAAATGAAGGAAGAAATGAAAGCTATACAAAGTGAAATAAAGGAAAATATACAGGGAACAAACAGTGACGGGAAGGAAACTGGGATTCAAATCAATGATTTGGAACAAAAGAAAGAAATAAACATCCAACCAGAACAAAATGAAGAAACAAGAATTCAAAAAAATGAGGAGAAGCTGAGGAACCTCCAGGACAACTTTAAAGGCTCCAACATCCAAGTCATAGAGGTGCCAGAAGGAGAAGAGGAACAGCAAGAAATTGAAAACTTATTTGAGCAAATAATGAAGGAGAACTCCCCCAATCTGGTGAAGGAAATAGACTTCCGAGAAATCCACGAGCCCAGAGAGTCCAAAAGAAATTGGACCCAAGGAGGCACACACCAAGGCACATCATTAACTACATTAGCCAAGGTTAAAGATAAGGAGAGAATCTTAGAAGCTGCAAGAGAAAGGAGACAGTTACCTAGAAAGGAGTTCCCATAAGCTGATTTCTCAAAAGAAACCTTGCAGGCAAGAATGGGCTGGAAAGAAGTATTCCCAGTCATGAAAAGTAAGAATCTTCATCCAAGATTAGTCTATCCAGCAAAGCTGTCATTTAGAATGGAAGGGCAGATAAAGTGCTTCCCAGATAAGGTCAAGTTAAAGGAGTTCATCATTACCAAGCCCTTATTATATGAAATGTTAAAGGGACTTATCTAAGAAATAGAAGATCAAAAACTATGAACAGTAAAATGGTAACAAACTGACAACTATCAACAATTGAACCTAAAAAACAAAAACAAACGAAGCAAACAACTACAATAGGAACAGAATCACAGAAATGGAGATCACGTGGAGGGTTATCAGTGGAAAGTGGGGGAGAATGTGCAGGAAAAGGTACAGAGAACAAGAAGAATAATTGGTAGGCATAAAACAGACAGGTGGAGGTTAAGAATAGTATAGGAAATAGAGAAGCCACAGAACTTATATGTACGACCCATGGACATGAACTAAGGAGTGGGGGATCCTGGAGGGCGGGGGGTGGTGCAGGGCAGAGGGGGAATAAAGGGGAGAAAAAATTGGGACTATATTAGCATAATCAATGAAATATACTTAAAAAAGTTGTTTACAACAGAAATTTTCACTTTTAAGTCATAAATTATAGTCTTCTGTAACTTGATTGATACAAAGCAATATCTCTGTATGCGCTCTGTGGACTAGGTAAACAGTCTATGCCGAATGAGGTCATAATTTGTAGGAACATCTGGAATTACTTTCTGCTTACAATGTATATCTGACTTGGCAAAAAAACAAGTTTATCATTTTAGGTTAAAATCTATCATTTGGACACAATGACTGAAAGTTATAATTCCTCTCCTTGAACATTCATCTCCTCTGTGAATGTTCTCCTGTTTAAATCTTTGCAACTCCTTGGGCTCAGATAATGTATTTGAAAATGTATCCAATTTATATAGAAGAGGAGATAGAGTGTTTTAAAAACACATAAAATCCAGTAGTTCTTTATCTGCAATTATTGTTTCATTAGGCTTTTAATACAAATTGATATGCAAATATGGATACTATTTTTAATACACCATTTTTGCACAGTATAGTGACTGAAAACAGAACAAACATTCTGCATACTTAGATTCATGAGAAATATGTACCATTCAAAACTGGAGTTTATTATCATATTGTAGTGAGTAATAAAATATGTTTTGGGATACTAAATAAAACAGTGCTAAATTATAACGAGAACACTGACAATGTTCAGGCAGTCATGTAGATTCTACTACCATGTCATCTATATATTTTTAAAAACTACAAAGCACTGTTCATATTCCTCTACTGATAAAATAACACACAGTCAGCACCTCGCTGTATTTGTCAAACAATAAGTGAATTTAATCTCATCTCTGGGTTTTTAAGACAGGACCTATTAGGTTTGAAAATTCAGATTGGTAATTCTGGTGGTTACATCGAGTTATGTATTTTGTACAGAATTACGTAAGAAATCCACAAACTGCAATGGAGTTAGAATTAAATCTTATAGGCTCATTTTGGCCTTACTCTGCTATGCTTTCTCTTATTCATTAATATTCCTACTGCTGGATATTTAAACTGAATTCAAAGCATTGTTATAATTTATGCTGAAGTCAACATGTTACCAGATTATCACATTAGGATAAACTCCTAGGAGTAGGATCACAGGGTAAAAGGATATGGACATTTTAATCATGAATAAATATTGCTAAACTGTTCTTTGGAAAGGTTGATCAGTGCACACTCATCAGCAAAATACTCTCTTAAGATCTTTTCATTATCTATTTCTCAGTTTAAAACTCCATATGCTTAAAGTGAGGAATTTAATGTGTCCAACGCAAGAAATCTTCCTCAGTTCTAGAACCTCCTCACTCACGATCTGAGTATTTATTCCCCCCATTCCCCCCACGCTCATCTCTGAGAGCACAGCTGAACACAATGTGAGGAGCCTCCCTTTACCTTTCATGTTTGCCAACCTCTAGCTCACATCAGTCATGAATTTGTTGTGCTGCAGTCACTTCAGCTCTATATTCCAATTTACACATCTCCTTCAGCTGTGTCTAATCTTCCACTTAATCCATTCACAGAATTTTTCATTGTAATGGCTATAGTTTGCATTTTTAAATGCTCATTTTTTTTCTTTTAAAAACTTGCCTACTTTTAGTAGTGTATTGTTTTTTCAAATACTTCATATTATATATCCAGTACCATATTCTGACATAGGAAAATCTAGGGTTCTAATTCTGCTGTATCTATTTATTTACTTATGTTTGTTCATTTCTTGTCCTGATGACTCTGATGACTCTGCTGTGTGGTGGCTGGTTCTTGATGTGTTCGGTTATTCTGGATGGTGCACTACTGTTTGGATGGCTTTATCTGTGGGACTCCTGTGAGTCCAGGCTTCGGAGTGCATTTTGCCAGAGGAGTTTTTGTTTGGTTCTGTCCGTTGCTCTGCACCACCAGGTCATTAACTTGGAAGGACCTGAAACGAATTCATCTGCTTAGGGTTTCCAGGACTACACTACTCATACAGTTTCAACTCCAAATTTTTTTGAGGAAAACCCTCAAACAAATATAAATAAATAATTGAATTAAATTAAATCCAAAGATTGTTTTCCTGAAAGTTTGGTCCAAAAACATGGGTGTGTTTTATACAAGGCAAATACAGTGTTTTGCCTCCTTGAGAGGAGTTCAAAATGGGCCCTTTTAGATGTTTCTCTTTCTGTCTTTCTCTTGCTGATATGTGCTCTGCAGGAGTTCTTGAACCTGTGATCTTGTCTGTTTTGCAGAGCTTCCCCGTTGCAAATGGGGGTATTTGTGATCCTGCAGGAGGTGGGGCTGGGTGCATCCCTCCCTTCCTGGAGGTTCGATCTCTGCCTGGGAAGGGGGCTCTGTCTGGCTGGAAATAATCCCAGGAGCTCAACTCCTACCCATCCAGTTCCCAGCCCACTGCCCTCGCAGCAGACACAGTCCCAAACTCTCCACTCTGTGCCCTCTCCAGCCAGCTAGCTGCCCTGGGCTGGGGCGGAGAAATCCCCTCTCTGTGCACCTTTCTGATATGTCTGTCCAGCTGTAATCAGTGGAAGCAAGCTGCCCTCCATTCTTTCCCCTTGCTGGCAGGGCAGTGGTATTACAGGGTGCAGCCAAGACGGGGTCCCAAAAAAGGATTTGGAATGGGGTCCAGAACTCAAGGTGTCCAGGGATGTCCTCACCCCTCCCCCACACAGGTATGGATTGGGAGAAGGGACGCGTGGAGCAGAGCCATTGAGAGCTGTTTTGCATAGCGTCAGCTTTGCAGCTAACCTCTGGCGTGGTTATTTAACATATCTATAACCTTTAACTGGTTACATAGATATGTTAAATAGCTGTGGCCTTGCTCTGAGCCAGGGGAATGGAAGTAACTTCCCCACCAAGATGTAACTGGGGGGCAGGTCCCCTGAGTTACAGCACCTGCGTGGGGGCTTGGAGAAGATTGGCCCTGTGACACGGGGTCACGTCTGCCCAGACTCACGACGGCAGCCCAGTAAAGCTGGAAGGATATGGGATACACTGCTGGCAAGTGTAGCCGATTGTGGGAGGAGTCGGAAATGGGGCTGCAGAGGAAGATTGGCGTGGGGATTTAAACCCAGACATGGCAGCAATTGGAGGGAGGACCACGGCCATTAGGAAAGAGAACCACTCGGTCTTCAGCGGAGTGGGGACTCCTGCAGCCCTGTGAGAGAGAATCACCATGTGGCTTTAGCAGAGAACCACCACTCAGCTTTGGCAGAGTGGCGACCCCCCTCCTCGCAGACATTGCAGAGAGAGGACCACAGCCCTGTGAGGGAGAACCACGCAGCTTTGCCAGAGTGGGTACTCCCATGGCCATTGTGCAGAGAGGACCGCATTGTACGCGGCTGTGGCAGTACAGAGAGAGGACCACTCGTCTCGGCTGCAGCACTGCAGAGAACCATGTGGCTGTGGCAATAGAAAGAAGAGCCACGCAGCTTTGCCAGAGTGGGGACCCCCGCAGCTTTAGAAGGGGGAACCACCACCCAGCTTTAGCAGAGATCCCAGCAACACAGCTGATGGTGCCAGGAACCAAGGAAGGCCTATCAGCCGAGACGGATTGGTAGGAAGAACTGGGGGCTGCCTGAGCCACAGACTTCTATTTCTTTTCCTGAGATACGGTACCCCAGACTGGGGAAAGGGGGGAAGTGTGTGTGTTTGTGGTGTTTTAAGGGACTTTGGGATTTTGATGAAGATATTAGGTCACTACTTTAACTTTATATAGCATTAAATAAACATTTCCTTTCCTTTTCACGAATCTCTGGCATTGAGAGATGTCTTTCCTATAAGGCAGCGGACATAAGGAACCTGGGGGGTTCCTTTCAGTAATAGTATATTGCCCTTGATCCCCTTTTGTTCTGTAACAGTTTTTTGGCATCCCTGGGTGGGCCAATAATTGCCTCCCTGCTTTCTGTAACAGTGGCACACTGTATCCCTGCCCAGCACACTACAGCTCCCCTTTTAAAAAGTCTCTCTGGGCACTCCCACTGCAATGCTGAGTCACTGTCTGGTTTTCCACACACACCCCCTCTCCAAAAAGCCAAAAGTCTCTCACACTCACCGCTGGCAGCAGCCTGCCTCCATCTGACCCAGGTGCAGATAGAGTCCCTCTCTCTCTCTGGCACTCTTCCGGTTGGCGTTTGCTGCTGCTGCTGCAGCTATGGGTGTGCTGTTGCATTCAGCAACTGTGAGAACAGATGCCGGAGACTTTCAGGGTTTCAGAGATGTTACTTTATTGGCCAAGTTTTACCTGTGCAGGGGCGGACTCTGAAAGTGTCCGGAGACACGGTACCCGCAAGGGCTGCTAAGGAGAGTCGCACCGTGCGCTTACAGCTAAGTCCTTATACATGGGTGGGCAAGCAAGCATTATACAGAAGCAGACGTGGCAGTTAGTTATTCGCTTACAAAGTCCGTAGGCGGGAACAGGGTTGGGGATTGGCTCAACAGTAGTAGCCTTACAAACCAAACATGTTAGTTAGGTTGCATCTGTTTTACAATCCTTTGTACTTGCTAAGTTTTCCTTGCTCCTTACATGTGCCACTTGCTGTGTGTGTGTGTGTAGCCTGAATCTCCCGACTTTGTGTATCCAAGTCACTCCTGGTCTGGGCCCGGGGGTTCCCTGCCCTGGGAGGGAGGGAGCTGCAGGGCTGTGATCAATGACCAGGCTCTCCAAGCCCACAGGGGCCAGGCATGGGGTATTTCCCCTTTGGCCTATAAAATCTCCTTACCACCCACTGTGAAGCCTCTTCTGTACTCTTTGGCTTCCAAACTTCGTATCAACTGAGATTCCATTGAATGATCAGTTAATTTTTTCAGAAGATCAGCCAAGTATCTGAGTCGGGGACAAGAGCAAGTGGACTCAGCTTCCACCTACTTGGCCACCATCTTCTCTCCTCTGAACAAAGGAATTGCGTGTTTTAAAAATTTGTGTGGCACACCAGTTGAAAATCGCTGCCCTAGAGTTTTTTTTACTTCCTTCCTTATGAACTCAGTCACACAATTTAAATATTTTAGTTTGTCTGTCTTTTTTTTTTTAATTCAGCATTTCTAGTTGCATGTTCTGGGATATTTTCAGACAACAAAGTGTTGCAAAAAATTCAGGATGTCCTAATTCAGTATAGATTTCAGGTAAATAAGGAATACTCTTTTAGTGTAAGTATATCCCAAATATTGTGTGGGCCATACTTACACTAAAAGATTATCCTTTGTTTATCTGAAATCTAAATTTGACTGGGTATTATGTATTTTTATGTGCTATATCAGGCGACTCTATAATATAACCCATCATATTGTTGGAAATCAAAGTTGGTTATATTTTAAGTATGACTTCAAGAAATCAGATATGCGTAACACATTTACTGAGTCATTACACATTTGAAAATGTAAATTTTTCTCAGATACATCAATTTGGCTGATTCACGTAGTTTTAACCAGAGAATTTTATAGACAATATTCCTCTGTCTTTACAACTGCAATTTTAAAAAAAATCTGAGTCCTTAAGTCTCTCTCCCACTTTCAAATAATCATCCTTTCTAAAAGCTTTCTATACCTTTGTAGCTTAATAAGTTAAAAAATATACCTCACACCCTGACAGGGTAGCTCAGCTGATTGGACCAATTTCCCAATGAGTCAGGATTGCCGGTTCAGTGCCCCCCCACCCCGTCAAGGCACATACAGGAATCAATAATGAATGCATCAATAAGTGGAACAACAAATCGATGTTTTTCTCTCTCTCATATCAATAAATTAAGCAAAAAATTTTGTATCTTGATATTGATCATTCTTTATAGGCATTTTCTAAAACCAAAACCAATTACGTAAATCTTTTTGATCTACTTGTATAGATTCAGGATTTTTTTTACTCTTGGAGACTTTGAATTGTTGTGGGTTTCATTTATTCTGCTCCACTTTTCACATTTCTTCACATCTACCTCTTATTTTGGGGTAACTTTTCACAATCCTGTCCTCAGTCCTGTGTGGGTATACTACATTGATGTGTTTCTTCTTTGCTATTTTTAATACATTAATTTTTTGTGTGATGTTATTTTCCTCTTGATTTTTTTCTTTTGTTCCACCAGCTTCCTTTTCACCCATTTCTTGTTTTATCCTGTAGGTAAGATGATGATTTCATAAAGGCAAAGTTCTTTTCCATTTTCTTCAGTGTGCAAAACAGTTGCAAAACTTTTATACCATTTTAAGTGCATTTTCTTACAAAGTGTCACCTCTATCTGCATTCTATATGTTCTGTTTATTTGCTTTCTTTTTTTTCCCTTTTGGTGGAAGCAAAATTTATTTGGTAGCTTTCATTTCTGAATGGGGCCATTCTATCCAAGCCTTCCTCCTTCTAAAATAATGTGGGTGTATTCTCTTGCTTTTTCTTTCTTGAATGCTTGGTAACTCAGTAAACATTGTCAGAATATATGCTGTGGGCACATGCCAATGCTTTTTAAAATTTTTATTTATTGATTTTAGAGAGAGAGGAAGGGAGAGAGAGACATTGATTTGTTGTTCTACTTATTTATGCATTTATTGGTTTCTCCTTTTACGTGCCCTGACCTGGGATTGGACCTACAATCTTGGCATATCAGGATGATGCTCTAGCTAAATTACTAGCCAGGCATCAATGTTCAGTATTATTTGTTTGCATCTCAGATATCATATTGGAAGGGATGGAAGACGGGGTGAGGGAATTCTATTTTTGCTAGCCCATCCTTCATTCTTCTCATATATCAGTAGAGTTCAGAGGTGGGTAAGGACTCTGGACTTCACTTTGTTTTCCTGTGCTAGCATAACCCAGATATTTTCCTTCATGGACCGCCTGGTCTGTGTGGTTTGAGAGCACATTCTTCCCTGACTCCCTGATTGGGTCACCTGCTGCCTGCTGCTCTTTGATCAAGCCAATCACTACATCAAGATTATTCCCATTTCTCTCTTTCTCATCTCCTGGACCCAGAATAGAAATGGCCAGGCTCAGTGGATTTCCAAGCCAGGGTTCCAAGTTACTGTATTGAAACAATAAGAGACAGGTATTCCCAAGTAATCAGTCAACATATATTCATTTGCCTTATTTTAATTCTAATTTCTGACCTTTCAAATTTAGGATAAAATTGGGAAAATACCAGTGAGCTTTTTTAACAACTGTATTCACATATCATCCCTTCATTACTACTCTCTAAAAAAGGAGCTCTGTGCAGATTCTGTATTTGGATAACACATTTGATCTTCCCCTAATTGTAGCATCGATCATACTTTTTTTGGTTCTTTTGTTAACTTCTGGTAAGTTCCACAAAAAGTTGTGAAACTACCCTTATGTTGCTTGTCATCCTTCTAATTGCCCATTTAAAAAATTATATATATATGTGTATATATATATGTATATATATCTCCTTGGGAAAGTAATTTTACTTTTTCAGATCTTAACTTGTAAAATGAGTGGGTAGTAGAATGACTTATTGTATCCTATTTCCATGATGACATGAATCAAGAGAGTATGTTTGTTCACTGTAATGTCAACATACAAAAAAAGCCAAGCAACAAATCTGGCACTCTCTACCTTGCCTAGTCCATAAGCAAAGATTAATTTACTCCATGGTCAGTATTCCTATTTATGATTTCAAGTTCCCTCGCCTCAGAATTGACCCTGGACATGGGCACAAACAGTAAGTAACAGGAGGAAGGCAGATGTAGATAGAATATTAAGTGTGGGGGAGATTTTCCTGTGATTACTCCTATCATCTCTGTGAACTAAGGTCATCATCAGAAAGTCAAGAGAAAGGAGAAATTGTTGTTCCGTTCTTGGTTCAAAAGTAGCTTGCGGCGATATGGCTAAATGAACCAAGAAGCTTGGAATTGTTGGTAAATACAGGACCTGTACGGCACTTCCCTCAGGAGAGTAGTGAAGGAAATTGAAGTCAGCCAGCAGGCCAAGTACATTTGCTCCTTCTGTGGCCAAACCAAGATGGAGAGAGGAGTTGTGGGATCTGGCACTGTGGCTCCTGCATGAAAGCGGTAGCTGGTGGTGCCGTGGCCTACAGCATCGCTTCCACCCTCACAGTAAAGTCTGTCATCAGAAGACTGAAGGGATCAAAAGACCAGCAGAAGCGCCACAATTTGACACATTGCTAAACTATAACAAGTGGATTAATTTATATAAGAACAACAGCAACAAAAAAGGAGGAATTGTTGAGGTCTGTGCTGAGGGGAGAAATTGTGAACTAGTCATCAAGGAGTGTCAGAGGGTGAATGAATTAGCAAATTCATTGCTGGGTTAGCACCAAGTGCTCAGTTACCATAAAAGGTCACAGATTTAAAGTGGACCAGTCAGCATGACAATGGTTCTTCTTTAGCCATGTTTAGGTGCTCAGGTGCAGGTAAAGAGTGGGCAGTGAACTGGATTTAACCAGGGTTGGGGTTTTGTCAGGTGAGTGTAATGGAAGGAGGGAGAAAAGGGAAGGAAGTTGAAAGCAAATGCATGGTTGGAGTGATCATATGATGGGCTGCTTCATCTCCTCAAGAAATGAAAGAAGGAAGGTAGCAGGGGCCTAAAAACGGAGGACTAGAAGTGACTAAGAAGCATTAAGAAATGGTAGGATGAATCAATGACTATAGGTCCCAGTGGAATGAGAGTACTACAGGGAGTGAACTAGAAAGGTTAGGGATGGAAATCAAAATGAAAGATGCTTGCAGTGAGATCATGGAGTTCTGGCTGTTGTTAGAAAATAAGGGCCCAGTGTATGACCATGAGAGTTAGTGTCTGTGGAGGAAGAAGACTAGCTAGGTACTGGAACGACTATCTTGTCTACCTGGGAAGGCTGTCGTAATCACCAAGAACTGACCTAGAACCTGGAGTTAAAATATGTAAGGAATGAGGGGAAACTTCTGAATAAGAACTTCTGATACAACATTTTGACAGGCAGTCAGGCAATATTTGTCTTTAGTCTCATATGTTCACTCAGCAATTTCATTATAGAAAATTTATCCAACATAAATAGTTGCACAAGAATGTAAAGATATTTGTAGAAGAATGCTCGATTACAGAAATGCTTACAATTGCAAGGAACTGTAAATAACCTGCATGGCCATCAATAGACAATTGGTTATGGAAGTTATCATACACTCATCAGTGAAAAATCATGCAACCATCAAAAACAATGGAGGGCGTGGTAGAAGTACAGACATGAACAGTGTCCATGGTATTCACTAAACTGCAGCGGGCAGGGTGCGTAATATAAACTGGCATGCACAAAATAAATTCTTTTGTTGTTAAAAACAATGTTTACATTTTTGGACTTTATAAGCTTGCACAAATTCTACAATAAAAAAAGTAAAGATATTCTAATACAAAATAAAAAGTAAAGACATTGGTGCTGTGTGGAATGAACCATTAAGACTTATCAGGATATTCTTTTAACACTCCAGTGACTTGGGAAGAGTTAGACAATGAAGATAGTAAAAACCTGGAGTGCATCTGCAGCTGAACACCCACTGCTTTTAGAGACAGACACAGAAGCCTGGCGCATGGGGCTGGCCGTAGGTTCGCTCTGACTGCACCCACTTCTTCCCTCATCGCTCACCGTGCTCCGGTCAGTTTTTTTTCTGTTTTCTAACATGCCAAATTTATTCCTACTTCCTGCCGTTGTGTTTGCTGTTTCACTAACTTTAGTGCTCTTGGAGATCTTCGCATGGCTGGCTTCTTGTCAATCAAGTCTTAGCTCAAATATCATCTTTTTGGATAAATGCTCTGCTTACCTGACTCCAAGTTTATTCGCTTTTATTTTCTTCATTGTATTTAACACTCTTTATGTTTATTTTTAAAAACTTTTTAATTGTTGTTCAATTACAGTTGTCCTCATTTTCCCCCCAATACTCTCCCCTGCCCTACCCAATCCCCACCTTCCATATTCAATCTTCTCCTCTCCCCCATTGTCCTTGTCCATGGGCCCTTTGTAAATGTTCCTCGACTTGACCCTTCTCCTTCTATCCCTGGTTATCCCACTCCCCCTCCCTTCTGGTCACTGTCAGTTTCTTCTTTATTTCCATGACTCTGGTTCTAGTTTGCTTGCTTTTTTTGTTTTGTTGGTTAGGTTCCACTTATAGGTGAGATCATATGGTATTTGTCTTTAAGATATCTTGTTTGTTTGTTAGCTTATTTGTTACTATCTGTAACCCTCTGCTGACAGCAGGCACCCACTAGGTTGTTCTCATGACTGTACATCTAATATTTAGGAGAGTACTTGGCATACAGTAAGTGCTTCAGACTTGTTGAATGATTCTGGTTGATTGCTGTAAAAGAGAAGGAATTCTTACTTTTTGTGACAGCATGGATGGACCTGGAGAACATTATGCTAAGTGAAATAAGCCAGTCAGAGAAAGACAAGTACTATATGAATTCACTTACAGATGGAATCTAATGAACAAAATAAACAGAGGTGTAGATACAGAAAACAGACTGGCAGTTGTCATAGGGGAGGAGGGTAAGCGGAGCTGGCTAAAAAAGGTGACGGGATTAAGCAAAAAAAAAAATCCTCGGAGATACAGACAACAGTAAAGAGATTACAAGAGGGAAAAGCAGGTGGGGGAAGTAGAAAAGGTTAAAGGGGGGATAAATGGTGACAGAAAGAGACTTGACTTTGGAAGGTGAAAATACAGTATACAGATGATGAATTATAGAATTATATACTTGAAAGCTATATAATTTTATTAACCAATGTCACCCAAATAAATTCAATAAAATAAATAACTAATATTAAAAGATCAAAAAATATTGAGTGAATGAATGAAGGCATGGTTAGGAGAGGGTCATAGTCTAAGTGCCTGCCTCACTCTTCTGCTTGCCCCAGAGTGGGCCTGTAAGAAATTGCTGGTACATCCAATTAAAAAGCTGTATTTAATGACAAATTTCTGTTCTAACTGACTAAGAATGGTAATAAGGCTTATTTGTATTCTTTAATTTTTTTTACTTATTGATGAGAGAGAGAAAGAGAGAGATTGGTTTCATTGTTCCACGCATCCATGCATTCACTAGTTGCTTCTTGTATGTGCCCTGGCTGGGGATTGAACCCACAACCTTGACAGATAGGGACAACACTCTCACTAAGTGAGCCACACGGCCAGGGTAGGCTTCTTTGTTTTTTTTTTGTTTTTGTTTTTGTTTTTGTTTACTTGTTTGTAGGGTGAAGTGATGAGGTAGTGATAGCAGCAGTGGTCTATTCCATGCTTCACAAACCATACCCTAACTCCTGGGAACTCCTTGTCTCTCCTTCCACTCAAACAGATTGTGCTACATCCAGTTG
The DNA here is from genome assembly GCA_028533065.1 of Trachops cirrhosus. NCBI lineage: Eukaryota > Metazoa > Chordata > Mammalia > Chiroptera > Phyllostomidae > Trachops > Trachops cirrhosus. The sequence goes on from CM052538.1 coordinate 131,504,541, forward strand.
GGTTCACAATTTGGCTGAAAAATTTTCACATCTATAGCTTGAAATTAGTTAGGTTTAAAGCACAACCAATCCAAATATACAGTAAGAACAGGAGACCAGTGCCTGTTTATTAATTTCTTTCCTTGCATGTACTTCCTTTTCCTTCCTTTGTAATAGCATGCTGAATGTCCAAACTATGTCATTTGAATAATATGGATTCCACTCATGGACCTAAACCAGAGGTAGGAATGGGCCAGTAACACAGGCTTAAACCAATGAACACATTGAATTTCTATGGCCTTATCAATTTGAGTTGGATTGAGCATGAGATCTAAACTGGATCAATGCAAGTAATCCAATATTGTTACAGTGAAAAATGAGATATGGATTCCCACATTTCCACCTGTGCTTGGCCTATGGAGATATAAAGCTTGGAACTGTAGTGGCAAAGGGGAGAGAGACTGGAGCTGCAAGGAGGTCCCATTGGATGGAGCAAACCCAGAAGAAGTAGAGCCGAGAGATGGAACCTGATGATGTGGTGTGAATACTGAATCAAGCTACATCTGAAGTGATTTCTAGTCAATCTGTACCCTGAAATCAAAACATTCTAATTATGGGCTGTGGAATCTCTTGAAGGAATTTGCCTTATTTTAACTTTGTGTTAGGAAACGTCAAGTGCTCTTGATATTCAGGAGTCTATCATTTATATATATTATAATGATAATCAATGAGGATTTTGATGTCCTTTTTGTAGACCATCACTACCTGTAAACTGGGGTAATTTGATGAGTTTAGATAAATAATCAGTAGTGGGAATGGTTGCTTTAATTAAATAATATAATCAAGAAGTCATTGGTTATTCAAAACCTGAATTATTAAGTACTGCTTTCCATGACACACAATGTATTCTATTATTAAATACTATTTGTAGTTAATAGTGGACAAAATTTATGGGTAGGTGATAAGTGGTTCATGCAAATTGTATCATCTGGTGAGTTGTTGAGGGCTCTGAACCTGGGAATTCTGAAATAATTAGCTAAAGGGTTAAGAAAGTCTTAGGGAGATTTAAATGAAATGCTACTTATAAGCAGTATGAATGTTTTAAACACCTCTGATTTTCACTATTTGATATCATACTTCCAACTAAATATAATTAGGAAAAGTTTTCATTGAAGGCCCATTACATGACAAATATAATACTAATAATGAGAAAACACATGGGCCTTTAGGGTTAGACCTGAGTTAAATTCCAGGGTTTGTTTTTTTTCTACATTGAAGCTTGTGACCTTGGACTACCTCATTAACATCCTTCTAAGTCTTATTTTGATTATATTAAAAAAGAGTTCTAAATATCTTCTATGGAGAGTGATTATAAAGACTACGTGGGTTAATGTATGGAAAATACCAGACTTATAACTGGCTTTCAATAAATGATAACTCTCATTGTTAGTGGTAGAAGACTCATGAGATTAGAAAATTACTTATGGGTTGAATGCTACTCTTGATCCATCATGATACTAATCACGCCAGGATGGTTGGTAAGGATTTATGGGTTGCTCACATGACTTTAGATTCAGTTGGCTTCTTTGTCATCATCCTTGAAATTCAAATCAATAGTCATCTTTCAGTGCCTCTGTGAGTATAGTACTGTTTAAACACTAACAGAATTGAAGAGATTTTTGTCCCCAAATAGTTTACAGGCAAATCAGGCAACAGATGAGCTGATCACAAACTATAATACAAGACAAAGTATGATAAGAGCTCAGGTATTTAAAGAAATTATTGTTCTCTGTTTTGAGTGATAAAGCAGAGAAAAGACAGAAACCAATAACTACTACCATTTTTATTGTGATGTTAACACAAACAAGGGGAAATCTTTAGTCATGCAGCTAGCAAATGGCAGATGCCGCATTCAAAGTCTATCTGTTCAAGTCCCAAGTTGATGCTTTCAATGTTTGTTCTAAACACTATGCACTCTTAGATGCTGTAGTTTTCATATTGTATAGAATGACTGATAGTAATGGTTTTCTTGGTTTGGAATGGATACACTTAGTTAGTGTTTGGCTGCTTGAGTTTTTGTTTATAATTCCACTTTAATGGTAAGCCTGACATAGAATTTCTCCCAGTTCCCTGACTTGAAAAGCCAGCACAGAGCATGACCATAAGCAGTGAATGAAGTCTGACAAGAACTGCGTGGCAAGAATTACTTCCTGCTTACGAAATCACTTTATTGGCAGTAGCTGTCTTTCCTTTCTAGCGAGTAATATTTTAAGACATTTAATTATGTTTCTTGCCTTAATTAGCTACACAAATGGTACACCACCTTCAGGAGCAGTTACTACTGAGAACTGAAGCTGCCTGACGAGTGAATGCCCAGATCTCTCACAGGCTAATGAGATTACCTTGGGCAAACTTTTTCATATTTCTGTGGTTCTTTTGAACTCCTTGGGAATTTAGGAAGAAACAAAGTTCCCTAAATAATTCTTTCACTTAATTCGTTTCTATGTTGCATCGTGATTATTTATAAACTAATTTTATTTGCCTTACCAATGTACAAGCTAGGTTAAGGCTGTAGCTAAAGTTGTATCTTGCACATGACAAATAATTATTGGATGAGTGACTCATAAAACGGAAATATTTCCAGGGAATGTTTGTGTTTTTAATGTACAAGAAAAACAGCAGTATTGGATTATAATTCAGTACAGTAATGAAAGCTTTGAAGAGTAAACACTTTTTAGCTTTTAAGTTTCTTTGAAGGCAGAAGCTATATACAGATGTCAATTTTTATGCTCAGATATACACAATTATGTTTAATTAACATTTTGAATCAATATAAAATGAGAATGGTTCATAATGCAATCAGCATTTAAAAAAATTCCAAACTCTGGGCTTTCTATGGTATTTTGCCCCCTTCCTACCTTTTCCTCTCCTCTGGGAACTGGAAGAGTCCCTGGAGTGACCTCTTTAAATGCTAGGCTTTCTCTACAGCAGTTTAGTGGGAAATCTTTTTCTCCTTCTGAGAGCTGGAGGGAGCTTCCTGAATGATTGATGGGTGAGGTGTCCCCTGGACACACTGGTGCAAACACCATGCAACCACTGATTGATGTGCTCGCTCTTTCACGAACACATTCATTTTCTCTTCTCTAACTCACACAATTTATTCATCCCACGATGCATTTATGCATCCATTATCACTGTCTTTCAATTTTTAAGCAGGTGAAAAGATGAAAACCTAACGCTTATAAGGTTATAAGGCTTATAAGGCAGGCAGGCCTATCTAAAGTAAAGTATCTGATCTTCCCGTATATTCAGAGGAATATTTCCTCAAGGGTTTCTTTTAATTACAAATTTAAGACAATTTGGAATTGTGAAACCAGGCAGCATGGAGTGAGGATACAGACCTCTGTATACTTGGGTTGAGTCAGCTGTTAACTCCTGGGCTGACATGGGCAGAAGGAGACCAAAATCCTAGTTAGAGTTCTATCACTGCTTGTGAGTTTGAGAAAGGCAGTTAAACTTCTTGGACTTCAGCTTCCTTATCTGTAATGTGTGGGGACTGAGCTAGATTCCTTGGAAGGCTTTTACTAGCTACAGTGTTCTGATTCCATAACTGCCACTGACAGGTAGAAACACCATGAGGAAACTAGACACTCAGGAAAAATTTAGAGCAAAGTCATTACACTTTCGGAGGGATGTTAACCATGGGACACATCATTCATGTAATTTAAATATGAGTGATGTGTCCACTCTGGGACACCAATGGGCAATTTATAAATAAAAGAATCTATCATATAAGTCAAGATTCTATAAAACCAGGGGAAAAATTCTCCAATCCACATACAGTTTAGGTGCAAACATTAATCTTATAAATATTTCTGGGTCATTGTTTACATTGGGGTAAGGAAGGGACATTATGAGGAAGAGTAGAAATTAAGTTTAAAAATTGGTTAACATTTGGGTTTACAAAAAGAGAGAAAAACTTATCTGATGCAAGGGAAGAGTTGCTTTTGTATTCCAGGAAGACTTATTTCCATATGGCTTATCACTTCAGTGAACTACAGAAGAGCATTTTCAAATCAACCAAGTCAACACATTTTAACTTTTCATGAAATTATGCACTTGAAACAATTTAACAGCTTTTCACAATAAAATAACTTACAGTGTTATCTGTAAAAAATTACCACCACAGAAGAAGGTTTAAGGAATATGATCCAGGGCATTCTGAAGCAAATACTAAGAGTCTGAGAGGTAAGTTTCATTAGAAGCTTAAAACACACTGGTGAACATTTATTTCTTCATTCATTCATTCAGATACTATTTGTTGAGCACTTAATTGTTAGGCATGATCTTTAGTTAATTTTGTGCATCCATATATCCTTACTCTGAAGTAAACATGACCCATATTTAGACGGCAGTATGTATGCTGTGAGATCAGTGGTCATACCCCACCCATTTCCCTGTCAGTGTTTTCCTTGTGAACAGTATTTCTCTTCAAAGCTCTGCCTGCCTTTCACTGAGCATTGGGATTGGTGCCAGACTGCAGTAAGCGATTTGTTCATCCTCAGAGAACACATTTGCACTACCCCATGATATAGGCATTTAAATGATTTTATTCGTTCACCTGTTTTGAACATTAAGGGGGTAAATTTTCAGTCCAGGGATTTGGCTTTAAAACTCCAATTGATGTTAATGAGAACTGGTAATGAGCCCCTTCTTATTAATTAGTGGCACCATACCTGTGACTGTAGGAGGCATGGCTCAGATGTGGGGAGCTTAACGAGGTGATAACAAGGAGAAAATGTTTAAGCCTTGATTTTGGCCTGGTCCATACTTTACTATGGCAAACATACTTTAGGAGCTGATGCTTTAAAGTAAATTTATTACCTGGCTTTTATGGCTGTGTAGACCTTCCTTAAGAACAGTCTGTCTTTTCTAGAAAAAATACTCTTGTTGCATAGAAAAGAGTGATGCAGAAAAGGCTAAATCAAAACAGCAAGAATGTGATCTGATTTTCTCTCCTTGTTTATGCAGCGCACATTTGATGATAAAATAAACTATCTCTTGCTGTTCTGTTTGCCTCAATTAAGGAATACCACAGCTTATCAACCTCATTCCACACTGAGGGGCAACATTCCTTTCTTTAGGTAAATGGAACCTGTAAACATCATTCAGGATATTACAGAAATGAGTAAAGGAAGTAAGAGTCTGACTTTTGTAGCATCTTTCCTTGAATATTATATGATCATTTTGGTACAAGAGAAAACACACAAGTTTTGATCTTACATATTCTACCTATGTGAGCTGCTTCTCACTGCTACAGTGCACAGCCTAATCCAGGAAGAATAAAGTGATCTCGGAATAATAAAATTTTCACTGTACCTAGCAAAGGACATAAAAGTTGGATTATTGATTTTGTTTGAATGACGTGCTGTAATTTCATACACCAACAGAGTGGAGCACAAATTCTGGTCTGCCATCTTTCATTACTGGGACTCACTTTCTTGCCACCAAGTGACTTCTACCAAGTCACCAAATAAATCTGGATTTCTTAACTTGTTGAAAATGAATTCCTTTAGCCTCAGGTAATTATTCGGAAGTTCAAGACAGTAGGAGATCTGCTTTGATTGGTGGTGGTGGTGGGGCTGGGGAGGCGTGAATGCACACCTGTTACTATTTCTCTAGTTTGCAATTATTCCCGCGCCAAAGATAAAATGACATGCATGCAATTTCCAAATTTTACTGTATCTTTTTGCCCACTTTAAATATTGTTTTTGATTCTTCTAAATGGTTTCACTGTGCTAGTTTGAAAATAGTAATAATAAAAGTTAAAAAAGGCATACATCGAAACCAGAAATAAAAACCAGGTAACTCGTTAGAGGGGCCAGGTTTCATCGCTGAGCATACCCTTTTGCTGCTGCCAACACACATTCATAGAGCAAACCCTGAAACCTGGATTCACCATCCCATAGTGACATTTTGTTGATTTCAAAGGGGAAATGTGAGGATGACAGTATAAAATCAATGCCTTGCATTGCAAAAGCCATAACCATGTCACTTTGCCCGTGACACAGTTCTTATGTGCAAAAATAGACATTAGGAATCCATGTGTAACTGAAGGTGTTTGCTATACAAGGGATGAACTATCTTCAGTTTATTTAATTGGCAAGAGTTTTGTGCACAAACAATATACATGTACCAATGAAATTATTAGAATGTTATCCAATCTAGAGGATCTATAAATATAATTCCCAATAACCCTTATATAATTAAAGGGCAAATAATACTTCAAGTTTTATGCATTATAGTTTGTCTTCCTTGCTCTAATATCGCTAATGAAAACATGTCCAAAGTATCAGAATTAACAATGATTAAAGATGCAGCGCTTACAGGACTGGAGAAAACTGTAGGATCACATTACGAAATTCCAGGTCTCTGAAATATTTTGCCGTTGATTGAGGAAGAAGCTGTCTACACAGCTGAACAAACCAGGAATGTGCACCTTGGGCTGAGCAACAGGATGGCTCATGAACTTTCAGGGACTTCCATCCCTGAACTTGTCCCTTCAGAAAGCGGCCTCCAGTGAAACCCATTTATTCCTGTGGACATAATTACTTCACAACCTGGAGAAAAGCTGGTCTTTTACAGAGAATTAGGAAAGACTTGTGATTAGAGAAAAAATAACTACAGTGAAAAACAATGGGTGTTCAGCTTAAAACAGGTTTGGGAATGAGAGAATTTTCATGATCACATTCCCTTTTCAAAGCATAACTTCCTTTCTCCTCCCAAAAAAGGAAACTAAGGCATACTTAAAGAGATACATGGTATAAATTGACATTCCTGGGGGTAACAGAGGCATGGATAAATTTTTTAGGTAAAATTTTTTATGGTGGGATGAAAAATTATTGAAACTTTAAAAACCTTCCATAGTCTTTATATGTTATTTTTCACTTCTTGTATCTTCGCAGGGCAGATTTAGAATCTTGGCATTGTTTAAATAGAGTAGAGAATAGAAAGGAATATGCTGTTCCCATCTGAGCATTAAAAACCACTTTAAAAATAGCATATTAGTCTTGTATTTGGAACTAGTAATGTCTTTCCTACTGTCACGTGCATTTGTGTGGTGTGTTAGGGAATGGCGAAAACTGGGCACAACATGAAGCAGATGAAAATACTTACAAGCACTACATGAGGTAATAGGAAGACCAGTCAACCAACTTCTGATAAAATTGTATAAAATATAACCTAGTGGTTCAACATCTCCAGAAGACTAGAGAGTTCTGTGTCTTCAAACAAAAGGCCATGCCAACAAGAAGTCCCACAGCAGAGAGGACAGGCTTATTGTTAACACAGATAACTTACAATATCCTCACCGTAATGAGCCGTAAAAATCAGAGCAAATGCCATTTGATAAACATCAGAGTAACATAAGAGTTTGGGCTTTTTCCCTCCCCACTAAATTCATGCAACATAGCAGTTTGATTTTATGTTGCAGGCCAATAAAATCTCAAGATTTTGAAGGTACAAAACACATGAGGCAAAAGTTCTTAGATGATATTTTATACCTATCATTGCTGATTATGTTTTGAACTTCTATTTCTAGAATGAAAATTGGGGTGATGGTGTTTCAGGTATTATATAGCCAAACCACTCATTAAGTACTCACTATGTATCGTGTGTGGATGGATCTAAAAATACAAAGACAAACAAGATCCAGGATCCAAGAAACTTAGAATGAGAAAGGAGAAGATGAGAGTGGAGGAAGGTACTGAAGTAATAAATATGATAAAGATATTAGAAGTGCTTCAGCAGAGCTTTGTGTAAAACTCTGTGAGCATACAGATATGGTGCTGATTTTTCACTGATTTTAAACTTTGTATATGTAATTTTACATTTCATTTTTCAATGTATATTCCCATATGCTTGCAGTATGTTACTTAGTCACTTTTGATTTGCGTTACCCCTACTTTTTGTGAGTTGTACCAAGCAATCTACACATATGTTCAGTTACTCTACCTTGAGGAGACGGTCACTGTTACAAAACTGATGGTGGGCTGTGGACACACGGAAGTTCCTTGTTGAAACACTCAGTGTCTTTATTCATAAAACTAAATCAAATCATTATTTACATAATCTCCCAAACTAGACATAACAGTCTTATTCTTGGTTTCTCCATTTTTCTATTTCTCCTCCTCCAACTAATTGATCGATGGATTCTTGTCAATTCTATCTCAGAAATGGCTCTTTAAGCTACACATGTCCTCTCCAGTCCTATTTGCCCAGTCCCTGCTCTTGCCATGTTTTCATGTCTCCCTTCTCTTTTTTGTTTTTCCAGCTCCAGCTATCCAGTCTTTCTTTTTAAAAAACAAGGCTGACCATCTCATTCTCATGCATAAAATTTCTCTACTTTGTTGCCCACAGGATGAAACTTAAACTTTTTTTTTTAAAAAAGACCTTATGTATATTTAGACAGAGTGGAAGGGAGGGAAAAACAGGGAGAGAAACACCAATGTGTGGTTGCCTCTCACATGCCCTCCACAGGGGCCCTGGCCCACAACCCAGGCATGTGCTCTGACTGGGAATCAAACTGGCGCCCCTTTGGTTCACAAGCTGGTACTCAATCCACTGACCTACACCAGCCAGTGCTGACACTCAAACTTTTGAGCTGGGATACAATGTCCTTTATCCTTTAGCTCCAATCTACCCTGCTGGTGTTCCTCAACCACCCACTTTGCTTTGTAATTTATCAGTTTATATGTCTGCTTTACCTTATTTCTACCTTATTCTATTGACTCGTAAAATCTGTAGCTTCAACTCAATGTCTTGTGAGCAGTGTACTACATACACACATTCAGTAAACCAAAGCAAATAAAACCATGGCATTCGTTTCTCTCAGTTATAACACAAACAATATTACTGTTAATAGCGAATACCAGGGATGTGGAAAAGGGTATGGAGGGATAAATGGTGACGGATGGAGACTTGATAGGGGTGGTGAACACGCAGTACAGTGCACAGATGATGTGCTGTGGAAGTGTGCGCCTGACACCTGTATGATTTTGTAACCAGTGTCACTACAATAAAGTCAATAAAAAAGAAAAATAAATAAATAATACCAAGAGCAAATACACAACACAATGTGACCGACATGGTTCTAAGTACTTTACACATAGTAGCTCATTTAACTCTCAAGCCAATAGGTAATATTATAACATTTATAGAAGGGGAGATTGAGCAATAGAGAAACCAGCTAATTTGCTCAGGGCTGTTCAAACATCCCCCAAATTTCCGTGAAAGATGTTCAATGGTTTCCAGAGAAACATACATAAAAACAAATAAAGTTTTTGTGTTAAAATTATTTTCGGAAATCCTGGCTGAGAGATAAAAAGTTTATTACAAGACTTTACAGCGCCTTGATTCTGCCAACAGGTATTGGGACACGCGAAGCTCCATTAGGGGCAAACATGCCCGGGTTCTCCAGACACAGAATCTTTTTGGTGGCCACGCATCCTATGGAACTAGTGATCCATGAGGCGCACTTTGAAAAGCACTGGTGGAAGGTTATTTAAGGAGACACAATAAAATCTGTTATCAGTTACACTTATGAACAGAATAAAACCTGTTAACACTTACATGCCTTTCTTTTTGTCTCCTTCCCCAATCCTGAGATAGGTCATAAGTTCTGGGGTCCTGCCTACAGGCAGAGGTGAACAAATAAACTGTCAAAGATAGAAGTTAATTTCCTTCTCTCCTTAACCTCTTTTGATTTACAGGCACCTTAATTACCTATTAAAATACATGCTCTTTATAATTTTTTTCCACTGGTGTCAAATATAGCTCTTAATTGTTAACTATAGTATGAAGGTTTTTATGTTATACCTAGAAGACTTCAACTTTTGATGTCCAATTGAGAAATGCACATTACAATTGTATCATCCCTGAGTTGAGCTTCTACTTGTTTCTAAAGGCAGCAAGCAGGGCGTGTGCAGAGTTAGGAATAACAAGACCTGGGTTTGCGCCAGCTAGCTGTGTGGTCTCACTACACACCTCAGTTTCCTTATTGGTACATTAAGGACATTTGAGTAGCAATCTCTCAAGTACCATCTAATTCAGATACATGCAAATTGCTCCTTCAAATTCAATGAAGCATAGAACAGAAAAATATTAAATAAATATTTAAATTACATTGGTGGGATTTTTTTTGCCACATTATAAGAAAACTGTCGATGAAATTAAACATAAATAACAGGTTGTGGAAAGAAAGCATCATCAAGAGAAGTGAAGAACAGGACGTAAAGGGAATAAAATTTTTACTGCTTCCTTGGTAAAGACAATTTTTTTGAGGCTGGAGAAATGGCAGATCCTTATATTCTGGTGTACAGGAATGGTATGAATAAAACATGGCTGTGCAAATGAACTCGCAACCTTATTCCAAAGCACCATTCGGGAATAATGCGTTTAATGTCTCATCAACTTCCCCAGAAAAGTGAGAGTAAACCTGTGCACACAGACAAAACAACCATAACAAAAACCAAGGTAGGAATAAATCTGCTGTGGGGAACAGATTTGATCGACATTTGAAGGTTTTCAAAACTCTAAGTAATAATGCTAGTCACTTAAAAATATTCCCACATTTCTGCTTTCTCCCATCATTCTATGCCTTGAGATTCATCTGTCAACTTTGATGAATCTTTTTAAGTACCCCTCCAAGCCTAAAAATCCAGACCACAGAAGAGCCCTCTTTGCTTTGAAACTATCTGATCAATCCATAGATCGTTTACCTGCAAGGATTATTTGGTGAAGCTAAAGCGGCACATCAACCAGCAGCATCTGAGGGCTGAGGGGCAGAGCGTCAACAACAAATTGTCATTGGCATTCCATTTATGAACCTTCAAAGGGCATCAGATCTTTTCCACGGGAAACCAGATCAGGTCAGACTAGAGCTGAATATTTCTTAACAAGCTAACCATCAAAAGAATTTACGTTTTGAATAAAAAGGCTATCATTTGTTGATTTGAATATCAAAGGGATCCACTGCAAACTCCCAGTCTAGGAAAACCTCCCTGAGCTACACTAGACAGGTGTTTAATAATCTATTATTAAGGCACTATTTTAGGTTACTCGGAATTATAAAAAATAGCTGTAGCTGTGAAGCTGCAAATGGGACTGCACAAAGAAATGAATGCTATTAACATACTATTAACAATTCAAAAGAATAAGTTGACATACCAATCAAACTTGTTAATTGACTGTCAATGGCCTGTCCCTGAATATACAACATGACTGCATTATAGATTTCAAATGCTGACAGGAAGACAGTTCCATTTGCATTAACTTCATAAACTGATCAACAACCAAACTGCCACATACATTTATAATGGGAAGCTGAATCATTTCAATATTCATGGAGCTCTGTAATTGTAAATTAGGTACGGGCAAACAATACAATACTGTACATATTCTAAAATACCCTAAATTTCATTGACCTACTTTCATTCTGATTTTAAAAGACACACAGAGAAAGTTTCATCTTGAAGTGATCATTACTTTAATTTATGGTTTCTGCCTTAAGGAAAATGTGTTTGCAACTCAATTTGCAGCTATGGTTTACAGTTGCACTCAAGAAGCATCATTGGTCCAGAATATATGAGGTAGAAAAGGAGATACAAAGACATTCTTGCCTTACTTGGGGTTTCTGAAAACAGAAATGTGAAACAAGATGGTATCCTACTTCCTCAGGTGGCAGTCAAATGATCCCTTATGACAAGGTATTTAGCAAATAAATATGAACATAATGAAAAGAAGGTTACGTATCAGTGCTGCACTGGAGCTTGCTCAAATCCACTTACACAGACCTGCTGTTCTGCAACCACACTTCAGGATCTTCAATCATCCATCAGTTTGGGAATCAACAGAGGACAAGGGAAGATAAACGAGGGCTAGCGATTATGCCTAACAGAAGACTTCAGGAGAAATGAGCTGAAATGTAATAGTTATCAACATAGAAAGAGTCCTTTCAAATGCTTCTTTGGACCTCTGGAAGAATTAACACTGATTTTTTGAAAAGCTGTTTACCCCCAGAGGTAGCTGTTACTTTGCTCTCAGATGTTTTTCTATGATCATTATCTAGGCATCACTTTTCTAGCTACCAGAAGCTGCTCAACTTCAGTGAGCAATCCTGGAGAATTCAAATGTGTCCTCAAGATTTTGAATGTGCAAATTTACTTTCGTTAGCTTTGGTAAAAATTGTAGTAAAATTTTTGTTGACTTTTAAAATCATTGCCTATTGTTAAATAGTTAATCAAATGAGTTTGTTAGTTGAGTGGGGGTACTCCTACACAATTTGATTGCTGTCCTTAGGTAATTATTCATCCTGTCAGTTAGGATTTTTTAAGCAAATCTTTGTCCAAATAAGCAATAATATATATCCCTAAAAGTATGTAATACACACATAAAAGATTTAGTGTGTTTATATACATATATACGTTATTATATTATATGTACATATATAAAATGTTTTATATCACATATAAAGTATAATGTATACATACATTTGCTCACACATATAAATGTATACAATGTAAATAAATATGTATATACATAACACATATTTAATAAACTATTTTACAGTAATTTTAGATTTATAGAGAAGTTGCATAGATAGTACACAGAATTCTTGTGTAAACCACACGCAGTTTTCCTTATTATTAACACCTTACTTTATGAAGCTGGATTTGTCACAACGAGTGGGCCAATATCAGTCCATTGTTTTAAGTAAAGTCCACATTTTAATTGTATTTCCTTAGTTTTGCCTATTGTTCTTTTCCTATTGCAGGATCCCTCCCAGGGTCCCACATTACATTTAGTCATCATGTCCCTACAGCCTCCTTTGACTGTGACAGTTTCTCAGACTGTCCTTGTTGTTTGATGAACTTGACAGTTTTGAGGAGCACTTGTCAGGTATTTCGTAAATTGTTCTTCGGGTTGGGTTTGTCTGCTGTTTTTCTCACGGTTAGACTGGGGTTACAGAATTCTGGGAGGAAGACCCCAGAAGTAAAGTGCCATTCTCATAAGTAATATATTTCAACATTGAAGGTTCTCAGGATGTTCAATATGCTTAAAATATAATATTTTGTTTATTTAGAAATAAAAGGTAAGTTATTTAAAGCATCAGCAATAATCCACATAGGAGCATATGTGGATATAATAGAAGGATGCCCCCTTACTAATGAGTAGTGCAGTATGTTCAGCATCTGCATGTACTGTAGGGTTCAATCATGTCTGGGCACATCTGCAGGTCTGGGAGGCTGGGTCCTCCACAGACCCAGAGAGGAGAGAGGGAGTCCGGAGGCCAGAAATGGGAGTGCAAGGATACAGATCCTGACCGAGGGAAAAGAGAGTCTACAAATTTGGTTCCAGGCCAATGGGCAAGCTTATTTGCGTGTGTGTTGGGGTGGGGGGGAGGGAGGGGGAGTATCAAATGGGGATCATGGTGATTTTGACTATATCGTTTCTAAATTTTGGGGCAGAAAATATGCTAAAAGAGCCCAAAGAAAAATTAGAGAGAGTTAGCTGATAGACATTAGGGGCCCCTATGCCAGCTATTTTAGCACTGATCAGAACGTCAGTGGCTTGTTACACAGGAGAGTGTTGGCGACTTGGGAAAAGATTGAGTACCATTAGGCTACATTTAGTGCCTTCATTTAGTGTCAGCAATGACCTGGGTAGGTATCACCCCCTAAAGACATCGGTATAGCAAACCAGGAAAGGAAAAGACAAGTAAGTTGTAGAAGCTCCATACATAGCCAAGAGTACTAGTTTTTCATGTTGAATATTTGTGTAAACTACTTCTTAGGAACAGGTAACACCTTTGAGCAGAAATGATAGGGCTGGATTTTTCTGAGATGGTAAAGGACTTTGTCAGAGATATACCAGATTAGATAGTTGCTTATCTGTTCACTTGAGAAACATTAAGTTAGAGCCAAAGGCCCTGGAATGCCCCTAACATTCTCTGAGTTTCAATAACCATAAAATGGGATCCAACTTACTTCAAAGAGTTGTTGTGAGACTTTGCAGATTTGGGGTGATTTTAAAAGTATAACTTCTGAAGTAGGATCTTTGAGTTATATGCAACTGAGGTTCAAGAAATGGGAATTTATGTAAAGACAGAGGGGCATTATAAGAAACATAGCTTTGGAAAAATGCCTCACAGGTACTGGAACTAAATTCTTGTTCTGAATTGAAGTGGTTTTAAGAACCTCAGGAAAAGTTGTTCAGGAATCTCCATTGTAGCATTCAAACAGTATAACAGCTATTTATTTATTTTTGTATCTGCTTCCTCACTTCTGTCATTAGAATGCATGTATTGACTGCTGGCACTCTGAACGATTTCAGTGTGTTGTCCTTAGAACATAAATGCGAGCAATAAAGGGCACGTCCTGATCCACGGTGCCGTAGGACTTGTCCCCGTTAGCTCTGGTTTCTCATGGGACTACAAGTTCACCTGGCCTGTGGAACATCATTGTCCCTTCTATTTTACAACATTTTTCTATGCATTCTTTTCACCTTAGCAGCCTGATACTAGCCCAGTCCATGTCTTTTTGGGAAGAATGTTATTCTTGTTGAATTTTAGTTGGTGCCAAGCCACTTGATAAGGCCATTGGATGACTGATGGAAGGAGTGTTCTAGAGCCTTTCTTGGGCAAAAAGCCACAGATGGTGACACACTTAAGGCAACACTTTTTGCACCACTTCTCTCAAAACCTTATGAAATAACTGAAAGAGGGGAATTATTGGCCTAGCTGTGAATTCTTCAGTGAAGATTTTGCTACAAATATAACTATGACCATGCATGTATACTGTACTTCCCATCAGAAGGTGTCTTTGACACACAGCCTATCAATATATATAAAGAAAGGATACATTCCTGCAATTACTGATAGTGTTTCTTCACAAGTAACATGGAATGGATAATAAGATTTCAATTACGAAGCCCAGCTTCACAGGGCTGGCTTCTGGAACAGGCTGTACACTTCCCTTTCATATTGCTATCATGAAGACATTGCCAATTTCAAACAAGTTAGCTGCCGTACAGAAATGAGTCCCATCACAAGGTTTACCATCCAGAATTCAGTCAGGAGCCTCCAAGCAAGCCCCTTCCCACCTTCCTCACCAAAATACAGCTACTGAGCAGCCATTCTTGTTCCTAAAAGAGCCACATGTTAAGTTCACTCAATCTTCATACATTTTGTGAAATGTCTTCTCAAAACTCACTGTACTTTAGTTATGGTTTATACCAACCTCCTTGTCTGTTTTTTTCTGCCCACAATTAGTTAGAAGGCAAAAAGCTGGAAAAGGCAGGGAGGGAGTCACTGCACTTGAGCATGTGGATAATGCCAAGAAGTGAGCGCAAGTCAACTAGTGCACAGGGAAGAGACATAAACCAAGGGCAAATACTCAGAAACCCATGCAGGGATAGACAGTCCTATCAACCTCAATAGCCTTTGGGAGAATGACTACTTTAGAGTAAATTAACTAATATTCTTTAAGGACAAATAATCTTGAAGAACAAGTAAATATATTCTTTTTTTTAACATGAGGGTAAACTGAAAAATATTTTAAGAAGACTTTTTATTCAAAATATTTAAATAAGTAATTTGAACATTTTACTTATATAGAGTATTTTTCCTCTGTGAATTTAGGATAAATGAAGTATTTTGTACAATGGTTCCTCGACTCACTCGTCGTAATAAAAATTCAGATACTAATTTTCATTTATTTTACCTCGTTCTTTTTTTTTTTCTTCTTCCCTATCTCAGGAGGAGAGTTCCTTTACAACAACTGTATTATCTTTTGGTTCTTATTTTTTA
>CM052538.1:131520884-131569036 GCA_028533065.1 Trachops cirrhosus
AGAAAGAGATAGGAAAACTTTCTAATGAAGAGAGACATCTGAATGGATTTGAACTTATTACTGTTAATAACTAAGAGAGATACTTTATTCACTAGTTTGTCACACCAAATGATAATAATACTCTAACTACATATCACACTTCATCTAGAGATCTCAGGCATTTTATAAACATGTCATTAATCTTCACAAACCCTCAGGGAGACCATGGTACCTGGGAATGTTACAGGTGTAAATGAACTCTGGAAGGATCCTTCCATATTGTCTCTAAATTCATAAGAGAATAATACCAGCAAAATACTCTAAATGTGACACCACAATTTATAACTTTTTAATAACCTTTTTCTAGTTCATGTTGACTTCTCACTCATATGGCTCAAGTCTCATTTTTAAATTCAGGATAAAAGGAAGAACACAAATACTAAAATAAGTACTTCTTAAATATCATAGTTATTTTTTCCTCTAGACCAAGAAATACAACCTATCTCAAGAATTTATGCAGTGTGTTTCTCGAATGCTTTATCAAAATAAAAAATAAAGTTTTGTTCCTTTTCTTCTATACTACCTGCTCATTAGAAAGTAGATTCTATTTGGCATTCACTTTGTCTACAATTCTCTTTTTTCTTCTCCAGGCAATGTCACTCTTTTCCCTTAAATATTTTCAAAGCTTCGCTCAAAATTGCATTTAAAGTTTCTTCTTTGACCTGACCCAACACTTTAGTATCTCCTCTATATTATCCTGTGGCCATATATAAACCAGAATAGACCCTCTTTGATCTAGTCCCCTCTTCTACCAGTGTTGTTTGAAAAATACAATTTTTAATTTTAATTGCAGTTAATAAGGATATCCTTTAGGTAGCTCCTGCATTTCCCAATCATGTGGCTGAACTTATCCTCAGACTAGTGGGTGGGAACTGAGTAGTAGCC
The DNA here is from genome assembly GCA_028533065.1 of Trachops cirrhosus. NCBI lineage: Eukaryota > Metazoa > Chordata > Mammalia > Chiroptera > Phyllostomidae > Trachops > Trachops cirrhosus. The sequence continues at coordinate 131,521,809 of CM052538.1, forward strand.
ACATGGAATAGCCTTTAAATGAAGCCAAAGCGCAATATGCATATTTATCTGTACGTGTGTTTTCTCAACAAGTGTTTGTTGAGCGAGATCCTGAGAACACAGAGATAAGTATGACATAAGACTGTGATGTCATCCCCAGGACAAGGTCAGTACAGTATGTAACTTGTTCTGGGAGCAGAAAGGCAGAGCACCTAACTCTGTTAGGGGTCAGTGAGGACTTCATTGCTGAGACACTTGGCTTCCATAGGCCGATGATGAGCATAAAATAAATTATAGGATTTGAAGAATCCTGGACATTTAGAATGATTAAATGAAAGTATATTATACTCCAATGTTCGTAATTATTATTGAGATAAATAATGATGCCATGTTGTCTATAGTTCACCTAGTGAACAATAATTCATCATGGATATTAGGAAAATAAGCAAACATAACTTACAGGTCCTAGTGGTCAGAAAACACAAAATAACAGTATTGTTTTTGACTACACACAGAGTAAGAGAACTTTAAATAAAATATAGAATGTTTGAACAACAATAAAATTTAAAAAACAAAAATATAGAATGTAATGAGAATCAATGAAGATCTTAAAGTGAGAAGGAAAAAGTACAATACAAATGTGAGAAACCATTACTGTGAAAAAAGAGTAAACTTTCAACCCAGTCATAGAAAGCCAAAAAAACTTCCTTTTGATAATCCTTAAATTAAATTACACTTTCCAGAATATGTCCCTTTTTCTTGAAGGCATCTGCAATCTTCCACATGATGCCTAAGTGTAGCCAGACTGAAGTGACATTGTTTCGGCATTTCTTCAAAGACAGGAATGGGATCTGACAGATTCCTTTGCACTGGGGGAAAAGGCATAGAAGGACAAGCTCTGGTGGGAATCTTAGCATCACTCTCTCCGTCTGCAAGACAGTCCCTCTGTTACATGGTGACAATAGCTTCTGAAGGTGTTAGTACTCAGCACGGCTCCCTGTCTTTTAAAAAATTACATAGCTTTTAGTTTTGGATGGAGACTAATCTATTATCTTTAAAAGCACACACACACTTATCCCCATGATATGTTAGAGTTCAGTTTGGAAATACTAGTTTTCACCACTTGACAGGTAAAATATGGAACCTATCCAAAAATAAACAACAACAAAAACAAGTAAATTGACAAGTTAAAACAACAACATCGTTTCTCTTCTATATTGCAGTTATATGACAGTGTGGCACCATCGGGGTTTTGTAGTGACATTAAAGTATGACTGACTTGTTGCAACAAAGCACCTAAATTACCTTGTTAATGTGAGAGGTGTGGATGGCTAGTTCTATTGTTAAACCATTTTATTTATAGTTTCAACCAGTTGCCTCTGATCACAAGTACTTTAGAACACATGCAAGTAATATGTGTTTATAAAAGTATGTGTAATATAAAAACATCCGGGCCCAAAGTAAGTTCTGCATAAGAAGTAACCTGAAAGGACTTCGTTATATCACAAAAGGCACAGGGCTGCTATTTAGTGGAGCTTGTGACTGCATCCACCTCATAGTTCTTGGGAGTAGCCAGTGGAGATGCTTATTATACATTGTGGAAGGTGACATTGCAAATATGATTTACAGGTCAAACAAAGTTTGAAATAGTGTGCAAAATAAGCCATCACCCTATAATGCATACAAATAGGAGAGCTATGTTAGCAGGATGGGGGAAAGAAAGTGGTCAGATTAAGTATTAAATCCGCTTGATTGGCTTTTTATTGGCTTTATAGGAAGACCTAACAAAAATACAGTAAAGATATGTAAGATATGGCCACAGGTCAATTGTTAATCTTTGGGAAAGCAGGGATTAAACTTTTAGTTAATTTTGGTTCTGAACTAGCTGCAGTTTGTGCTTTCAATTAATTAATATTTATTTGGTACTGTGCCAGTCAGAATCCATTCTGATTCATCAGTGCCTGTTCAATAATGACTGCTAAATATTTTAAATATTATTCCTTGTTGGGATCCAATGTGTAAAGATGGCAGACTAGACGATCTACTCCCATTATAATTTTATTTAACAGTATCATATACACATAATTTAACAATCAAAAATATACTATTTCATGAACCAATAATCCTTGATAATTGTTCTCTATTGTCCTTTCTAGTTCTGTGTTTCTACAATGTCATAGGTACTATAGTAGGAGCTTTGCTTGAAAGAAAAGAAAGACAGTTTATGCATTCAAGAAGTTTACTAAGATACATAAAACAGTAAGAACACAGTTAAGTGTCAAAGTTGGTAGAAATAATTATAAAAATTATGGCAGTTCAGAGGAATTCCTAAGCAATAGTTCATTTTAATGAAGAGGCCAATCAGAAACTGGTCTTGAAAGAATGTAAAGATTCGGACAAAGGAAAGATGAGGTGAAGGAAATGCTATAGTCCAGGAACTGTGCACTGGGAGTGTGCAGAGCAGTGAAGAACAAAAGACTGAGAGCAGCGACAAACAGGGCTGCCAGGATTCTCCTTCCAGTGAGCCTTGTAAACTGTAGTGAATGGGCAGGGAGGGGCTGCTAGTCCAGCTGGGAGAGATGCCTTGACCTGGGCCAGGCAGCTTTTAGTTATGCATGCCAAAAGGTCACTCACAGGGAGAGATGCTCTTTCCTGCTCATCTACCCTTGAAACTAGACCAGTGTAAGATTGAGGCCTTCTTGGGTCAGTTGGCTCTCTCTCCTCTGTTGCTTCCTCGCCCATCAGACTGAGGGATAAGCCCTTCCCAAAGCAGGTATTATTCTCACCTGTTTATTGCCTGACTTTCTGTCTGTCTGTCTCTATCCATCTTGCTCAATCCAAAGAGCATTTAGCTTCCCAGGAGTTCTTATTATCTCAGGCTTGGTGATTTGTTTATGGTGATATCTGGTCTTTGCAGGACGGAGAAGCTGAGTTTAGGCCCAAATCTCCAAATGCTCATCAGTTTTCCAGAATAACCTGCAGGTTTCAGAAACCCTGCTAATATTACATATAACTCATATTTTCATTTGCCATTGCTCTTTGTACGTATCTATTCCCCTTGAGAACCTCACCTGTAGGAGGTGCATGGCAGGACAGGATATAGGAACTCCTGGGTCTCTTAGCTCAGTGTTCTAATAGGGTCTGAGTGCTACCAGTACAATCTAATGGAAGGCAGACAAAATAATTTGAACTTGATGTAGTATATTAAAGGAAATGGAAGGATTTTGAACAGTAGAATAACAATAACAGTGTTGTAGCCATAGTTGCAGGAAGAATTAGGAAGGAGGGAGATGGAAATTAGTAGGCCAGATAGAAGACAATTGCATTTAGTCTAGATAAAAGGTATTAAAAATGGCAATGGTGGAAAGATAATGAAAGGAAAATCTGAGAGGCTTCTTAAAGAAAAAATGGCAGGACTTGTTAGCCAATTATTAGTAAGAGAGGAAGCAAAGGGAATTAGACATTGAGATCAATAAACTGGGGAGCATACATCTATTTGCTTAGCCAGGAAGTTACAGCCTCACATACTCCAGGGGAACACAGCAATGCCCCCACTCAAGAATTAACACTTCTGCCTTCCTGCCTCCAGTACAAAATTTTTGGGAGAAGTAAGCACATGCACAATAGAAGTCAAAATGGCACAGGAGGTGGTTCTTGGCTGTTGAGGTCAGGGTGGACCCATGGAGCTTGGAAAGTTGACTGGTTATTTTGAAAAAGCTCCTGGTCTTTACCAAGCTCAAGATAATATAATCCCAGGGAACAAAGAAGAGCTCTCTCTCTCAATCTCTTACCCACGCTCACCCCATGTGCTTGTGCATTCTCTCTCCATAATCCATATGCGGCCCCAGCAGCTGCGCAGCTAGCTGATGGCTTTGTTGACTGCAGGCTCAGTCTTCAGGCAGGATCCTGGATACTGCATCACAGGAACGGACTGCAGCTCGGAACATAAGCTAAGCAGGCCAAATGGTAAGAAGGGCTGGACTGAATTAAGCTTGAATATGGCACAGAAACTCTAAACTCTGACTCTTGGCTTAGCTTTTAAAGACACGGTTGGACTTTTTCCATGGCAGGACAGATGGAGATGGGACACAGGCAGTCTTCCACCCAGATAAATCTTGATACACCACAATCTCCCATGTGTGGATTGGTGAAATGCTTTACTCTGACCCCATGAAAGATCTCCACTTCTACTGGCAGCAAGGTGATGCTCCTGAAAGATGACATGAGAATTCCTATTTCAGGAGCCTGGAAGATTGCTGATTTTACAGTACTAAGGAATACACTGGGGAAAGAGAGTCTTCCTCCCTCCCCAAGGGAGATGATAAAAAACCTTAGTGAAGAATGCCCTAGCTGGTATGGCTCAGTGGGTTGAGCACTAACCTGCAAACCAAAGGGTCACCAGTTCAATTCCCAGTCAGGACACATGCCTAGGTTGTGGGCCAGGTCCCCAGTGGTTGTACAGGAGGCAACCACACGTTGGTGTTTCTCTCCCTCTCTTTCTGCTTCCCTTCCCCTCTTTCTATAAATAAATAAATAAATAAATAAATAAATAAAATCTTTAAATAAAACCTTAGTGAAGGTCAAGTGATTACAGGATATATTCAATTTCATTGTTTTTGAAACATAAGATTAGAAGGGAGGAAGTCATACATGAAGATATGTTATGGGACTGAAAGGACAGAGAGGCTAATTAATAGAAGGTTATAAAAAATAAGTAAAAGTTCTAAAAAAGCACAAAGGGGCAGCAACTGAGAGTAACCACAGATGGGATACATGAGGAGAAAGAGATAGAAGAAAAGAGACTGGCCAGGGAGGAGGAGAGCTAGGAAAGGCCATCAGGTAAAGGGAAACAATATAAATTAAAATAAGGAATACTAAATAGGTTATGTGTAAAGCAATGTCAAGATGGATGTTGTCAACATAAAAACTTTTTGGCTATCTAATTTTCTGAGCACATAGTTATATAATGGATCATTTAAAATAATTCCTCAATATCAATCCCCAATTCATCTGCTGCTATTCAGAATCATTCCCTTCATCCATAAAAGTAAGAAGGCACTGAGAATACCATCTAAATAAAATCCTTTCCTATGTTTGAACACTATTAATTGTTCTCCAAGTCATTCTAAGTTAAATGATTTCAATTCCTTAAGACCTATACTCTTTTCTTTTCCTATGAACTGCTATCCTATGAGCTCTCCCAAATTTATTATCTCTTGATTGTGCCTAGGGTAAAATGTCTGCTTATAAGGTCTGCCTAAATCTACAGGAATAGGGAGAACTCATGCAACCTCTGAATCTTTGAACACAATGAGATGTTTAGACTTATTAGGAGTCTCAGTCAGTAAGAATAAACTCATTTGAATGAATTCCAGGACCTCATTTTCTGTATTTTTTCCCACACTATTAAGGCTGTGTTTTTAAACTCTTAAAAATGTTAACTGAAATACAAGATCCAATCCATATACCTGGAACTGCTGTCCGTTAGCAACCAAAAAAATGATGCTCATTGGCACTAACCAGGAAACTAAGAAATATAAAATAAAAGACAATGGAAATGAAAACACTAGCTATACTCTCAAGTCTGTGCTATGTAGAAGTGAAAAGTTATTTTCAGAGAAGCAACACTGTGACAGGGTGCATCCAGTTCTGCTGACTCGCTCGCTATTTTGTTATTTCAATTGTTAAGTTATAGGTGAGGCAATTTCAATGGTGAGCAGAAACATCTGGGCTTTGGTTCCCAAATCCTGCATGGAAGTATCCAAGGCTGATTGTTACAACTTTTTTCCAGGCTTAACAAATTGTACCTGAAGTAGTACTATGCTGATAATATAGTTAGGGCTTTTTTGTCAATAGTTATTTCTATAGTTATTAGCCTTAATGCACTTAGTCCACAATGGTGGAAACTTGTCTATTTTATTCCTTTAAGGCCATGTAGGAAAAGTCTGGGTTATTTCTGTAAGGTTTTCTTAGGCTCCGCCGAGGGAGAAATGACAATCAGCTACAAAATCAGGCAGTGTTGAAATTTATTGGGGTTTGTGTACCCGGGCAAGGTCCTCCTGTCCACAGAGCTGGACCAGGGGAAATCGCACCCAAACAAAGAGCAGGGTGGGGTTTTATACACCAAATCTGGGGGTCTTTTTCACGGGGTCTGGGGTTGGTCCCTCTAGAACAAAGTGGCAGCATATCATTGGTGGTCCTCCTTAGGCTCTGGTTGCTATGGCAAAGCCCCCCGTTTAGGCTCTCTGGCCTGACCTCAGCCATCTTTTCTGGGTTGAAGTTCGGCCGCCATTGTGTCCTACCACGCCCACCTTGACAATTTCTCCAATACTCTCTGATATCCTGAAGTACTAAAGCTCCTTCCAATGCCCTTGTACATGTAGGAAATGGCAACCACCTGGAAGGATCCAGCCCAGCATGTTTTTATTATGGTCATATTTTCTTAATTAAGAAACTGGGATACAAAGTCAGTATTTGTTGAGCTTCTAACACAGAAAAAATACTTAGATACATTTTCATTAAATTCTGATAGCAGTTTCATGATATTCACGCTCATTTCCATTTTATAGCTCAGTAAACAGACTCAAATTAGTTCAGTAAGTTGCTAATGGTCACATTGCTCGCAAAATGGCAGAAGTGGGAGGCGAAGCCAAGACTTGGATGCTACAAATCCCTTTGTTATCGGTCTAATCAGACAGAAGGAACTAAAGTGAAGGTATGTTATGAACATGCCTAAGACACCACTGGCAGCCAAACATAAGACTTTGAAAAGGACCAAAGTTTTGTCTTTGGGGATATTACTTTTAATCTGGTTATTAAGAAACAAAAGACCCAGAAAGAACCTTTGCCCTTTTCCTTTTTCTGCGGGAGAGATTTCCACATTTGCATTGGAATTTGCTTGCTGAGACCTAGGGGATGGGGACTGCAAGGACAGTAGCATGGAAACTCTGGGGCTGGAGCCGGACTCACTCCTCCACGTGGACTGAGGAAGCAAACTGCTATGCTGAAACAGAAGCACAGTGACTACGGACTCAGTCCACCGCCAGACAGCTGTGTTTAAACTTGGTTTCATCATTATAAGCCATGTGACCTTGGGCAAGTTACATAACCTTTTTCTGCTTTCTGTTTCCTATGAAATGGTTGTAAAATAGTGCCTGCTTTATGCAGTAGACTGTTCTGTGTGGCGTGGGCCTAGCTCTCACTCAGATGCACAGGACCCACGCCCATGGATAGGTTCTCCTGTGGGGAATTGGGCCTGCAATGTACCTAGGCAGCTATGAGTCTTGCTTTTTGCTAAAACTCCCTCACCCTGAATTGAGGACATTTATTGCAAAGCAACTTCCTAAAAACCATGCTAAACCTTCTAAGGATGAGTGTAACCAGTCCAACTACTTTTGCCTTTTCATTTGCAAATATCCCTCTTCTGTGATATGATTAGCAGCATTGGCTCCTTTGTTTTCTATAAAAGGTAACCACCTAAAGTGAGTCTGTGCATAGTTAATGAGGACCTTCTTGTAATGGGTGGAGAAACCTAATAAAGAGGTCTGTCACAGTGGAGGCCACAGCTTTTGCTCCCCTTGAGAGAAAAGCCATGCTGTCCCTTTTCCTCCACCGGACTACCGGGTGAATGTCTCATTTCATCCATAATGATGCAGACACTGCAGGCTGGTGTCTGCATCAACTTTATAGGATCCTTGTGAGCATTAAATGCCTTAATTTATGTAAGGTGCTTAATGATAATACCTGGTACCTAGAAAGTATGATGCTGTGGACTGCCTTGCTGAGGCCTTAACCCCCAATGTGACTATACTTAGAGTTAAGGTGTTTAGCAGGTAATTAAAATTCAATGATGTCATATGGGTGAAGTCCTAGTCTGAGAGATTGGTGGCCTTACCTGAAGAGGAACGTCTCTCTTCAGGTACAGGCACTGAGGAAAGGCCGTGTGGAGACACAGAGAGAAAGCAGCTGTCTGCAAGCCGGGAAGAGAAACCTCACTGAAAATAAAATTGACTGGCACCAAGATCTTGGATCCACCAGCCTCCAGAACTGTGAGAAATAAATCTCCGCTGTGTAAGCCACCAGTCTGTGGTATTTTATTGTAGCAGTCTGAGCAGATTAATACATGAGATGTAAGTCTTTGCTATCATGGTTATTTTGATTTTAGTTCCTGGTTCTAGTTCTAGTTGTTAAAAGTTTTCGGAGGGGTAGTCAATTCCTACCTTGAAGTTCTAGGAGATAGTGCAGCAGCATCATCAATTTCCTACTGTTTGCTCAAATAACTAAAGTAGGCTTCTATAATAGATAACCAGAGAGTCTCACCAATGAGTGGTAAGTTGGAGGTTGGAGGTTGGAGTTGTAGCTCATGGCTGGGATGAAATATCATGGAAGTGGTGAGATTTAAGCTAGAATTTTAAAGTGGTGAGGCTTTAAAAAGGGGGAGAGAGAGAGAGAGAGAGAGAGAGAGAGAGAGAGAGAGAGAGAGAGAAAATGCCCTGATCACTGAGACCACAGCATAGAGTTGTATATTTTACAACAGTACACAACAGACTCAACCGCAATGACACAAATATGAAATCTGGATTATTCTACATTCAGATTTCATAGCTACAGAAAACTATCTATCAATGTATCTTAAACACATTAAATAAAGGTAGAAAATTCAAATTTAAATGTCTAGATGGTTTAATAAAACCTAAAGCATAGTTAAATAGGTAAAGTTACTTTTGCCTCTTTTGTTATGTTCAGTGAGGATGCAAATCCTATGAATACTTTTAATTTTATTCATAGTTATCACAGGAAAGAATCATAAAATTTCAAGTTCCCTCAGATTTTATAGCAAATTTGTTAGCTTCCTTAGGTCTTTGTTGAACCTATAATTCTATGCCTTCTACTGATAAATGCTTTGTCACATGTAATATTAAAATAGACAATTGCCTATCTATCCCTTTATACTACTTCATTACATTTCTGAGTGAACCATCCTGTAAAAATCAAAAGGGCTTCTAAAGTCTTGCTCCTTTAAGCCAACTCTTATTTACAGGAGCTCCCGAGGTGAATTTCATCCCCATTTCCTTTTTAAAACTTTAAAGATAACCCATTCTAAAACAAATTTAGAAGGTCTCTTCCCTTAAATAGCTTATAAAATTAAGGACTCAAGAAAGACATTGTCTGAAAACTATTATTTAAATATTATCATTTAAGTGTGCATTGACATATTCTGATCCCAAATAATTTTTTAAATTCAGAAAACATGTGCTAATAACATTTTTTAGTGTCACTTAAAATGCCTGAGAGGAGACATGACTTTGACCTGAAATGGTGGCTGAAAGACAAGGGAGTCATTTTCTTTTCTATGGCTTTTTTAAAAATAATAATAATTTATTTTTAGAGAGAGGGATAGGGAGGGAAAAAGAAAGGGAAACTTCAATGAGTGGCTGCCCCTCATGTGCCTCCTCCTGGGGACATGGCGGGCAACCCAGGCATGTGCCCTGACTGGGAATCAAACCCTTTAGTTTGCAGGCCTGCGCTCAATCCATTGAGCCACATCAGCTAGGGCTGTTTTCTTTTCTGCGGCTTTTAACAAAGTCATGACCTCTCAATAGTCTCCTTTTTCCAAAAAATTGGCCCACTGTTCAGGTGTCACCCATTTTTAGCAAGGCATATATGAATTTCTAGGCTGGGTAGGAAAAGCATTCATTCATTCTTTGTTTATTTCTAAAGTATATATTGACTACTTTATATTTGTCAGCCAAAGATTCTAAGCAGAGAATCTCATAGAGCCAATACAAGAAGAGTGTGCTTTGGCGACACCCTCTGCAGCTCTCTCAGGTGGCCCATGTCAGCCGTTCAATGCCCACTGGGCCAGATATTCTCACACACAACAAATTGGTTTTTTTGTTGTTTGTTTGTTTGCTTGTTTTTACTTAAGTTCATTTCCTTGTAAAATGTCTTCAGTTAATAAAACAACATTGGTGTTATTCTCATGAAAATACTTTATGATTTAGACAACATAACAATATTCAGGTTCAATAATATTCAGTTCATTTTATTAGTCCTTGCTTCTCTACTACAATCCCAAATTCTTCTGTTCTCTCCTCACAAAAAACTAATATTCCAGATCTTTACTTGCTTTTGTCATTGCTAATGCAGGATTTAGTTTCTGCACATAGGTTTTAAAGGACTTTACCTTAGTATTTACAGTTTTATTAGGTTTCTTCTTTCCCAAACTTGAAAAATAATGTATGATTAGAACCTAGGTTTGAAGTCAGATGGAACTGAGATTCATACCTTATTCTACCAGTTACTCATTGTGTGCTTCTGGACAAGTTACACCTCTCTGGAGCTCAGTTTCCATACCTAAAAATGGGGTAATAATATCTATCTAAAAGCAGGGCTGTGCAGATTAAATAATACATTCTTAGCTTAGCATGAGGAATATGCTGTGTCTCTATAGCTTTGCCCCTGACCCCCAACCAGTTTCTCTGTTACGTCTGAACTCACTTGCAGTTAAGAACTGTTCCGCTCTTCAGCAGAGCCAAGCATCTTCACGTGTTGTTCTCACTTGCGTTCTGGGGGTTCTATTACAGTACTCACGCAGCCTTGGAGGGGAATGCCATCTTTTTCCTGACCCTTGACACTATCAATCACATTAGCTCCCTTGCCTGGCCAGAAGCAAGCTTTCTATGTCTTCCTGTTATCATGCTTCCCCACTTCTCTTGGTGCCACTAAATGACTCATTTCTCATATAATTCTTTTTTGAAATGTAATCTTTATTGTATTTTTCCATTACCATTTAGTATCCTTATATCCCCTCCCTTAGCAATTACCACACTGTTGTCCATATCCATGAGTCCTTTTTCTTCTTTGCTCAATAGCTCCACCCCCTAACCCCCTAATCCCTTCCCCCCACTAGCTGTCATCTGCTCTCCATCTGTGAGTCTGTCTCTGTTTTGCTTGTTAATTCAGTTTGTTCGTTAGATTCCACATATGAATGAAATCACATGGTATATGTCTTTGACTGGCTTATTTCAGGTCCATCCATATTGTTGCAAAGGGTAAAATTTTCTTGTTTTTTATGGCTGAGTAGAATTCCATTGTGTAAATGTCCCATAGTTGTTTTAGCCACTCATCTACTGATGGACAGACACGTGGGCTGCTTCCATATCTTGGTGATTGTAAATAACACTGCAATGAACACAGGGATGCTTATGTTCTTTTGAATTAGTGGTTTGGGTTCCTTTGGATATATTCCCAGAAGTGGGATCTCTGTGTCAAAAGGCAGGTCAATTTTTAATTTTTTGAAGTGTCTCCATACTGCTTTCCACAGTGGCTGCACCAGTCTGCATTCCCAGCAACAATGCAAAAGTGTTCCCTTTTCTCCACATCCTCACCAGCACTTGTTGTTTGTCGTATAATTCTTCCATCCCCTCCAATTCCAAGGAAAGATACTACAAAACACCCTTATCAACACCAAAGCACTTTCAACCCAAAGTAAAAACAGTTTCTAGCAAGAAGGATGGTTTACCTCTATTCACTGTGCAGACAGTGCGCATACACACAGACATAGACCAGTTTCGATCGGCTTGGAAAGCTAGCTCTAACAGCCTGTTTCAGATGTGTGCTATGGCAATGTGAACTCATGGTGGCAAGAACCATTCATTAGTGCTTATTTTACCTGTCTACAGATTCTTCTCATAATTTCATGTTTTATTCTTCTTTAAGCCTAAATTTCAGAACCCATTAGTTTTAATCCAGTTCCAAGCGTGCAACAGGACATAAGGACACCATTTCTCTTTTCGACATCATTCTGTTCTGTCAACAGGGAAGCTTTCCATTTGAAGTGTGGTATGACCATCGTCCACAGTCAGACTGGTGGCTTTTTTTTTCTCTTGTCATCTATTCTCACTCATGAAATGCCCTGCACTTTCAGAAACGTTTAGAGCTTGATGACATCCCACCCTATAATTGCACAGTATAGTGTTACTGCATAGTTACAAATAATAGAGTTTGCATATAATACATGCAAGAAGAAATCCTCTGAATCATCTGTGAGGAATAAAATTACCATGTGTGTGAAACAAATGAAGTGATTTTTTTCCCCTAAGGTTAAATGTACTTGGTTAAATACTTAAGCTGAAATTCTCCAAAGAGCCTTGTCTATATCCATGGACTCCCAAACTTCCCTGGGCAATAAAAATGATGAATTAGAAATTAATGAAGAGAACAAAGGGGGAGAACTCATTTTATTTATTTATTTTATCACTTTGGAAATACTTTATAATATAAATTATAACACATAAATTATTTGGTAAAAATGAATGGACCCCCCACTTTTTTGAAGGGGTGGGATGGTGACTTTGGAAAAGTAAAAATGCACCAGGAAGAAACACCTCCTTTCCCCCACAGTCCTGGTGAAAGAACTTCAGGGCTCACATGGCAAGTTCGAGCTAGAGACAAGTATTAACATGACTGTTATATTAAAGGAAGCAAAACTGTGAGGGATACAAAAGAACTTTGAAGAGTGAACCTCCAAAATTTGTGTACACTGAGGTGTATTAGAAACATTTACACTAGTGGGGAAAAAGAAAACTATTTAAAATAGGCATATTCTCTCCCTGGCCTTGATTTCTTTTCAGTTATTGTCCATTGCCAACAACTTTTCAAAGAATTTATGGTAACCAAATATTTTTCTTTAAAATGATAACTTTCAAATGAAAAATGTCAATAAATATTAAGTAATCACTTAATCTGCTTCTTTTATATTTTGAAATAAATACTTAGCATTAAAGTCTATGGGAATTGGTTTAGCTAACACTTTCATTTACTCAAGAAAGTTACCCATTTACCCTGAAATTTCTACAATAGGTTTATTTTTTCTTTTATTGAATTCATTGGGGGAGGCACTGGTTAACAAGATTATACAGATTTCAGGTGCACCATTCCACAACACATCATCTGTACACTGTGTTGTGTTTACTACCCCAAATCAAGTCTCCTATCATCACTATTATTCCCCTCATATCCTCCTCCACCCCCTACATACTGTTGTCCTAGTCCATGAGTTTTTTCCTTTTTTTCTCAATCCCTCCACCGCCTCCACCCAGCCCCCAGCCCCTGAGAGCGGTCAACCTTTTCTCTGTCTATAGATCTGGCTCTATTTTGCTTGTTAGTGCATTTTTGAAATCACATGACTTTTGTCTTTCTCTGATTTATTTCACTTAGCATAATGCTCTCCCAGGTCCCTCCATGGTGTCACAAAGGGTAGGAGCTCCTTCTTTTTTCCTGCTGAGTAGTATTCCATTATATAAATGTACCACAGCTTTTTTATCCACTCATCCTCTGATGGACACTTGGGCTGCTTCCAAATCTTGGCTATTGTAAATAACGCTGCAATGAATTGGTGCATATATTCTTTTGAATTAGTGTTTTGGGTTTTTTCAGACATATACCCAGAACTAGAATTGCTGGGTCATAAGGCAGTACCATTTTTAATTTTCGGGGGTAACTTCATACTGCTTTCCATAGTGGCTGCACCAGTCTGCGTTCCCACCAACAGTGCACAAGAGTTCTCTTTTCCTCTCATCCTCACCAATACTTGTTGCTTGTTGATTTAGTGATGATGGCCATTTTGACAGGTGTGAGGTGATATCTCATTGTGGTTTTAATTTGCATTTCTCTGATGATTAATGATGTTGAGCACCTTTTCATATGTTTATTGTCCATCTGTATGCCCTCTTTGGAGAAGTGTCTATTCAGGTCCTCTGCCCATTTTTTAAATTGGATTGTTTTTTTGGTGTTAAGTTTTATAAGTTCTTTGTGAATTTTCGATATCAACTTCTTATCAAATGTGTCATTCATGAATATGTTCTCCTCCTATCCGGTGGGTTGTCTTTTCTTTTTTTATACAAATTTTTAAAAAATATTTATTTTAGAAAGACAGAGTTACACTGATGTGAGAGAGAAACATGGGTCAGCTGCCTCCCATACGTGTCCTGACTGGGGGATGGAACCCACAACCCAGGTATGTGCCCTGGCTGGGGATCAAACCCCGAATCTTTTAGTGTACAGGATAATGTTCCAACTAACAGCCTCACTGGCCAGGGCTCACCGGGTTGTCTTCTCATTTTGTTGATGGTTTCCTTTGCTGAGCAAAACTTTTCAGTGTATTGTAGTCCTATTTGTTTATGTTTTCTTTTGTTTCCCTGCTGGAGGTGATATATAAGAAAAAATATTGCTATGAGAAATGCCCAAGATCTTACTGCCTATATTTACTTTTATGATTTTTATAGTTTTGAGTCTAACATTTAAGTCCTAATGCATAAGGAGTCTAGTTTCATTTTTTTGCACATATCTGTCCAATTTTCCCAACACCATTTATTGAATAGAATATTTTATTCCATTATATGTTTTCACTTCCTTTGTCAAATATTAATTGAGTATAAAGGCATGGGTTTATTTTTTGGCTCTCTATTCTGTTCTATTGATAATGTGCCTATTTTTATGCCAGTACCACAATGTTTTGATTATGATGAACTTGTAGTATAATTTGATTAGGGAGAGTGATTCCTTCAACTTTGTTCTTCTTTCTCCAGGTTGCTGTGGCTACTCAGGGATCTTTATGGTTCCATATGAACTTTTGGAATATTTGTTCTAGTCATGTGAAATATGCCATTGGTATCTTGATAGGAATTTTGTTGAATCTATAGATTGCTTTGAGTAGTATGGACATTTTAATGATGTTAATTCTTCCTATCAATGAACAGAATATATGCTTCTAGTTATACAATGGATTTCTTTATGTCACATTCTTACTTATGCTATATTGGCTGTTTGACATTCTTGGTTGACTCAATCATCATTAAACCTTGTTTTCCTTCTTGAGACTACCTGCCCACCAGAGAACCTAAATTACAACTCTACAATGATAGAATTAATAGGGGCAGCCACCGAAGCAAGGGCCAAATGGAAAAAGCATCCAAACAGCATGAACAATCCTTGAGGCATTAATATGTTAAAGAAGACAGGTTAATAAAAAAGAATGAAAAACAAGTATAGTTGGCTTTCAAGTCACCTGTTCTGAGAAAAAAATCATGTTATTGTCAAATAAATTGGTAATTTGGGCTGCATCACAGAGTAGGTAGACAAAGAACCATGGATCAGATAGCCTCCTGTTAACACAAAGAGCACCAAGTACTTTGATAAATGCAATGAATTTCCCCAGCAAGCACCAAGGACTGGATCCAGTCCAGACATGATGATAGCACATTAATAAGCTAATTCCTTTAGCTCCCTCTTCATTTTCTAAGGCTCATTCACAGAGTGGCAATGCCGTTAACTCTGGATGAGGTGCTTTGCCCAATAAATACTTCTTGATTAAATTTGCTGATTGGGCCTTCTCTGATCGCTTCACTCTCTACCCCTGTGGGAAATAAACCCTCTCACAGGAGCCTTCCTATGGAGGCACCATAAACGGAAGGAGCATATAATGACTGAGTGGACAAATGACTAAACAGTTCATACGACGTCAGGAGTTAAACTAGAACTGTTAGGTTAGTGGTGACTAGGTAGGGTAACAAGGTAATAAAGCTTAAAGATACTTCAAAATCGATCTATCTACTACATGATCCTGTCTATTCAATTTAGAAAACTTTGTACAAAGACACATTTAAACTCTTATTTATTCAAAAAGTTTGGGAGGTGGGTGGTGAGATGTATATTTATTTGAAAAGTTATTTTTTATTATTCATCATATTTTTTTTGCAAAGAAACCTAGTAAAATTTTTGTTTGTTGGCTGATTGATTTATGCCCTGAAGATTACCTAAGAATACTATGACTTTTCCACTCAGGAGAAAAGGCTAAAAAAGTTTTAACCCAGGGAAATTACCTGGCACTGTACATTTCCCATGAGGACAGAAATGTCACAGAAGCAACAGGTGCTGTTTTATGTATTTTTTTCAGAGTAGTATTTATGAAAAAGAAGACAATAGAAAAATAGTTAAAATGTGGCACAGACAATAGAAAAATGTGGCACAGGCAATCCCAACTCCTAATGCAACAAATATTGTACAAGATATCCACTAAAAGTCACAATGCTGAAATTGGGCTGGAATGTTACAACCCAGCAAGCGGAGTTCATTAAAAACAATCCTTTTGTGAGTCAAGAGATGATATATTAGGAAAATAATGTTTATAAAAAACTTAGTTTCTGACAATTGGCACCATAAAGCAGTTATTATCTCTGATTAGTAAAACAGTTCGTTTGAAAGCAATTGGTTTTGAAGAATACAGACAGGAGGGCGAGTTTAAAAAGTACGAGGTTTACATAGAGGGCTATTATTTTACAAACAACAAATGATTTAAAATAGTCTGAACTAACAATTATTTGGAGTCACTTTCATGTTATAGAACTCAATAAATAATACTTTAAAAAAAACTTCACACGGTTTTTCTCGATCTACTTGTAATTGGAGGGCATTATGAGTTGCATGTGGATTGTGTTTCCAGATACTGGGTGTTGAAAGATTTATTCACGTTGAGCTGTGCCCTAAGGTAATTTTAGTTTTTATAAAACCTAATTCCACAATTATAACCATCTGAGAAAATGGGTATTCTTCCTATCTAACACTGGAGGAAGAAGAAACATTTTTAGTGTGAGCCTGATCCTCACAAGTGATTGTTTTTTCATTTTCTTTAAACTACTTACTTAGTTTTTTTCTTATTAGACCCTGAACCCACAAATGTTCAACTGTCATAAAAGATCAGTGTTACTGAACTGCCAGCATTAGTCGTTTGTTTGAAATGTATAAAGAAAGACAAATGAAGGAGATATTGCAAAATGTCTTTGTGAAGTAGAACCAGATATTGAAATGATAAATAGCATACCCTGCAAACACCAGTTATAATGTTCTTGGGTAAAAGAAATTCCTGAATATCAAAAACAGTGGCATCACTGTCAGGTGCTCCATCAATAAACCGGGGACAATTCCTGACATTGGACCTTTCGTTCTTGCAATGCTGTGCTAAATAAGCATGCTCCCCTTGCCTGTCTGAATTCCACATGCCCATTCCCAGAAATGCTGCTGCAGATAAGTAACACTGTCATGTTCGTTTTGTCAACTGCATGCCGATGATCCTTTCCTCTCTCCACTTAGGTAACATTATCAAGGTCAGAAGCAATCTCTCATAAAACCTTTTCTAATGTAGCTGTATTTGATAATTTCTGTAAGGGGCTCCCGTAAATAAACTTTGCAGAGACACACATGTGTTTTCCAAGATTTGACTCTTCAGTCACAGAAAAAGGAGACTTACCAGTAAGGCTTTGGGAATTTAAAAATCAAAAGGAGAACGAAGTCATCCATACTATGTATTTTCATTTTTTCAAATGTGATACCGAAGGATGGCATATCTAATTCTTTGAGATGTTTCTGCAATGACCCTACTTTCTATACCTTCCTAACCTGCTCCTATTTATTTTATTTTGACAAATTGTTTATGAAGCATCTGCAACTGATGCACATATCACAAAATTATTTCTGCCAGGCTCCCTCTGTGACCTGCCCGTGGGACATGGCATGCTCCAAGATGTGTCGCCCTATCAACCCGCATTTTTCCAGGACAATGCAAATTATGACAAATTCCATCATCCTGCATTATGTACTTCATGCTAATCTCACTAATTCTAAAGAATCAGGAGGGCTTGCTGTTCTGCTGAAGGGCATACTGTCTGATTGAATGATAGAACAGCAATGTTTGCTGTCCCCTTCTCCCAACCCCAGCTGTGGCCACCACTGCCCCACTTCTGCCAGGCAACTGCTCTGGCCTTGTAACTTCCAGCCCAGAACTTATCTTTATGTCAGCCGAGCTGTCTACCAGGAAGCTGCATGTCACCCATCAAGGTAGTTCTCAAGTCCAGGAAATAAAAAGGCAGTTTGGTGGTAAAACAAGACAAGGAAATAGTATTTTTACTGACAGTTGGATGTGCATATTCATTTTTAGCTATTGAAAAGGAAGAGTTAATACAAAACTTATCATTTATATGATAAAGCCAGACAGTTTCTGGACCCGAATGCTCTCGAAGGGGAGTGTTTTGCTGCCGGATCACTGCAAATGGACACCTGAGAAGTCTTTCGATGGCTGACCTTGAGGACAATCCCTTTGTGGCTCAGAAGGTGGCAGTATTACTACATGAAAGACGGCTAAAGTCTACGTGCTATTCCATGGCCACACTCCTGAAATAAACATGTTTAATTCCCAAAGAAACATATATTTTATCCAGTGGCATAATTTACTTATAACATTAAAACTCAAACATGGAGCAATTTGTAGCAATAACCATGATTATGCTGTTAGTGGCCCAAATGTCACTGTCTAGATTAGGCTAAATGATACCTAGCACCGAAGAGCTCCTGTGATTTATTTTTTATGATCACGGGTAGAACTTGCATGTTTAAAAGGCTCACCAGAAAACTGCCTTCAATAAATAAAAAGGATGAAAAGATTGAAAGAATCTCATAATATTGTTCGGAGATGTGATTGTAAAAAATTGTCACTGGAACGAGGCAGATTTTAAATCTCAGAGACACTTCCAAAAAAAATAAAAAAGGTAAATATCTTGAGCATTTCTAATGTTATGTTTTAAATTCTGTAAGCCAATAACTCACCTTACACTATAGTAAATTAAAATATATCTAAACTCTTTCATCCTGTGTCTTCTAAAATTGTCAGAAATACTTTGAAATACATGTAATGCACTAAGATTGACTATTAATTCTAGAAAATGCAGTATGTATAAACCTGTTGATATGCGTTAGGAGTAAAAAAATATTATTCAAACTTCACTAACTTACTTTTTGGGAATCCTGGTGTAATCTGTACTTCTACCTGGAAACTATGTAATATTATAGATCATTTCTGTTCACTATCGTGCATCAAATTCAAATTGGGATGCATTATCAAGGAAGAAGGAATGTAAACCATACTATCTAAAGCTAAAAAAGGATTTTACAATAAACACATTTTCCTGGTTACTAAAATCAGGGCAAATTTATGTCAGCATTTACATCACCTGTGTTTTAATGGAATGTTGCATAATTGGTTTAATGTTTTACTGAGTCCTTATATAATGAGCTTCATCAGTACACAGCACAAACTGACATTAAAGTACTACCAAGAAGAAACAGGAAGATCTTTGGCTGTCTGCTTTACTCCCCGAGAGGCCCAAGCCCCTCTGAGGAATACGCGGTGTGAGCATGGCTTCAGCAAAGGCACTGGGCACACCCTGTGCATGCTGTGGCTTGTTGACATGAACCAGGGCAGGCAGACACCAATAATACATGAAGTGCGGTTCAGAGGCAATTAGGATCAGTTGTCAAGGCCGGGCCATTAATGAAAGAACATGTCAGAGGAGCTGGAGACTTCAATGGTTGAGGGCAAGAAGGCGATTTAGTGTGACAGATCGAGTCCTTCCAATGTCCTCAGTGGTACATGCTAATACCAGCCTTAACAACCTTTTGTGGTAGTGTATAATGCGACTAACATAGACTTTGATTCAGCAAAATGACTGCTGCCACTGTTAGTCTGTCTCATTCGAATAACAGTAAAAGCATTGCTACAAATAATTATCCACTTCCGTCCTCCCTCCTGCACTTAGTGCACCCACCCTTTGTGCAGGCTGCAGTGTTCCTTACTAGAAAGGTAGGGTGTTTTCCACTGTTGTTGTGATGCTTCTTTTTTTTTGGCAGCACATATCATCCCAACTAATTAATTACAACAAATTTTAGAAGGGAAAATAAATAATTAAACTCATCCCATTCTCACATAGTTAATTAACATGAAAAGTTCCCACCGTGAGTCAAATTTCTCTGAAAGAAACAATGTTCACCACATAAGTTACTCAGAGGCAATAAGGGGAGTGGCTTACCCCGGTTCAAAACTGTGAGAGGAAATTAACCTAATTCTCAAAGAAGTGAAAACAGGATGATTACAGAAAATCACCTCATTGCCGTTTTTTTGTTCTTATCATTTGATAGTAATTTAAAATAAAAACTTACACCCTGCAACCTAACAATGGATAATAAGTAGGAAAAATATTTTAAACACTGGTTAGCAATTCAGGTAAACAATAAACAAGGTATTTTAACATAGTTCAGCCTACAGATTTTTATGTTACAAAACAATTCCATAGTTTCACACTCTTAAATTGTTTTTAATGTATAAACCCTATAATTTGTTAATTTCTGGTTCTTTCAAGTTTTTTGCTTTTGGGGTCAAATATTCCTATGAAGGTGAAACTGACTTAGAGAGTGAAGGGTATAAGTTTTTTTATAATCTCTTAACATTCGCACCCCTCCCAATTTTCCGGGATTTACTTCCAGCATCTCAGCTACAAAAGCTGATGTTATGATACCTTAGAGTTTAAGGCAGACAGCTCAGCCTTGTCTGCTCCAGCATCACCAGACAGATGTGAAGGAAGGTATTTGGGTAGAGATTAACGGGAATCATGTTGTCAGGGTGGTCACTTCTTATGACATATACACTTTTTTTTTCTGGGTCTTATTTTTTCTTCTCTTCTGAGATAGCTTTTACTTCTTTATTTCCAATCTCATATACCACTATTTTCTCTTTTTAAAAAATTTTACACTATTTCCTTTGCTCATTTTTTTTCTGACCTTAGCCATTACCACTCCTTCTGCCTAATATTTGATTCATTGCCAGCTTTCTTATTTCTTAGTACAAGCATGTTTTTACCTTTCTCAGGAAAGCTTTCAGAACTGAGCTCTCATAGGAATACTAGTGTTGAAAGAATCAATACAAACACCTAAATTTTCATGCAACCCCAAAACTCATTTTCATAACTAATTTTTTGATAAAAAATATATTTAGAAAAAAAGGTTACCAAGCTAAAAAAGACATATTCTTTATAGTTGAATCCAAAGTAAGCACACTTTCCAAATACCTGGCAATGTTATTAAGTCATTATTGCATTAAAAATATTCTACAAATGCAAATTGTCTACCTGTCCTAAGCGATAGTGAATATATCGACTTCTAGAAAGAAGTTCAATGGACTAATGATCAGCTCTTGGCCAGTCTTCAAGGTATCTAGTTAAGATCAGCCCTTCAAGCCTGGGTCTCCATTATGAGACAAGATATTTCTGCATCTTAACATGCGAGGATTTGATGCCTGCTTTTCCCTCTGAACTGTTGGGGTTGATACAACAGCTCACCTGGAACGGGTTCACCTGGTGATGGGACTGGTTTTTATTCATTATTTTTTTTAGTGCTCATGACACAGAAACAGATCTACCAGGCTAAAAGTAACACAAAGTTGGTTGATGCTGCAATTAGTAGGACTTCAGGGTTTGCTTAAATAAAAATGATTTTATATTTATTCATTTGAACAACAAAAAATTCAACTCTATCAAAAGGAAATGCTGGCAAACTTCTTTATTTAACAAAAAGTAGTTTTTGAAGTCAGGAACTTTTTTGAGATGGCCTTTGATACTGTGATCAGTCTCTTTCCTTCTTTGTTTGAAAACCTGGCATTTGTCATCTGCCATAATGTGTTTACTTGGAGTATAACATTTTAAAGATATCATTTTGTCTTCTAAAATCTCCTAGAAGGTTTGTTTTCCTTTACAAGCATAATTATATCTGGATTCTTCAATCAATGCCTCATATTTTAATAATATGTTGTCATTTGGGTACAGCTATAACCATAATAACGAACATGGGGTTCAAAGATCACTAGATATATAGATGGCATGAACCATTAGCAAGAAATATTCTACACCATTGAGACCACACATTAAAAAAACTGAAATTCACTATAGAATTTGCTATTCTGACTAAGGCATCTTTCAATGTAATTAACATAAATCTCTTTGCGAAACATGCTAGTTTTAATAACGAATAGGGACATTTTACAGGAAGAAAAAATAATAAAATACAAATAAAATTATAATATGAATAATTTAGTTATCTCCTCATATCTCATAATGACATTGTGTAGCTATAATGGACTTAAACTGGAACTATTTCCCTTAAAAAATAGGCTTATCTCTTTTTCCTACATGCTATTGAAATTCATATCATCACTTCCACACAGAAACACATAATTAATCCTAATTGTTTCCAACACTCTGAAGAGGAGAAATGGAATCCGTGTGTGCTCTCTTTTTTGTGTGTTAAGCCTTTCTGGCCACAGGGGCTGCATTTAGTAAATTACTTCCTCCAGAACGCTGGCCAGTGGCCTTTTGGCCTGAAGGAGTTAATGCAGTTGCAAGAGGTGAGTCACTGATTATCTTTGTGCCAGAAAGATGAAACTTGGTGATTGCTCAGAGGTGTCCTAGTCTGCCACTGAATGATGACCTAGTAAGGGGAAAAAAATCGTTTCTCACAAGCGGGTCTTAACAAGACAAATGAAGAGTATGCACTGTAAATGCAACAGAGAGGGTGGGTGTGGAAGGAATGTAATGGTGTTCCCAGCCAGTACAAAATTAAAATGGAAACAGAATGAAATCTCCCCTGGAGGTGATTCTTCAACTTTGTGATGACTTTTGTCCAAGATGACCTATTGTAACTCTGTACTACTGTCTTACGATATTTGTCTGGGGGCACTTTGGTAGCGTAAGGGAAGAGCACAGTTGTCATAAAACCGCTGGCACTCCAACGTCTAGACTCCAGGTCCATACCCCGGCTAGTTCAGTCATGTGCTTCCAATGTGCCTAATTCTGTCTTTCCTGTGTAACTGTTTTTGGCATGGCCACACTCCCAAAGTGCCCCATGGCCAATTGCTTCCCAGTTTTAAAATTTTGCAATGCTACTTTCTATCTTCTTCTCTCCTCCTCTCCACCATACCCCATGGCACCCCAAAAGCAACTCTTCTCTCCTGGACCCACCCTGCTCCCTCATACATAACTGTGACAGTTGCTATTTCCTTAGTCAGGACTGGGTTCTTGCAGGAGCTACCATTGAAGTTGCCTCCAGATTTCCACTTTCCCCCCAAATTTCCATCTTAAACCTCTCTGGTTGTTATTGCAGCACTTACTACAATCTTTACGTAGGTCTTTGCTTTCAGATGCTAGGTTCACAGCATTGCACTCTCAAGAACAGCTAGATCATGTCCACGAGGATCAAGCTGTATACCTTCAAAAGGAGCCTCACAAAATGTCCTCCTTGCAAATTCAACAGAACCCCCTCTTGGTTCTCTTTACCTCCCTTTGCACCACACCACCCTCCCCCTTTTAGGGGATTCATCAGCATCTGCTAGCTCTGATTTCATTAATTTGTTTATGATATTGTTGCTGAGCCCTACACTGTGTTTGAGATACAAGAGGATGGCAGGTGTAGCCATCCCTTTTGTTTGGAGCTTAGTCTAGTAAAGGAGTCATATTTGATAAAAACAATCCCTCAGATAGGTGTAAAACTGCAGCTGTGATGCTTGGATAAACAGATTTAAAGGTGAAGTGTAAGGTGCTGTAAGAGTCAGGGAGGCCAGGGAGTCAGGAAAGGTTTTTTGGAGGATGAGAGGCTTGTGTAGAGATCTGAGAGAAGACAGACAGTTGGCTAGGCTCCAGGCACAGGGCGAGGTATGTGCAAAGGCCCTGTTGCAGGAAGGAGCATGGCTGAGTTTAAAGAGCTGGGTGGAACTCCCGTTCCTCACCGTCCCCAGCCCCTTTTCCGTTGATACATCAGCTACCGCAGGATTGAAGAGAAGCCCCTGGAACGCCCTTGCTCCCAGCAGGTCACTCCTCAGCTGAAGCACCACCATCTGACCTTTGCAAACTGGCTAGGAAACCAAGCCTGTGAAGAAGGCTCGTATGGACTGACTACCTCCCTTTCCCTGAGTTACTATCAGGATTAATCAGATCCATGTTAATCTTAGCCCAAACCTCTCAATTTATTTTCATTTGACTCTATCTCTCTCCCATCCCTGACCTCCCACTGCCTTTCCCTGGGCCTAGAAAATGCCCAGACTTAGAGTAATCCCAGAGCCGCAAAATTCCCCATATTCACAATCCCTTCTTTCAACTTTCTGTTCACCTTTTGCTCACAGGGGAACCTGGCTATATATTCCAAGTTCCTATTTTCCCCTGAGACCTCCAAAGGGAAGCTCTTTTTTCCTTCCCCACCCTACATTCTAGCACCTGGGGCTTGTATGTCCTCTCTAATTCCTTAAAACTAATGGCCTTTTAGAAGCACAGATTGCCACTAGGATGTACCAACACTTCCCTACCTCTTATTGTCAAGTACTGGTCACCGTGGCCCTGCACTCATCCTGGACTAAATTAGCACCCATTTCACTGTGTTGCACTGTGCCGTTGCTCCTGTCCTCCTTGGTGGCTTCCACAGCGAGATGGACAATCCACTTGACCCTGTGGACTCTCGGGTGTCTGAATTCTAATTTCCAACAACACCCCCATCCTACTTCAATTATTCATTCCCATAGTCTTTAGAGCTGTGTTTTCAAACCAAGTTTTGGTCCTTTAGCAATCATTAAAATCAATGAGTTTTCATTTGATTTGATGAGTTATAACCAGGTATTTTTCTGAATAGATTTTTAAATATCACTTTAGTATACATTAAGGTAAATATTGTTTCACGAAAAATTCTCTCAGTTACATATCAGATATGCATGGGCATACTTAGTTGTTTTGAAACTATTATTTACTGTGCAGTTCAACAAGTGCGAGAAACACACCAACTTTGTCATCATCAATAACCATATTACTCCTAAAATTTGGATTTTAGACATCCCATTTGCTAAATAACACCTTCTAATTTTAGAGCCTACTTGTTCTAGTCTTTCCCCTCTAAAATTCTAAGCCTCATTCAGACTTCAAATCATTAACTCCACCATTTTTTACTCTCCTCCTACCTGCCCTCTCCCCGGCTTGCTATGTGGAGCCTGCGAGTCTCACAGCCCGCCTGACTGGATCACCTCTAGAATATGTGACAAATCAGCCCCTTTTCTTTATCTTCCTTCACCATCTCCTACCTCTTCCACCTTCTCTCTATTTTCTTTATTGCTATGCTCCTCCCACCCCAGCTCCTTTCTAATTCTTTCCCCAAATCATCACATAGTTAATTCTTGCTGGAAAGACTCTTCAATCTAAAAGTTGATACCTCTTCTAATTATTCTCCATTTCTTTGTCTTAATTTATTTTCCCCACAGTACTTAGCAGAATCTTAAATTACTCTATTTGCTTGCTATTTAGTGTCTACTTTTGCACTGAAATATAAGCTCTGTAAGGACAGTGCTGTTATGTTGAGCTCCTAGGATGAGGTTAAATGAATAAATGGAAGCAGAAAGTTAGGTCCAAGTGTAAACAGTCGTGATGGAGAAGGAATAAAGAAGTCAATATGATCAAACACGCACTTTAAGAAAATATCGCTGGCTGGAGAGCCAGAGTTGATAGCAAGACCAATGAGGAAGTTTCTAGAACAGTTATGGGTGAGTGACAGTGGGGGCTTGTACTGCAGGGGCAGAGGTGGGGATAAGTGAATGCATATTACAGAGATATTTAGGAAGAATATCACTTGATGTCCTATCACACCTGGATATGAAAATCCAGGTAAAGGAATGGGAGATTTGAAGGATGTCACCAAGGTTTTATGTTCATGTGTCACTGAGGGACATTGGAAGGAGC
Organism: Trachops cirrhosus; assembly: GCA_028533065.1. Lineage (NCBI taxonomy): Eukaryota > Metazoa > Chordata > Mammalia > Chiroptera > Phyllostomidae > Trachops > Trachops cirrhosus. The sequence goes on from CM052538.1 coordinate 131,547,437, forward strand.
CAAGGGTTAAGGGACAAATCCTGAATTGTGGTTTGAGCACGCTAAGTGTGCTTCCTCTTGACGTATTTGTGAAGAGATGACAAATGGCAATTAGATATAAAAGTCTGAAGCTCTGAGGAATGATTTAGACTGAGGATAAAAATTTGTGAGTCATTGGTATATACCGAGGTGGTGAGTGAGGTCGTATGATGAGGTTACCTAGGAAGGAGGTACAGCATGAAGAGGAGGAGGGAAGAGGAGAAAGGGGAGAGAGATAACATGGCTATGGTAAAACCGTGGAGAAGTAGGAAGGTAGGTTGGGCATGGATTGCAAGGTTTGGGATGAAAAATAGCGGGTAGATTCTGACTGGGTTCTGGGAGTAGGTATGGCAGAATTTGTTGATGAATATGGTGGATGGAAGAGGGAACATGAAAAGTCCCTAGGTTTTTGGGTTGAGTGACTGGGTGACTATTTATGATTTTTCCTGTGATGTGGAAGATCGAAGGAGAAATGAGTTTGGAGATGGTTAGAAATCAGCTCAAGTTAACAGACAGTTGCTTATTGTCTTTCACCCCACATAGTAAGTCGGAATATTATTGATGTAATTCTGGTGACTGTTTTGTTGGGTTAGTAATGACAGCTGGGGCTCTTGAATATTCTTTCAAACATTTAAGGACTAAAAAACATCCTTGATCACAATTTCCTGTGTCCCTGTAAGGTCAACAGTCAAAGTCCTTGTAAGGTCCCAGGTCCTATGCTGTATTCAATGACATTGCCTGTGTCCTAGAGTACTGCTAGTATAATTCCACAACATATTCTACCACCATCCATCAGGGTATGAGAAAAATCATCCACATTTAAAGCGTTAGAATTAAATAATCACAATGGAGTCATTCAAGATAATTTCTTGACCCAAGTAACAACATAATAGTCTTGTTTCCAAGTTTTAAAAAAAGAAGAATATAAGTCAGTAACTAAGAACTTTTCTGAATTTAATACTAAATCATACTAATTCTTTCAGATGTACTACAAGAGTTTAAAAAATTGAAAATTACATAAAGAACTCACACGACTCCACTACAGGAAGACAAATAATCTAATTAAAAAATGGGCAAAGGACCTGAACAGACACTTCTCTGAGGAGGATATACAGAGGGCCCAGAGACATATGAAAGGATGCGCAGCATCACTAGCCATCAGAGAGATGCAAATTAAAACCACAGTGAGATACCACTTTACACCAGTAAGAATGGCCATCATAAACAAAGCAACAAACAATAAATGCTGGCGGAGCTGTGGAGAAAAGGGAACCCTAGTGCACTGTTGGCAGGAATGCAGACTTATGCAGCCACTGTGGAAAACGGTCCGGAATTTCCTCAAGAAACTAAAAATGGAACTGTCTTTTGACCTGGCAGTTCCACTGCTGGGTTTGTACCCTAAGAATCCTGAAACACTAATTTAAAAGAACCTATGTACCCCAATGTTCATAGCAGTGCAATTTACAATAGCCAAGTGCTGGAAGCAACCAAGTGCCCATCAGTAAATGAATGGATCAATAAACTGTGAAACATTTACACAATGGAATACTATGCAGCAGAAAGAAAGAAGGAGCTCCTACCCTTTGTGACAGCATGGATGGAACTGGAAAGTATGATGCTTAGTGAAGTAAGCCAGGCTGTGAAAGACAAATACCATATGATCTCACCTATAAGTGGAAACTAACTAACAAAACAAACTGGCAAGCAAAATATAGCTGGAGATGTTGAAATCGACAACAAACTGACAGTAACCAGGGGGGAGGGGAGAGAGAAATAATGTGGGAAAGAAGGGAGAGGGACATAAAAGAACATGTATGAGGGACCCATGGACAGACCCAAGGGGGGGTGGGATTGAGGGAGGGAGGTGGGTGTGGGTAGGGTGGGGGAAAGTGGTGGTGGGAAAATGGAGACAAGTGTATTTGCATATCAATAAAAAAAAGTAAAACAAATTGAAAATTAAATGTATTATTAAAACAACCTTCCAATATTCATTGGACCACAATTTAATTGGTGATATTATACTTTGTTGTACATTTTTAAAAAGATTTTATTTATTTATTTTTAGTGAGGGGAAGGGAGGGAGAAAGAGAGGGAAAGAAACATCAATGTGTGGCTGCCTCTCGAGTGTCTGCTAGCAGGAACCTGGCCCACAAGCCAGGCATGTGACCTGACTGGGAATTGAACTGGTGACCCTTTGGGTCAATCTACTCAATCCACTGAGCTATACCAGCCAGGGCCTTTGTTGTACATTTTTGAGAGTGAAAAGTGTTATTGATAATTACAAGCAAACACTGGGACTATCCGAGAATTTGGGAACCTCAGGGTATCTTGAGAATGAAAGTTCAGGACAGTATCTGGTTTCATTTGACTAAATCAGGTGGTAAAAAAATGAAGAGTAAAATGAAGGGAAAAGCAAGAATTCTGCGTCTACTTAATATTTGTTCTCTTGTTTTTAATTTGTTTGATCTAAATACATGGTAACTAAGTTTTTAAAGTCTGTTCGTTTACATGCTTGTGAATTAAATTTGTGGTACAAATCCAGGTAAGATTCCTATTCATTATATCAACCTAGGTCATATATCAGTGCTTTAAAAGCATAAAAAGGATCTACAGACTTATATCATCTATATGTTAAAAGAAAAATTAAACTAATTTTTTAAAAATTATAGAGATTAAAAAGTAAATTCCAACATCAACTGCAGTGAATACGCAGAATACATATATTAATAGGTTTGTTAAATAAATGTATACAAAGGAAATATGTTTGCACATAGAAAGACGATGGTGTCTAAGGTAAACCAAGCTCAATATCAAATCTTTAGTAACCAAAGGCAAAAGGTTCCCATGATGTAAATATATACTTGGGGATGTTTATTTTCTCATTTCAGTTTCGTTTTCAAAATATGCTGTATTTTCTGTGCAACCCATTTTTCATCTGCCCAATTACTAGCGATCTTTTTTCTACTATCAAAAATGATCATTTGTTTCTTTATTGTAGTAGATAAAACATCCTTTCATTGTTTGAGCTCACAAGCTGTGCAGATCCGACCCACTGTTCTTGCCTCCAGCACTTCACATTATTGGTGTATTATTTCATGCATGCCTTACTCTTTTATCAATTGCTTTTGAAGTAATGTTAATAGACTAGAAAATTGAGACATTTATGAAGTATAGGCAGTGTTTATGAAAAAATCCATAAAATATGACACAGGCAAGACAAGATAAAAGCAGCATTTTAATAGATTATGGCAAAGAGATCCTGTCAGATTTGACAACTGACTCCTTCGAGATCACTAATTTTTATGGGATTAATTCTGTGGTATAAAAAATGAAGTTAAATGTCCTAATTAATCTGAAAATAGCACACCCACAATTAAACCTTGTGGCCCTTTCTTGGGTTGGGGCTGCAATGATTTTTGAAAAGTAATTATCTCATATTCTTAATGAAGAAGGTTTTTCTTTTCTCATTTTCTTTCTGTCATGGCATTTCAGCTAAAAATCTACCTGGAATCAAACCTGAATAGCAGTCTTCTGATACACAAGTCAGTTCACAGCTTGTGTGGAGCCACATCCATCAGACTTGTGAGCTATATACTTTTGATTGGTTTATATATTAAGAAAATAAAATTTAGAGAACTGGTACAGGAGCGAGGTTGTAGCTGAAAACAGAGAATTTCTCCACATTTGAGCAACTATTCTTTGTTCCACAGTTTACAGCACCCAGAGAGATACCAAATTCTTTTTTTTTAAATTTTTTTATTTTAGATTATTCAGTACAGTTTCTATCCTTTATTCCCATTCCAGCCCACCCACCCATCCCTCCCCTCCTCCCTTCCATTTCCAAGCCCCGTAGTTTTGTCCATGTGTCCTCTATATTTGTTCCCCAAATTCTTTTTTCATACAGACATGATAACGTGGCAAGACCCCATCCCTGATACAGGAGTTAGAGAGCATGTTGTGTAGGAATTAGAGAGTAAGCTACAGTCTGGCTTTGCCTGACACTGTGGCAGCTTGCTCAGGAAATGTCGGTCCCATTCCGTTTTCCTCCTTCCACCCTTGGTATTGGAGTTTAAATACTTTATGTAAATGTGTAACATTATTTGTATGTAATGAGGTAGAAATAATGCAATTTATTAAATATAAAGTATTTTTAATAGTCAATGTTAATAATAATAAATACCAGCCTTTTTGATTCGTGTTCATTACTTCATTTCTTCCGGGCTGCAGCTCCGAATACCGGCACTACTGTTACCGTGGTGTTAACAGCAAGGAAACTGAGGCTCAGAGAGGTTAAAGAAATTACCTGAATATATATATAAAATGGGCAATGGGATAGATTTTTGAAGCTAAATCTCCTGACTTGAAATCCTATACTTTTTTTATTATATCTTTTCAATAATAAATAATCCATTGATATAATAAAGTATTCTATCAGTTTTGGTGAAAATATAATTATTCAAATCACTGAGTTTTCAAGTTTTAAAAAAACGAGGTTAGTGACTACCTACTTTTCATTTGGCTATTCTCCTTTTGGAGGAATGAAACTACAGTTGTGTTTTTTTAAAGTAGTTCCATGAGAAAGTATCATTTTCTTCCTTGATTCCCATGAGATAGCAGGACTGTGAAAGTTAATTAAAAAATTCATTTACAGCCTATGGCCCTGGCAATAGATAAGCTGTGATTTTATTCTAGAAAATAGTACTAGAGTAAAGTGGTAAAGTACTACCATGTTTGAAAGTTCTTTTAAATTATCGTTACTTGGCAAAATAGTGTCAATATTAAGAAAGTAGATATTGACATTCTTAAGCTATAACAATTATGTTTTTTGATTGCTCAAAGTCTTATTATAAATGGTTTAAATATTTTGGCAGAACTGATCTTGTTTGTTGATGTGGTTAACATGCTTAAATGACTTATTTGATTCCTAACTGATGGAATGCATCTCACGCTGTAAGAATCTTAACAGGCTAACCCAAACCTCTGACATTTCGAAGGAGGAAACAGGGAATTGGGAGACACTAAGCGATCCATTCAAAGTCATATACAAATTATGTTGCAGATTCCTGACTATAACTCATCACTTCTGATTCCATGTCCAAGATCCTCTTCTAATTGATTACTTTATCTGATTTTTATCAGACTAGTTATTATTCAGTCAAAATCTTGGGTCTACACAGTTTAAGATTTTAGCACATCCTCTGACAGAACATTCTTCAACAGGTAAAACATTTAAGAACAGAAAGGCCTAGTTTTATAAACATGATTGCAAAGAGAAGTCCTAAGCTGACAGAAAGAGAAAATAATAAATGGCACCTGTTTCAACTCTAAACTCTCTAATACCAAGAAAACACTGTAAAGCTCTTGCCTTGGGTAAAAAATATTTGAAATGCCAAATCTGGTTATCAATTCATCTCTATGTGTGTCAGGAAGGATTACTATAGTTAAGTATATTCTAAGCCTGTTTATACCCAGCATTACTCCTAAAGTTCCAATAAGAGTGTCTATTTTTATTTTTATTTTTAAAGTGATACTAACCTGAGAAGAAAGAAAAAAAATGTATGTTAAAGCCATTCTTCAAGGCTCATCTCCATGAAGCTATTTTGATGTTTTTTTTTAAAGGAAGCAAGCTGCAGCTAAATTAGATAGTCTCATTCTCGCATTCTCTGAATACAAATAACAAATGAACGTGATGTACTTACAGAGTCTGAGAATCAAATGTGAAATTCTGCTTATTTATACAGTTATTATGTCCTAGAATTGAAAATAGAGGCTACTAGTCAGTGAAGAGCACTTTTAATGTTGTTTTCACATCTTCAGAAAAGAACAAATGGGGAAGTCTCCTTGTGTGCATGGTGCGTGCAATAGGGAATTCTCACATGACCAGATCATGTACCACAGGCTGCAGAGACACATAAGAAGTTTTTATTAAAATACTTAATAATACTTGTTGAATAAATAAACTTGGGTACCTCTGAGTCAGATACTCTGCATTTGATTCTAATATATGTCATGGGTACTTCATTTTAAGTATCTTTAAAATGCCTCTTTCTAGGGTATGTAATATCTCCAAATAATTATCAGTAACATTCCTTAAACTCACAACATATTCAATATCGTTGACTAGGAAACCACAATATTAAAGAGCGTAGAACTATTTTTCATGACTCTAACTGCACCATACTCTGCAACAGTGACATTTTCCCAACCCCTTTTGTTTTCAGTTCCTGATTACTCCCATGATTCAAGCCACCGTAGCTTGGAAATTTTAGATTACTTCTTTTTACATTTGATTACCACACTAGACGTTTCATAACTGACTTGAGATCTACCGTCCTTCCACTTGCCACAAAACCACCTGTGCTACAGTTTGAGGAATTTTGATGCAGGTACAGGGGGAATTATAGGTTCTTGATTATTGTGCTTAGATTATTTTAAAAAACCTACTAAAAATTACACATCAACAGAATTCTACACATATTTTTAAGAAAGATCAGTTACATTTTATTTTCCAATTTTTATAAAAAAATTCTATTCTTTCTTACAGCCATTGATCAGAAGACACAAAATAACATTAAAATAGATATAGAAAATTAGCATGGTGGAAAAGAAACACACATAGAGTGTGACCTCAAGGGTCAATGTGATAAATGAAGCTTTGTGATTTTTTAAAATGGTTATTCTGCTATTCCTGTGTCAGGTAACAGCATTGTTGGAACGGTAAGCCGTTAACATCTGCGCACTTTGGATCACCTTAAGCCAGCTGGTTCCTCTCAAGACTGCTCATCTTTTGTTCTTACTCTTCTCTGACCTGGGCCCCTAGCCTTGAGACAGCTATGTGCTTTCTGCAGCCAGGATATCCTCTTCAAGACTGTCAGACAGTTTCAAATGATTGATGTGCTAGTCTGGTGCTCTGGTATTTTTCCCGTTACTACGTCTCCAGTAAATCTACAGCTCATTCTATAAGAATGCTAATCTCATCTACTCTTACTTAACTTCATGCACATTTTTCTTTTTTTCCTGTCTCTTTGGAAGTGAGCTTGAAGTTTATAACACAGCATGTTTCTAAAATAATTTTTTACAATATCACATATAAATAAAACACATTTCCCACCAAGGGAAACAATTCAAGCAGTGAACTCAGCTGACTCTCTTCCCTCCAGAACTGTGCCGTGTATCTAGTCTACAAACCTGAAGCATGATTCCTAGGCCCACTGAAAAACAGACATCATCGAGCTGCTTGCCCTTTACTCCTTTTTCCCTACTATTCCTTACTATGCTTACTCTTGTTTGGGTGCTGCTGTAGCCCTTCCCTCAAGGTCAGAGGCAAGCAGCCTTAGGCTCCGCTACCCCTGAAGGCCATTTCAGGTTCTGCTCCAGAGGATCACTGATGGCAAGTCTCATCTCACAGAAGCTGTGCCCTGGGTCACAGTCTGCTATCAGTCCAAACCCAGCAAGGCAGAGTCAGCTCTCTCAGGCTGTCAAGCTCTTTCCTTGCTATGGAGATGTTTTTATATAAAGACAGACCTCCATCAACCTTACGCCATCAATCCTCAGCCTCTTGCATTGACACATCTTGTACCATGCTTCCCAACCATCTCATGATGGATTGCCCTTTTTGGGCCTTACATGACCTCTCATTACAAGGCTCAGTACTGAGTTTCTGGCTTCAACTCTTTGCTTCCATTCTTGACCATATATGGACTTTTCTTCACTACCTCCCTCTAAACTGCCAGGCCGTGACAGTTTCGGGATCCTGTAACTAACGCCACACAGCACCCTGTTGGGAGCGTGTCCAACATGTCCGACCTGCCTCCAAAAGTCACATCCCACTCCAAGAGGAAGACCTGGGTGTCCTACAAATGGTCTCATTGGGTCAACGAAAAAACTGGAACACAGAAAAAAAGATTAGAACTACACACACACCATTTTCACATGTTTTATAAATCTATATACATGTACACATATTCAAAGAGAGAGCAAGGAAGCACACTCACATCTGATAAAGCAAAGGGGCAAGATGTCAACACCAGGTGAATCTCAGTAGAAGATATATGAGTGTTCTATGCGCTATTCTTATTGTTGCAATTTTTCTGCCAGGGAAATAACTGTAAAATAAAACCATAAAGAAACAAAAATTGTGCATTAGAATGCCAATAACGTCTACCATCTCAGGATGCTGCCAGCTATAAAATAGAGTTGTGGGGTGGGGAAGACCTGGGGCAGGCAGGCGAATCTGTGCGGGAGACAGAAGTCTCTTAATGTAAGTGCCTGGTGGTCCGAAAGAGAAAGAATATGCTTGAATAATCCATAATTAGAAAGGCAATTCCTCTAGTGAGGAGAACACAGACATATGTCCAGAGAAGATAATAAACATTTAGGAGTTGAAATATTTGCATTTTATGGAGATGTGTAAAAATTGACTTTATGTATCAATGTCTATATTATTTGTATTTCTGTTCACTAAATGTAATAAATGTAACTTGCATGTGACAACACGAGGATCAACACTATGGATAGAGTTAATATGTGCTTATCTGAAACTTAGCAGATAAAGAGATACTGCCAAGATAAACAAGCTGAAAGTGAGAATGGACATTCAAAGTACATTATTGCGTTACTGGAACATCTGGTACTAACGCTGTCAAGTTTACATATGTTCGCAAATACTTATTTATGTAACAATCAAATGCTAAGCATTCCAGCTGCACTTGTAAACTTTTTATGAACTGAAGTCATATGCACAAGCTCAACTAAATATACTTGACAGAGGGAGGAGCGTGAGGAAACTATTAACTCTCCAAGCTGAAGTCTGATTGCAGGCAGCCTTCTGGTGCTGTAACGAGCCAGTGTTTGGTGCGCGAGCTGAGCCACTGGCTCACGTGAGACTCATTTCACCTGAGAAGGGAGAATCAGAAATATCTAATCAATGGGTCAGATTCATGACTTGGCGGCTACCTTTTTTGGACATAATACTCAGGAAATAAAATCATATATATATATAAAATAGAGCAAAGAACAGGATGATGTAAAGTCATTAAGAAAAAAGCTGTTTGATACTAAAGTGAAAAAGTGTTTTGCTCAGCACATCCTGGAGCTAGGACAGGTAGTCTGACTGTGGCCATGCACGAATTAGAAAAGAGCATAAAAAGAGGAGGTGCTTTGGTATGATTATTATCTAACATTATTGCTAATGAAAACTAGTTGTGTGAAAGTCTCCTCCTTAGAGGTTTTCTCCACGTTCCCACAATTGGTTATGTAGTGTCACCTTTGAAAATAGATAGCAGATTTTTACTTCTTTTTTAATACAAAAATGTAATTCAAGATAATTATGAAAGAATTTTGTCTTCAAAATATCAGAGGAATTTGTATATTATAATTTTTTAAAATCCTTAACAAATAGATGGCCTTCTTCATGATTATTATTCAAGTTTAGTAATTTATGTTCAATGCTTTGGGACAAGAAAGCAAAAAAAAATTAAAATTAAAATTAAAAAGACAGGAATAGCATTTAGATCTGCTTTGAGTACAGCTATCTAAAATGTTCTCTTGTTTTGACTTATTCCAGAAGGAAAACTTAAAACAATGAGTAAATGAGTATAAGTTACAAAGAGGCATATTTTAGCTCAACATAAGGATTTTTAAAATAGAGTTGTCCAACAGAATGGATTGTTTTAGGAAATGATGAGCTCCTTTGCTAAAGATATCCAAATTGAGACCGGATGAGCATATGCCAAGGATGCTGCAGGAAGCATTTCTGCACTGTGTGGGAGGTTAGCCAACAGAAGATGATGTCTTAGGTTCCTTCCAGGGCTACATTTTACAATCTTAGGACTATTCCAAACATGAATAACTACTTTAATGATACAAACTCCAAGGCCTTGTTAAAATAAAAAAAGGAAGAAAAACCAACAAAGTAACTTTACTTGGTTTCTAGAGAAGGCAGACTATATAAAGACATTTTTTTTCTTTTAATGCTGAGATAAGGAAAGTTACAACATTCTAAAAGTATATGCTTTAGGATGCATGCAATTATTTTATAAAATTTAGAACAGATAATGAAGCATGCATTTCTAAAAGGTGGATGAACTAAAGAAAAAGAAGTCATTTGTTGAATTACTGAATTACACAAAACAGGAGGGTAAGAAGCTAAGCAGAAAGCCAAGAAATGGCTGAGCAAGTTTTACATCAGTCTCACAGTCCTGTAAAAACAAAAACTAGAGTTCAGAAACTGCAAACTTCAAAGAGAGACAGAAAGAGAAAGAGACAGAGAGAGAGAGAGAGAAGGCCCCAGGATCCTAATTAGGAATCCAGGTTTCCACATACTTGAAAAGAGGTAGATTGAGCATTGTCAAATATGCAGGTGAGTCCCAGAAGTAGAATAAAGTCGTCTGTCAACACTCTATTGGTCAAAGAGATCCATAAAGAAAGACAACATTATCCAGAGTCACCACAGTTTAGCAAACATAATACTTGCCATTAATAACAAAATATGCAGACATAACACAAAACGGGACAGGAAACAAAACCATTAATATATGACCCATTTACTGGAATTATCAGATTAGATAAAAAGAGCTCTTTAATTAACACATTCAAAATAAATGACATGACAAATTTACAGGTTCTAAACAGCTAGAATATATTTAAAAAGAATCAACTAGAAATATTTGGATGAAAAAATAATAACTGAAATTAAGAACAGAGTAGATTGGTTAAATAGAATATTGGAAGCTGAAGAGAGGATACGTGATCTGGAAGAAATACCAGAAAGTATTTGGGCTGAGATTTGAGAAATAAAAAGAATGAAAATGCTAAAAAGTTTGTAGTTGTATACGAGACTGATAAAAAAAAGCATACTTATTTAATGTCTCAAAAGATGGAGAAGAAAAGAAAAAATAGGCAGAAAGCAATTGAAAAAATAAAGGCAGCCCTGGCTGGTGTGGCTCAATGGATTAAGAACCGGCCTGCAAATCAAAGGGTCACCAGTTCAATTCCCAGTCAGGGCACATGCCTGGGTTGCAGGCTGGGTCCCCAGTGGGGGGCATGTAAGAGGTAACCACACATTGTTGTTTCTATCCTTGTCTTTCTCCCTCCCTTCTCCTCTCTAAAAATAAATAAATAAAATGCTTTAAAAAATAAAGGCAAAGAATTTTTAAAGTGAAAGATATTGAGGCAAAAAACCTCTTCAGGTCACATCATAGTAAAACTGCTGAAAACTAAAAACAAAGGAAAAAAAACTTGAAAATAGTCAAAAGGAAAAAAAATAACACCTTACCTTCACAGGTGCAGTAATAAGAATGGTATTTGACTTCTCACTGGAAGTAATGAAGGACAGGTAGTGCAGTGATTTTCGACATTTCTCATCTCATGGCACACACATTACTAAACTGATTATTAAAGTTTTACGGCACACCAAAAAATATTTTTTGCCAGTCTGACAAAAAAAAAGTAGGTATAATTTTTACTCATTCATACCAGATGGCTGTTGTTGTGTTGGCTGTTGTCATTTTTTTTTAACAATCTAAAAGAAGTCAGTATCCCTGACTAAATTATCAGGTATTGCATGGTTTAAAAATTCCTGCAGTAAGACTTCTGGTGAAGAAGCATCATAGGCAGACACAACTTGCTTCTTTGCACACCCACATCAAAATTACTACTAAAATATAGACCAACCATCACTCAGAACCATTAGGAATCAAGTTGAATGGAAGTCTGACAACTAGGGAATTAAAGAAACCATATCCATGGAGACTGGTAGGAGGTGTGGAGATGTGGAAAGGGCTGGTCTCACAACCACATGTGATAGATAAAAATTTGGGAGGGATATGTCAGGAGTGAGAAGTTCCAGCCCCACAACAGGCCCTCCAGCCTAGGGTTCCAGTGCCAGGAAGATAAGTCCCTACAACTTCTGGCTGCGAAAATCAGCAGGGATTGAGTGGATGGAAGAAACTTCTGGAACTCCTAGCAGTTGCTCTTAAAGAAACTACATATGGATTCACCTACTCAGACTCGGTCCCTCTGAACTCCAGCACTGGGGTAGCAGCTTGAAAGGCACCAGTGGTATACAGCGAGAAACGGAAGTGTCTGGCATCAAGGTGAGCAGAGGGCATTGTCCTTTTTCTAAACTCTCCTTCCACAGAGCTGGCAAGCTGGTGCTGAATCTGAGACTCCATCAACCTGTCTAACACTGTTTGGCCCGCCTTGGAGATCCCCAGAAGCTCCACCCCACCCAACTCATAGGCCAACCCAAGCTGCTTTTCTCTATCAATGGCTGGCCTTGGCTCAAGCTTCACAACATCCTAAATCCTATCAAACAAGCAACAGCTGGCCTCCGTGAGACTCAGGCTGGCACTAGAGGCAGCCAGTCTAGATTGACAGCTTGGCTTTGCCTGGGAATCTCCAAGCCCAGTATAAGTAGCAGCCATCTCAGATTGCTTTATAGCTCAGGCAGGTGGCTCCAGGCAAAACACTAGTGGGTGATGACCTTGGCCTGCACCACCCAGGAAACCCCAGACTAGTGCACCCAGTGGATAGCTACAGACCAAATCGGAGCACCGCCACCCTGCCCCTGCACAGCTGATCCTCCATGGAGGGTGGTGGTTGGTGGTCAGTGGTCACAGCCAATCCTTGCAGCTGACGGGCCTGGGTAAATCCCTCCCATTGACCTGCCAAAAGCAACCAAGGCTCAACTACAAGAGGAGGGTGTACTCAGCGCACATAAAGGGTGCACCTCAAGTACCCAGTTTGGATGATAGGGGAGGCTGTGCCACTGGATCCCACAGGGAACGTACTACATTAGGTCATACAATCAAGACGTGCAGTCAAAGCAACTCTACCCGATACATACAGGAGACAAAGCAAGGCTGCCAAAACAAGGAGACAAAGAACATGGCCCAAATGATACAACAGGTGAGAACTCCAAAAAAAGATCCAGTGCGCCTGCTATGGTGCACTGGTTGAAAAACACTGAGATAATGAAATGATATTTTCATGCTGCTCAAAGAAAGTTGTTGTCTTAGGATCTTATACCCATCCAAATTATCCTCCAAAAGTGGAGGTGAAATAAACATAGAAGCGGATAAAAAGCAAGTGAAATTGTTGTCAGGATATCCTCAATAAAGTAAATGAGTTCTGTGGGCAATAGGAAAACACAAATTCAACAGAAAGAGTAAAAATATAGAGAAATATAAATAAATACTGACAACACAAAACAATAATTATAATGTCTTTTTTGGGGGAAAACCGTATGTAGGACTAAAATGAAAACAGAAGATGATGATATATGAACTTAAAATATTCTAAGGTCCTAGCATTAATTGTCCAAAAAGTTTTAAATGTATGAAATTATAGTAGGTTGTGACCAGTCCAGGCAATTTGGCATTAATAAGACAAAACAGGAAATAATGTAAATAATGAAAGGCAGGTAATATATATTCTTTAGGAGACGTACTAAAACGTAGTAAAGAATGTACAACTAACAAAGCGATAAAGGAAGGACTAGATTAATGAAGGAAGTCTAATTAAACTTAAATAACATAAAGAAGGAAAAAAAGGAACATGAAGCATCTGAGATAAGCAGAAAGTAGATGACAAGTAGAATCACAAATACATGAGTAATTAACATTAAAAGTAATTGCTCCAATTAAAAAGCAATATTTTCAAACTGGATTAGAAATACAACTAAATGCTACTTATGATTGATACTCTTTAAATATAAGGATAGAGAAAGGTTGTAAGTAAAAGGATGGAAAGATATATGCCATTGAAAAACAAACAGAAAAAGCTGGGGCAGTTATTCTTTTAAAGTGGTTGTATGATAAAAGAAAATCTATCAGAAAAATAAAACAATTCTAATTTTGCTTTCACATACCTTCATAAATCTAGAATAAAACTTGAAAAAACATAAAGGATAAATCCATACAATTACTTCCCTGAATTACTGATAAAAAAAAGAAAAAATTCAGCAAAGACATAGAAGATCTAAAGAACACTTTTAATAAACCTTTCTTAATTCCTGTATATATACAACAATGCATGCACCAATGACAGGATACACATTTATTAAAGTATAATTTATTGATTATGCTATTACAGAGTTCTCATTTTATTCCCCTTTATTCTCTCTACCCAGTAACCCTGTTCCCTCTATCATCCCCCACCCTTAGTTCATGTCCATGGGTCATACATGTAAGTTCTTTGGCCTCTCCATTTCCTATTCTTAACCTACCTCTGTCTATTTTGTACCTACCAATTATGCTTCTTGCTCCCTGTACCTTTACCCCCATTCTCCCCTTGCGCCCTCCCTGCTGATAACCCTTCATGTGATCTCCATTTCTGTGATTCTGTTCCTGGTTTAGTTGTTAGCTTACTTTGTTTTTAGGTTCAGTTACTGACAGTAGTGAGTTTGTTGTCATTTTATTCTTCATATTTTTGATCATCTTCTTTTTCTTAGATAAGTCCTTTTAACATTTCAAATAATAAGGGCTTGGTAATGATGAATTCCTTTAACTTGACCTTATCTGGGAAGCACTGTATCTGCCCTTCCTTTTAAATGATAGCTTTGCTGGATAGAGTAATCTTGGAGGGAGGTCCTTGCCTTTCATGACTTTGAATACTCCTTTCCAGCTACTTCTTTCCTGCAAAATTTCTTTTGAGGAATTTTTGCAGCTGATAGTCTTATGGGGACTCCTTGTAGGTAACTGTCTCCTTTCTTCTTGCTGCTTTTAAGATTCTTTCCTTATCTTTAATCTTGGGTAATGTAATTATTATGTGTCTTGGTGTGTTCCTCCTTGGGTCTAACTTCTTTGGGACTCTCTTAGCTTCCTGGACTTGCATGCCTATTTCCTTCATCAGATTGGGAAAGTTTTCCTTCATTATTTTTTTAAATAAATTTTCAATTTCTTGTTCTTCCTCTTTTCCTTCTGGTACCCCTATGATTTGGGTGTTGGAATGTTTAAAATTGTCCCAGAAGTTCCTAAGCTTCTCCTCATTTTTTAAAATTATTGCTTCTTCATTCAAGATACACATTCCTTATAGTGCATGTGGATCATCTACCCAAGCTCATATTGTGCTGGGCCATAAGCAAGCCTCAACAAATTGCAAGAGGCTAAAATCATCTAGAGTACATTCTTTAATCACCATTTAATTAACCTAGGAACTAGTAACCATTATTTCATTTCCTAAATTAAGACTACAACAAATAAGAACCACCTAAAGTTTTCACTGCAGAAACTGATCCAGAACTCATTTTTCACACTTAATGATTTACTATAAGATAAATTTATATTTATTTTTAGTTCATTACTTACATATATTTTGACTAAGTTTTTACATGTGAAATGATATATAGAAGTGCTTTTCTTAATTGTTTTTGCCTATAAATCAAGTTCTTCATTTAAAGATGTCACTATATATACCTGGGATCACTAATATGATAAAGATTATAGGTGAGCTGAAAACTTTGTTATTAAAAAAGAGCCAGTGTATTTACTAATCTTGATAGTCTGACTCTAAAGTCCAATGCTGGCAGGTGCCCAATGAGAAATACTCTGAACATGCAAAATCTCTTTGGGATGAGAGAGACCATCACTAATCTTTGCCACTCTGGTGGACAAGGCAATTTATTGAGAAAAGCACTTTTTCTGGCAACATAGTTCTTACCCATATCCTGAAAAATAAGCCAAATTTAAAGGAGCAAGGTAAAAAAGAAACCAAAACAAAGAACCAAGGTGATCAGTGTGGAGAAGGGTCCTTGTTCTCTGTCTTTCCCTGTTGTCCACTGACACTGTCCCGCTCTTGTCAGCGTCCTGTCCACTCTATCCTTGAGACTGAGCGCCACACCTTCAATTAAGTTGCAGAGTCCTGATGGAGAGATATCTGAAGGTGATGTTGAATTGCCAAACAATCTGTGCCTATCAAAACCATGTTAGAAGACTTGGGAACGGAAGATGAGGCGATGATGAACCAGTTCCTCTACCAGATGTTAGTGCAGCTACATTAAAAAAGGTCATTCAGTGGTGCCCCCACCACAAGGATGACCCTCCTCCTCCTGAGGATGATGAGAACAAAGAAAAATGAGCAGATGATATCCATGTATGGGACCAAGAATTCCTGAATGCTGTTGACCAAGGAATGCATTTTGAACTTATTCTGGCTGCACAGTATTTAGGTATCAAAGGTTTGCTTGATGTTACATGCAAGACTGGTGCCAGTATACTCGAGGGGAAAACTCCTGAAGAGATTCACAAGACCTTCAACATCAAAAATGACTTTACCCGAGAAGAGGATGCCCTGGTCCACAAAGAGAACCAGTGGTGCGAAGAGAAGTGTGATGCTGTGCCTGACCCCGTAACCCTGTACGGATTGTCCCAAATACGAGTTGTGATGCTCTGTTCATAACTGTTAATGTTAGACAAACAGTAGACAAACGCAGCAGCAAATCAGTTTGTACTGCAGAGTATCGTCCTCATTGCATGTGTTGTCTGAGCACAGACTCCAAACTGAGTTCCTTCCAGGATGATCAAAAAGTCTCTTTTCTCTTTGCTCCAAGTAAAATTGAATTGTGGGCTCTCTATAGAAAGTGGGATTTGGGGCTTCCCCTGCTTTTGTAAAGTGATTTCTGCCTATTTTATTGTCTAGTTAACTTTAGTTTAGCAACCTTTTAAAAGTTGACATTGTAAATAAAACAATTTGCAAAAGTTTTCTGAAATAGAAAAAAAACCCGTAATCAATGTCAAAAAGATCCCCTTGCTGTGGTTCAAGGTAACTGAGGGATCCTTAACCATTATTTCTCGTCCCTCTCCAAATTCTGCTGAAGGGACAGTAGAAATATAGACCTAAAGCTGCACCTGCAGTCATGCGGCAAAGTTAGAGGGGTGCTACCAGCATATGAGAACAAGAAAAAAGTTCTGAAAGATATAAAGCAAGACTGAGCAAGAAAATGAGAAAGGATTGCAATAAAGATGGAAATTTGCAATCCCAAAAAAAGAGAGAGGACATTACATGCAACAAATTCTTATACTTTTCACCTCTTTGCCATTTTACATGGTGTTATGTGAAAATTAGTCTATTCAACTTTCCAGTTCTTAAACACATTTTGGCCTGTTCTTTCCATGATTCTGCCTGAATAATTAAAAAAAATCACTAATCACTAATTTTCACAGCACCTTAAAAAATAAGCTGTGATCCTCCTGAATGTCACTAAAGATAGTAAATAAAATAATTTTAAAGATTTTTATCTCCCAAATTAACTTTGTTTCCAGAAGGGTGACATGGTTTTATTTGTTGAATTTGAACTTTCATTGGTTACTGATTGTTTGGTCCTTGGTTACCAGTTTACACTTGTAAGCAAGGATTTTGATTACTGAGTGCAGTTACCTGAAGTGTATTTCCAATGACAGTGTTCACCGGGCTCTGAGGGCGAAGATGATTGTAGGGTGCTGGCCACAATGTCACTCTGGCTTGCGCACACAGCATGTCTTTTGGGTGGGGGCACGTTCTTGTCTTCCAGTGTTTATTAATCAGAGAGACCCTATCACATCAACATCTCCTTCTGCATTCTTCCTCATCATATAGGGATTTCCAAAGTCCACTACTTCGAGAGCAGGGTGCTGGTGCTGCTGCTCTACTGCCTGTCACTACCTGGCCAACCAGACACACACGGCCTGCTCCTCTCAGTTCCCTTCAATCCTAGGCTTCTTTACAGGTTCCTTTTGTGTTGGAGGATCTTTTCCATCTTTATGGAGCTGCAGGTTTGTTTGGGATATGCCATCAGTCTTACCCTATTTGCTCTGGATCTTCCAAAAATTTGCACTTCTGATGGCAGCTTTCCCTGCTTTCTAAAGTTGTTATGGATTTATTATGGTTTTATAACTCTCCTGTCATTTTATAACTCTATGGTAGGGAGGAAAGATAAAAGCTGCCAGAATGTTTAATCGGCTCTCTTGAGCCTGTATATACATTCCTATGGCAATTTACTTGAATTATTTGAGCAACTAAACAAATGTAATCTGATAGCACTTCCTAGTTTACTGAAATGGGAGCCATCTCTCTTAATTCCAACTCTCCAGTAATATTTTAGTGAATTCTTTCAGAGACTGCTTTTCCAACCTTGCCTCAGCATGAGAAGTGCCCTTCCCCCAATCCTATCTTCTTTTGCATCTCCAGTATTTCTCCTGTGGGCTCGTCTGTTCTACAACAGATACTTCAGTCATTCCCATCTCCAAAATAGCTCTCCCATTTCCCCTCCCTCCTACCCTTCACAGCTCTCTCATTGAATGCCATGTCCAGAGAGCAGTAAGTGTGCTAAACGCTCTCCATTAAGGAAGCCTTCCTTAGAGTTCCATGATCCCCCTGGACTGTGGTCCTCGTCCTACTCCTTACACAGCTCTTCAGTCTGGAGATAGCAAGATGGTGTGGATTATTTCAATGTGGAGTGAGAAGTACTAGTACCAATGACAGAGAAGAGTCATGGAAATTGATCAGAAATGGGAAGAAAGGACGGAAAACCATGCTGAGGCCTTCTTAAGTCAAAGCCTATGTTCTCAGTCTTCATCTGCAGCAAGGAGCACTGCTGAACCTTGGCTCACTCTCCCTAAAGGCACCTTCCCTGGAATTCCATGGTCCTATTTGAACTTGGTCCTCTTCACATCTTGGCTGATTCCTTGCTAGTCTGAAGAGAGTCATATAGAGGGGGAGGTTTCTAAAATTAGGAGTATCAAAGGCTCTAAAATATTTTTTTTTGAAATTCACTAGAACTAGGAAGAAAAGATGAAAAATAGGAGAAAGTCTCAGAAAACAGGCTGGAAGAAATATGAAGTGAAAGGTGGAGTTAGCCATTGGGGAAGAAGGCAGAAACAGCTCTGGATTTGAGAGGCACTGAGGTCTGTGAGGGAAGTTATAAATCTTAGTTGCCTGCACAGTGGAATGGCTGGCGGATGACAGGTCCCTTGAGCCCTTAAGTGTAAGACATCAGATGAGCATTTCTGATCTCATCTGCCTAATGGGAAAAGAGCTTCTCATATCCTGGGTCACTGTCCTCTGCTAGTTCTGGAGGCAGATGGCGTAGCCAGCTTATCACTGGATGCTGCTCACTGTGGCCACCTGGAATGGGCCTCGGGCAAGGCAGCAATCCTGGAGAAAGTACCGGTTTCCCTGGTGAATGTCACAGTACCCTGGCCACTCCTTTATCTCATGCCTATTAAGTATCAAAGCATGCTCATTTTAGTAAATCATTTTATGCTATTTACTTGTGATGAGTCCTGGGCTGTTTTATGGAAGAATTATTTTTATCTCTAAGCTAGTCAAGAAAAATGTCTTTGTGCTTTATTTCTTTCTAAAGTTATTATCTCCCTAGTATAGTGCCCTGCATAAATTAAGTGAACATCTATTCTTAGAAAAGTCCCTGTAAAAATTTTCTTTTCAACTACTGGAATGTTCTTTAAGCAAATAAAACCATTTTTCTTTTCTTCTTTCACTTTTAAATTTGAAGATAATATAATCTGTTTCCGTAGTGTAGTACTGTTTCCATCACGTTCACCTAATTTGAAGGTAATATATTTCAAAATAATTAGAAAAGATAATTAAATACTGGTAAGTTTTCTTGGTTAGTATGGTGTGTATAAAACAACAAAACTTCTGGTGTTTGTTTATTTAAGATTATGTGTGAAAATATTATTTTAAGGATAAGGAAAATAAGGCCAAGTTAGACCATCTGAAAATGACCACAGATGAGGCACAGAGGTGAGTTAAAGGAGTAAGAGGAAGGAAGCTCTTGTTCCCTGAAGATTGCTTCTTCACCTCTGGTGCTCTCTCTAATATCAATTTTCCTCTTCTTATATCACATAATCCCTTTACTTCTCAAGCATTACCATGAACATGGTCTCTGTTTGAAGATTACTGACAATTGTTAAGAAACAGTAAGAATGTGTACATAAGAGAGGCAAATAGAAGAAACATGTGATAATAGTATGTCATAGGGAACTTGCAAACTACATGATTGGAAAAACCATATGATCGCTAAACCAGTGGGAGAGTTTGAGAGGGAGCAGGTTTCAGAGCCAGAGACATCAGAGCCTGAACATTAAGTGAGGATTACAGGTGATAACCAGGAAAGTGCCCAGTGTCAGACTTTCAGGCAATTTCTCCTCACATGACAGTAATAGTTACATACCTTGTGGGCAGGCAGAGCTTGAACATGATTACCTATGTTGAGTTCATAAGTGAGAAATCTTTCAAATTTTTTAGAGATGGATCAAAATAATATCTTTTAATTTCAATCTCTTAGATTGAATAGTGGTTGCAGAAGAAAAGATATATTCTTTAGGTTATGAAAATTATGAGCAATATCTTGAGTAGACTTTCCACAAAATATGGTGTATATTTCATTTATGTTGTTTATATTCTTGATAATGTATTAGTATGATTGTAGCATTTGGTGATGGAATAATACTATGGCTGGCAAATTTTTCTGTAAAGAACCAGATAGTAAATATTTTAGGCTTTGCAGGCCAAGTTGCAAAACTGATGATATTATATAGAGCATAACTAACAAAATGTAGAGAATGAATTGTTTTATTAACAAAACTCAGAATTTTCAGCCAAGATGGAGGTGTAGGTAGATATACTCTGCTGCCTCGCACAACCTGAAAAAGGACAATAACCAATTTAAAAACAAAAAAACAACCGGAACTGCCAGAAAATTGAACTGTATGGAAGTCACACAACCATACAGGAATTAAAGAAGAAAGATTCATCCAGACTGTGCCACAACACAGCAAAGTAGGTTGCCCCACCCTGACAAATACCTAGGGCTCTGCCTCTTACTACATAACAGGTGAGCTCAGACAAATAAATATGGCCTAAATGAAGGAACAGATCAAAATTCCAGAAGAAGAGCTAAGTGAGGAAGAGGTAACCAACCTAAGTGATGCAGAGTTCAAAACACTTCTTTTTTTTTAAAGATTTTATTTATTTATTTTACACAGAGAGGAAGGGAGGGAGAAAGAGAGGAAGAGAAATCTCAACATATGGTTGCCTCTCACACACCCCCTATTGGGGACCTAGCCTGGCCCAAAACTGAGGCATGTGTCCTGACTGGGTATCAAACTGGTAACCTTTGGTTTGCAGACCGGCCCTCAACCACTGAGCCACACCAGCCAGGGCTCAAAACACTTCTAATCAGGATGCTCACAGAAATGATTGAGTACAAAAACAAAACAGAGGAAGAAATGAAGGCTATGCAAAGTGAAAATAAGAAAAATATACAAGGAACCAACAGTGAAGGGAAAGAAACCAGGACTCAAATCAACAGTTTGGAGAGAAAGAAGAAATAAACATCCATCTGGAACAGAATGAAGAAACAAGAATTCAGAAAATGAGGAGAGGCTTAGGAACCTATGGGACAACTTTAAGCACTCCAACACCCAAATCATAGGGGTGCCAGAAGGAGAACAGGAAGAGCAAGAAATTGAAAACTTATTTGAACACATAATGAAGGAGAACTTCCCTAATCTGGCAAAGGAAATAGTCTTCCAGGAAGTCCAGAAAGCTCAGAGAATGCCAAAGAAGTTGGACCCAAGAAAG
>CM052538.1:131569536-131633653 GCA_028533065.1 Trachops cirrhosus
TGGGTGGGTGGGCTGGAATGGGAATAAAGGATAGAAACTGTAATGAATAAACTAAAATAAAAAAAAATTAAAAAAAAAGAACAGATAGCTCAATACAAAACTAGACGAGACACTTTAACAGCCATTTTATAAAAGAGATGATCAAAATGGCCAATAAAAATATAAAATTATTCAATTTCATTAGCAGTTAGAGACATGCAAATTAAAACCTCAATAGATATCATAACATACCCACTGGAATTGACAAAATTGAAAGACAGACAATACCAAGTGTGGGCAAGGATGTAGAGCAAAAACAATACACTGCTGGTGGAAGTCCAGACCGACACTACTACTTTAGACAACTATAGGTATCTTCCCAGTTTAAACATGTGTAAACTTACACTACCTCTTATCTTACTTTTTTATGTGTACCCTCTGTAACACTGACTTCTTTCATATATATGCATAAAATGTGACAAAACATTATGTTTTAGGTAGTGAATCCAGATATTTAATGGTTTAAATATTTTATCCTTATTCTTGAAAGGAGGCAAAAACAGACTCCTATTTGTCAAGTGCAAAATATAACCATATGTTAAAGCTAACAATAATGCTTTTAGAAAATATGTATATGAGAATACTAAACTTCATATATAATTTCTAAATCATATTTTACTTTTAATTGCTCTTAAATGAGCCAAGTGACCTTGTAAGCAAAGTAGATATGTACTAAATGTATATATATGTATATACAATACTAAATATATATAGTATTAAATGTGTGCACATATGTATATATTTATATATACATTTAATATTCTATAAATATTTGTTAAGTACCTCCAGAGTGTCAGAATCTTTACCATTCCCTCCCTACATTCTAGCTGAAGAACATAGAGAGTAAGAAAAGCAAAAATAGTAAAATATACCCCATGTGAGACAAGGATGAATGTTAAGGACACATTTAAGACAAGGAAGCAGCAGATGAAGCATTAGAGTGGTTGTGTGGCATTTATAAATGAATGGCAAGGGACGCCTCCCTGAGAAAGTGATGTGCCCCTCCCCACACGGTGGGTGAACCATACCGATATCTGGGAGAAGAATGGTCTAGGTAGGCTAAATTCCAAGTGCAAAGACACTATAAAGTGTCCCTCATTTCCATATAAGGAAGCTGCCTTAATCATTCAAATTTTGTCTTCTGGTTACATATACATATTTCTTTTTGTATGCAATTCCACATGTTGCAACTGTCTGAAGCATTATACATTTTAGTTCTTGCTTAGGAGTTATGATCTTGTTACTTTGTAAAAACTTTCTTATATTGACTTTCCGAAAGCAAATATACTCTCACTATCCAAAAAATCCTGACTAAAATCTCTAGAGAAGGTTTTGTAAACGATGCTTCGAGCCACTGAACGGAAAGTCAGGAGATGTGGGCTCTAGTCCCATCTCTGTTGCTAACTTGCTGTGAGACTTTGGTCTCTATCTTTTTCAGACCTTAGTTTCCTCATCTATGAAATGAGACAGGTGAGCTGATTCAAAGGTCTTAAATCCATGTTTTGTTAGATTAAGAAGGTATTTTAAATAACTTCAGTCTAAGGCAGATAACACTCTCTAGTTTAACTCTCTATTTTGCCACAGTAAATATTAAAATTGACTACCTCATACCAGGGCTAGTTCAGTCCTTAGTCATCTGCATGACCTCTGACCAAACGATGTTCATGGACCCCCCTGCAATAAGGGCGTGATGCTGATACTCTGCCTTATTTATTTAAACTCTCTTACACTTAGGAGACTGCTCTCATTCATTTGTCTTTACTGTAACATGAACCATCAAAACTTCCACCCCCGGAGATGAAAATAGGGAAACATATATGTGAAAAAATGATAATGAACTCCTTATTTCCTCACTGCAGAAAGGCAAAGACTGTCACATCTGGACAGAAACATACCCGGGATAGTTTGCAAGTAGCTACCTTTTATGTAACTAAGGCAAGTAAGTGTCTGAAGGAGTCTTCATGGCATAAAAGTACCATTCCTTGTACAGTCTACAGAGCTTATTTTTCCTTTAAAAACACTCCATCATAATTCGTTAATATAAATCAAATACAGAGTTGCCAGTAGATTATATGTAAGCTCTCAGAGGGTAAAGCCTATTCCTTAGGTGTCTTTGTACCTCAATGACATAACATAACAACCACGCATAATACATACTCATACATACATGCTTGTAAGGTGACTTAACGCTAACAATTTTTCTGCCACTATTTTCAAGTCCTCTGTGGCATCATACTCTCTTTTGCTTTTAGACCTCAAAATGCTATTTATTGCCTCTGACAGGTGGCAATTTTCTCCTTCTTTCTCCTATCTTTACCTGGCAACTCCCTAGACACCTAGAACTGCCCCCCCAAATAAAACCTAGGTTGGGTGCATTCCTCTCTCTTGAATCTCTTTTGCATAATTATGGGCTTTATTTTCACTAGATTCTAAATCTTGTGAGTGCAGAAAATGAGTCTATTTCATTCTTGTAGTAAATCCAGCATTTAGAAGTTCTTGGTGCAGAAAAGGTACTAGAAAGAAGAAATCCTAGGATATAGCTGGCCAAAAGGAGAAAAGGTGATTAAGAAAAGAGGTGATTAGAGGAAACAAAGACGTAAAATTATTTTTCAAGAAATATAAATCAAAGTTAAGTCTTAAAAATCATTTAAAAATAGCCACAAAATGATCGCTAAAATATTAAACTGAAGAATCCACATAGATCATAATCCTCAGTACTGGCTTTTTTTCTATGAATTGTTCCAAATTGGTAGGAACAAAATGCCATTAGTTTAAGCAAGGATACTTCCTTTGGGGTCAGTAAAAGATATTAGAAAATATAAATTAATGGTTATTGAGGAGCACTTCAGCATGGCAAACACAGTATCAGATGATTACAATGTACAGTAGCTATATTCACATTCAGCATGTGTTGATTTCAATGATTATAATGCACAAATGCTACCTGACAATATTTGTTATTCTATAAAATACAAAGAAATAGAGTTGTGAAGGATGTGAGGAGTGTCAAATTTCAAAAAATTAATACAAGGCACATGCAGTCTCCCTAAACTGCTTACATGGAGAAGTGACTCCGTCTTTATTTTAGTATTACTTAAGCTCAGTTGTAAAATTCCTAAATTTAGATTTCTAAATTCCTCTGTCAAAATTTATCTTCTTTGGGGATTATTAAATCAATTAACCTTGCAAAGGGAAGGTTAAAAGGACCTCTGTAGGCTCCATTCTCACAGCATGAGAGAGAACAGGCAGAAGCCCGAGCGAACTGCTGGGAGGGTTCAAGGAAAAGCTTACACCAGCAGATGATCAGCTCTGTTCTTGCTGAAATTTGGCAAAGAAATACACTGTGGTTTCTTCAGATGACAGCATCATAATTCATTTAGCTCTCCCCTACCTTTTCACAAAAAGGCCAAAACCCCACAGGAAATGTGAGCACTGACATTTTCTACCCAGGATCAAAAACTGACTATTTTGCCAGAAATTGAAAACAATATAGCTAAAACAGTAAATACACCGTGATGTGTTGAAAGAAATAGGCTGCTGGACTGGCCAGTGACACAATCCATCATTTCTATGTTAACTTCTAATGGATAGAAAGGTAAAAAAAAAAAAGGAAAATATATATATTTGGATTGGCAGACTTCCATGCAAATATAATGAAAACCAAATAATATTATAGAATCCCTTTGCATTTATTTACAGATTATGCCCCCAAGATTTACACTAAATAACATGCCTTTAATGACAAGTTTGATTGTACATTTCTAGCTGATTTCCAGGTAGTTAAAAGCTAGCTTAAGGGCCATCTCGAAGGCATGATTTCTTTTCTTTCCACAAAATGCTAAAGCTTCTTCATCATTCCGTATTCAGTCATGAACTCAGCTGCACAAGCCAAACGTAAAGATTTTATGGGGCAATCTATCACTCGAATTCGTGAACAAGAATACAAGTCTACTCATGCAGACACAAAGGGAGATTTCCATTTTTATGAATGAAAAAGAACCTTGCATAAACGTTCTTTATTTAAAGTTTTAAATGAAGAAAGATGCAAAACAAAATGGGAGCATTTTGTTTTATATGTCAATATCTTGTGAGAGGGGCAGAGTGAGGGATCCAGCTCACATGGTTCCCCAGGCAGCAGTATCTCCTTTGCATTAAGTACATAAATGAGATTTATGGCCACTGACCTAATCTTGGATGCCAAAATGTACAGCAGGAACAGCTTTCTGAAAAACTTAATTTAAAATTATGGTGTTAACAAAAGCACTTTAGAAGGCAGATAACACCCGGCACACATACACACAGGCATGGCTACAGAGAGGAGCCCTGGTTATTTACATAAAGCTTAGAAACATTTCGGTGATAATTCAAATCTACAGGTTTTACTTTTTCTCCTTACAACTTATGAATTTCTAAATAAATACCTATCACCAGGCAGTTGATTTTCATCACTAATGGTCATTTGGTCCCAGATATTCAGAGATTCAGGTTTTGGTGGGGCTTAGAATAAAGAAAAATAAATAATCATGGTAATTTGTTTTATGAATTTTAAAGCAGTTTTCTCACTGAGTGCTAACTAAATTAGCACCTTGGAGAGAAAAAAGGTCTGATTTGAGCAGCTGCATCTAGAACACTTTCCTCTTTGAATGAAAGAAAAAGGCCTGGATGCACTAACCCACTGGTAACCACTGGGCAAGATTTCTAAGCTCACTGAGTTTTGACCTTAAAAAGAAAGACAAAAAAAGCAAAAGAAAAAGAAAAAAAGAAGAAGAAGAAGAAAAAAGAAAACAGTAAATGAAACCTATAATGACAGATGCCAAATTAACACTTTCCTTAAATCATCCCACAAAACAGAATTCCTTGAAAAAATAACATCCTGCAGAATAAAATGTCAAGTTAAAGAAACACATTATTTCCTTTCTTACTGAGTTCTAATAAGTGTACTCTGCATAGTTAGAGGTGGTCAACTTAAAGTAACAAATGTTTTTCAAAGGATTTCTAAAGTTTTTTGCTCTTAAATACAGATTTGAAGCATTAAAATGTGCATTGCAGGATTAATAAATATAGTATCCCTGAAACTGATGAATCATGCAAGTATGGAACAAGTGCATAGGGCTAAAAAGATTTTCTTAAGGTCCATTAAAAATCTGAAATTAAAAGCAGGATTAAAAAGAATACTAAATTCTCTACGTTGTCTGAACATTCAATTCAAATTATCCTCTTAGTTTGGGGTGTCCCAGAACAAGGGCTAGAATAAGAACTTGGGTGCTGGTAATTTATTTGGGAGAGGGATCCATGGAAGCAGAGTGAGGTGACACGGGAGTGAGACAGGGAAGCAAAAGCCAGTCCATGCTATCAAGAGTGTTAATGACCTGGGTAACCAAGGAGCAGTTCTACTGGGGATTCTCTGAGGAATTCTGTGGAATGTGCCTCAAAATTGCGCATCTGAAGGATGTCAGGCTGGTGCACATACTCACGCTACACTGTCTCCCATCGGTTGAGGCTTGCTGCAGGTGGCTGTAACTCCCACACCCTCACAGGCTTCCCTGGCACAAGGACTGAAGAAATGCACAGCCCGAGTTTACGGCAGAACCTTATCGGTGTGCCCAGAATGATCGCCACAGTTGTAGCTGGGATCAGAGGTGACACAACAGTGTGCAATGAGGCACCCACACCCTGTGAATCGGAATCAGGCCACCTACAAATATTGTCACTATATTACTTTGAATCAGTTCACATGATGGAGATTAATAAGATTCTCCATAATCTAAAGGTTTTGCATTTTAAAATACATTATTATTCCTAAATTAAAAAATATTCTGAAAACAATCCAATTAAAATTAATGTCTTTGCATAACTAATCTAATTTGCCTTCCATGAACATTTTTTTGGTATGTATATATGTATGTATGTATGTATGTACTTTCAGAAGAAATTAATATTTACATTAGGAAAACAGTTAAATTTAAAGTTTGAAGGGAAAGGGAAGGAGCCAAAGAAAAGAGAGAGAGTAAAAACTATAGGTATTTATGACAACTAATTCTCATATTACATCTGCACTACAAAGTTATTTAAATGGAAAATAACATAATTTGATTAGTTTTATTCTTTTTTATTTAAGTGAAGAACAATCTGGTTTGGATTCAGTTCACATTTTTCAATTGCTTATTTTGTCATCATGAGCAAACACATTGCCCTAATTGTATTTTCTCAGAGACCATATATCATCATGGTTAAAATTGCTCAGGCCTTGGGGTCAGTGGCCTGTTTGAATTCCCACTCTACAACTTACCAGAAGTGCAAAAGAGTGAAAATGACAGCACTTAGCAATACATCCAGTAATTGATACTTTAGGATTAAATTACATAAGATGAGGGGGGACCCAAACATAGAATTACTTATAAAAAGTTGTGTACTTATTCTTACATGTTTAAACTTCGGTCACCTTCAAAGCACTCTCTGTTTGATGCAATACACCTATTGTAATGTTTTTCCACTATCACAAAACAGATTTTGGACTTGTTGATTTTGATGCCCTTTAGTGCTTCTGCTGTTTTTTTGTTTCACCCCTTCCACATCGGCAAAATGTTTCCCTCTGAGGACTTGTTTCATCTGGGAAACAAACAAACAAACAAACAAACAAAGTCACTAGGGGTGACATCAGGTGAATAGGGAGGGTGGGACTTGGGGGTCATGCTGGGTTTGGTCAAAAACTGCTGAACACTCAGCGCAGTGTGGGTAGGTGCTCTGGTAAATCACGCATCACGAAATGGGCAAATGCACTGAGACTTCAAAAAAAATTCACTGAAGCCAAACACAGCCTCTCACAGCAGCACCAACTGGTGCACTGCTGCAGCTGGGCTCCTAGAACACTCACCTGGCGGGGGAAGCCTGCACTACAAGGTGCCTGCCCTCCAGGACGTGATTCTGGTTTTTTAGGGTCCCCTCTGGTACGTATGAAATCCTCAGAAAGTATTTGCCTCACAACTGCTCAGTAACATTAGAGATTATTATTAATATTGTTAATATTCTGCAAAAATTAGGAGGTAAAAGTCATAATAGCAAGTTTGTAATTATGTGTGTATTCATATACAATTATACTACAAAGCAATAAAGGAGAACATGAATATATAACTGAATAAAATGTAAACTCAGTTTTGCAGAAGGGGAATCAATGATTCCCAGCTGGGAGGTGAAGTTTCATTTTGGTCTTCTTCCTCTGTTACAGCAAGGATGCAGTCCTCATTACAGTTCACCTCACATGAGCAGTTGCCCATAAACAGCTTGTCTGAGGACGCCAAATGCTAAGCAAAAAGATTAGTGAGCAGAATAAGAAATGATGAATCAGGAAGCTAAAAAAAAAAAAAAGAAAGGAAAACCCAGCTGAAATTGGATAATAAGGGCAATTCACATTCGTTCAAGAAAAAACTAAAAGGAAATGCAAGAACTTAATCCATTAATGGGAAAACTCGGTATCTGAGAAGGCAAACAAGTTGATATTGATGACACCACGTGGCCAGTGACCAAAAGTGTTGCACTGTACTAGCATAGAGTTAGGCTGGGAATTGCTCCAAGAAAAGGGAAAAATATCATATAGCTATTAAAGGCAAAAGAAGCAAAGTAAAAAGCATAAATTAAAAATTATTAAAAATTAAAACATTCCAATAGGAAAATATGTCAGCCATGTATTAGCAGACCAGCATAGAGTGTTATGTTAGCACCATTAAAAAATAACTTTAAAAAATCATAAACTAATAAAATTGTCTAAAGTAGGACAAAGTAATAAATGAATAAACTTACAGCACTGGGCATACTTATAAGAAATCAAGTTTCTGTTCAATTTGGGTTTTATCTGTTATTGCCTATTGGTACAATGGATCCAAATTACTATAGGGATCGAATGGGCACCAAGTAGGCTATGGAGGCCCATTTTTAATTCTTCATAGTTCTCTAATTTTGAATTTAAAAGTGGAATAGAGAAGGATATTATTTGAGATTCTATCATTTCATCTCTAAAAATAGACATTTTTTAAAGATGAAAACTGTCTATGGTTACCTCAAAGAACAACTTGCATCCATTAAGCCCAATGGACAATTGAATTTCTAATAGGTTTTGATTAAGAATAAGTAGACAAACAAAAATATATCTTGGAGGTAAACTCATACATCATAATTGAGAATAAAGTACATTTCCCTCTCAGTTTTTCAAAGTGGTTTACAAGTGGTTTTTAAAACTGTTTTCATATCAAAACATAGTGTTTTTATTATATGATTTTTCATAATATAAACCTGAGAAAAAAGACATTTCTGTAAAACTAATCAATAAATTTTAGAAAAGTCGAAGATGATTAATCCCTGTTCCTTAGGTCTGTTCTTCTCAATAACTTTAAAAAGAGGGTAAAAAATTCATGGGTTATGTGATTTCCTCCCTTTGGGTAGAGTCAAATGAGAACGCACTCAGTCTAGTGTTAGTGCCGCCCAGCGTGGACATCGTCAGCGCGAGGCGAACCCTGTCCATCTGTACTTCCACCCTCTTCTCTTTATCCGCACCATGACTATGGTATCACAGGGTTTCTCTGTACATTTCTCAATAAGTGAAGGAGGAGAACTCTTTCCTTTTTAAATATAACCACAATACAATGATACGACTAAAAACTTCCTGTATACCTTTAATTATTGTGTCAATGTTAATATTAAAATTTGGTGAAATATAATAAAATATATCTTAGGAGATTTAAATGGCCCAAACAAAATCCACACCGAATCTTTACATGTGCCTTAATTTTTAAAACACATGTGGTAATTCATTCAATGTAGTTTTTATATGAATTATTATTGGATAAACTTCTTAAGTATCCGAAATTACTTAACTTAAAATCTCTATTAAGTAATACAGAAGGTTTTGACTTTAAGATCCAGTACTCACCAAAGAGTTATCTTCAATGTATGCACTTTTTCCTATGAACAATCCCCTTATCTTATGTTCATACATGGACACAAACTAAAAATGGATGATGCTACTTCCACGCCCACCACACGAAAGTCTGGATGTCTTTCAGGTTGCACTCTTGCCTCATTTTCTGTTATAAACAGCCAGGTGCTCCAATAACTATTTTGTGTGTGGTAGCAATAAGTAGGTGGGGCCCTAGACTGCTTTAAAGGATAGCTTTTAAATCAATCATTCATCCTTTGGCAAATTTAAAGAGTTAGCTAATTCACTTCAACTTAATTGAACAAATGTTTAATGAGTGCCTACTAAATGCCAGGCTCCGTGATATTATAAGTACTATGATGTTATCAGTCAATAAGAGAAAAATGACCTCCCTCTCATCAAGCTTATAACCTGGTCTAGTAGAAATGCATAAAAATACACCAAAGCAATTCCCATGTAATCTGTTTCTAAAATTAGGAAATGTGATATTTAAAACAATCTCTAACATTTGTTTCACATGTTGAAATATAATTTTACTAGGAAAAAATGAGGAGGCAGAAAGCCTTAAATATAGAAGGTCATTCAATTAACATTAATGGGACAAAACTGATTAAACTTGGTTTTTTTCTCGATAACATATTCATTATGTTTCATGTTTAATAACAGTTAGCTATGTTTAAGGCAGGCTAAAGAACTATAATTAAACCTGAAGTAATTAAGATAAGTTTGAAAGATCAAGTCTACATTTTATTATAAGCTAGCTTTCTTTTTTAGAAGTTTATGATTACCACTGACAATATAGAGAAGCCAGACTAGAAAGAACAAAGATTGGAAAGGACATATGCTAAGTTCAAAGAGGGAATGTAAATCGCCAATCCTAAATCCATTTTGAAATGTTCTCTATGTTTTAGTAAAGTACTTGTTCCAAGCTAAAAGCCCCATTATATATACAATGGAAATGAACCTTAGCATATAATTAGGGTTGGGTCAAAAATCTAAACCAGAAATTCAAAATATACATAAATACTTGCTTGGCCTGAATAAGGAAACAAAGTCTCCAGTTAAGTGAAAACTGTGCTTTTGGAAGTTCTCAGGAGACTCCATTACTATCCCCTATTCTTTTAGGAAAAAATTCAGTAGAGGCTTAAAAGGAAGCTAAAAAATTGCTAGATTCCCAAAGGATATTATATTCTCTTATTAGATATTCACTTATTTAAGCAAATAAATGATAGCTATGAAATTGAATCAACCAAAGAAGCAATTAAATAGTATGTGATATAATACATTGTACAATATTTTCCTATATGTGGACCATGGTCCAAATTATAAACAAAGTAAAAAGTAGCCTGTTGGAGTCCACAAGTTTGTTCTGAACTTTATTCAGTTACAGAGAAGATGGAAGAGTATTTATTTATGCATTATGTCACAGTAAAAGAATGTGCAAAAATATAAGCAGATACCAATTCTTATCTTATTTCAAATTGAACTTGAACTACTTTAGGATCTAAACAGAGGAATTAATTTTAAAACAGTGAAGAGTATTATTTTTACACTGACTTTAATTCTTTGCCATTAGTAAACTATTAGAAAAAAAGAGTCATTTTGAGGAAAAAATGTTTTTTCACGTTTGAATTGGATCAACAATCCACAAACACACACACACACGCACAGAAAAGAATCGAAGGAGACTGCCTAATACGTAGCTGCGAAGCTGCACAGTGTCACGCTAGATAGTGTGTGCTCAATGAGGACGGATTTTTTAACAGTTGAGGTTGTTTGTTACACAGGGTTATTACAACAATATATAATTCTTTTTTATAGATCTAATGCCTGTTACAATAATGCATAGCATGCTTATTTTAGAGATAAGAAACAGGTTATTATAAGTTTTATAGCTTAAATGAAGGCACAGAGCTACAGTTTAGAAAAGTCACAAATATGTCAATATCTGTTGGACTCTAAGACACATGTCTTTGAAAATGTTTTTTCTTTAAAATAATTTTTTAAATTATAGTTTATATTTCAGCATTATTTTGTATTAGTTTCAGGTGTACAGTGGTTACAGTCATATACTTTACAAGGTGTTTGTTCCCCTTGATATTTTCAGTAGCCACCTTGCATCATATACAGGTACTATAGATCATGCATACCGTATGTATGATGTATATCATATTTCACTATTATTGAATATATTAAGGATAGAATTCTTGATGTAATGTGGCACCAAACACACTGTTAACAATCATTCTGAAAATAGTATCATTGGAATAACATCAAAATTTAACCATTTTCTATGATTACAGGAGTCATTTTATAATTAATAGGTATTATTAAATATTCATATTTCAATTTAATAGTATTTAATAATATTACTGTTAAATAATAGCTAGTTTCTAATATTTGAGACTGACTGACTTTTAGGGGAATTTGTATTAATCATTAATGCTCCCTGAGACACTTTTCTTTTCTTTTTTTTTTTTCCAAGATTTTATTTATTTATCTTCAGAGGGGAAGGGAAGGAGAGAGGGAGAGAAATATCAATGTGTGGTTGCTTCCTGTGCATTCCCTGCTGGGAACTTACCTGCAACCCAGGCATGTGCCCTGACTGGGAATCGAACTGTGATCTCTTGGTTCACAGGCCCGCGCTTAATCCACTAAGCTACACCAGCCAGGGCGACACTTTTATTTTCTATTCTGTCCACAGCTACTTCCAAGGACTTCAATTCCTCATCCCATTTTCAATATATTGACAAGGCCAACGATAGCAATGAAAACATTATTCTAAAAAAAAATTCTTCTGCTTTCTTACAAAAATTCTCTACTTGCAACTGATTGGGAAATTTCGCCCACTTTTAACATGTAAGTACAGATTGTGTTCTTAGATTACAAACCATTAACATATTTTGAAAGATCATCATCAAATTTTAGCACAAATAAGAGAAATTTAGAAGCAAAAATCTAGATTCCTTCCTAGCAAATCATTTTCCATGTCTCTTCTTGTTTTTGCAGATGCATAAATACTATAGGCATGATTGTATGTAATTGATAATATGCAATTATCAATGTTTTATACCCTTTATAATGAGTATTTTCAATGGATGTATACTATTCTACTGAGTTGATGTGCTATAATTTAACTATTGTGTTAGAAATAAAAGGGCAAGGGTGTTCATATTTAAAATGCTTAGAAGAGTACCTGTTACATACCATTTTACACTGATGTTGGTTTTCATTACTTTCATTATTATCACTGTTATCATTGCTATTGTTATTATAAATTGTTTTTAGAGGACTGAAAAATGAAACTCAAAAAGAATAAAATGAGAGAATTGATATATATATATTCTTACAATCTTTTTATCCTCACCTGAGGACATTTTTTCATTGTTTTTAGAGAGGAAGGGTGAGAGAGAGAGAGAATGAAACACTGATATAAGAGATAAACATCAATCAGCTGACTTCTTATACACACTCTGACCAAGAATCAAACCTGCAGCCTAGGTGTGTGCCCTGACTGGGAGTCAGACTCGCAACCTTTTGTTCTATGGGAGGATGCTCTAATCAACTGAGCCATACCGGTCAGGGCAATATATGTACAGTATATATTTTAGAGAAACCCAAGAAATTCAACTAAGAAATACTAGAAATAATAAAACTTTTGTAAGCTAGTTGTATAAAATAAATTTATAAAAATCAGTAGCTTTCTTTATGCAAACAGTAACTTGTTATAAAACATAATGGAAGAAAATCATAATTAGAGCTAACATTGCTTGAACATTTGTATATATTTGCAAATGGCACTGGTGTAAGAACTTTAAATCTATTGTACTCACTCATTTAATTTTCACAACTATCATACAAGGTCCTACCATATTCATCAAATCTAAGTGAACATCTCCTGTAAGATGCATAATTTCAAAGATATTAAGATATAGAAAAATTGTGTGTTTTAGAATCAAAAAAATCACTCAAGATCACTCAACCTGAAAGTGGAAGGCAGCCTGATTCATTTGCTATTTTTTGCTATACATAAATAAAACTTTTTCTAAATTGACCTCGTACCCAGAAAGCTTACAAAACTCAGTATTAACTCTAAGAATGTATTTGTAAATTTTACATGTTCCATTTATATAGTTATAATCTGCAAATAATAATAGTTTTATTTCCTCCTTTTCAGAATTCATACATTTATTTATTTTTCTTGCCTTTCCCACTGGTTGAACTGAAGCAGTAATTTCAGGGACCCTTATTTTGTCTTTAAACTCAAATGAAATGATCTCATCATTGTGTCCTGGCTGGTGTAGCTCAGTGGATTGAGCGCTGGCTGTGAACCAAAGGGTCGCTGGTTGATTCCCAGTTGGGGAAAAGGCCTGGATTGCGGGCCAGGTCCCCAGTAGGGGGCGCCCGAGAGGCAACCACACATTGATGTTTCTCTCACGCTCTTTCTCCCTCCCTTCCCTTCTCTCTAAAAATAAATTTAAAAAATCTTTAAAAAAATAAAGATTTTATCATTGCCATATTAAGTATGATGTTTGCTGCATTTATTGCAGGTGATCATATGTTTTTGTCTTTTTTATTCTGTTAATATGGTGAATTCAATGACTGATTTCAGATATCAGATCAGCTTTGCATCCATGGAATAACCCAACATGGTCATGATGTAGTAGTATTCATTTCATATATCCTAGGTTTAATTTGATAATGTTTTGTGAAGGATTTTTAAAGGTATAGTTATGTATGAGATTGATTTACAATTTTCCTATCTTAATGTCATTATCAGATTTTATTATTTCTGAGTATATATATATTTTGTTGTTGACACTACTACAGATATCCCCCATTTTACCCCTTTTTGCCCCCCTCCACTGAGTCCCCACCTCCCCCACCCCAGCCTTCCCCACATTGTTGTCTGTATTCCCGGACTATGCATACATGCATATATGTTCTTTGGCTAATCTTTTCCAGTCCCTCCCACCTCTCCCCTCTTCCCAATATATTTTTAATAAATTGGAGTTATAAGTTTAGTGAAACTGTAGGGTGAACATGTCTCAAATATCAGTACAAATTGATTTAATCCACTGAGTAAACCTGGTCCAAAAGAATCTGAGAGAAGCACACCTGTAATGAAAGAATTCTGGAATAGACATACAAAACTGGCTAATATCCTACAGGACAATAAAATGTAACTTTTGATGTTATATTTTCTACTTAGCAGAAATAATTCACATTCCTCCTGAACAAAATCTACATATTAATTAGTAACTTCATAGAGTCTAGGCCTTAATCAATAATCAGTAAGGGAAATAAACATTCATCTCCTAGAAAATAAATATACCTTGAATGGGCTTGTGCAACAATACTCCAGAAAAACATTGAAAGAACATGTAGTCAGTCATCCTTTCCAAAATATCTTCTACAGAAATGTCAGTTATACTTAACAGATTCTGGGTTATACTAACCTGATAAAATGAGTTCCCTCTTCTGTTTACATGAGTTTCCGTAAAACTGGCAATTTCCCCCTT
This sequence comes from Trachops cirrhosus, assembly GCA_028533065.1. Lineage (NCBI taxonomy): Eukaryota > Metazoa > Chordata > Mammalia > Chiroptera > Phyllostomidae > Trachops > Trachops cirrhosus. Next base: position 131,584,027 of record CM052538.1, read on the forward strand.
AATTGTTTGGTAAAATTTACATGTAAAGCATTTAGGCCTGGAAGTGTGTGAAGGTTTTTAGTAATGAATTTAATTTCTGTAAGATATACGAGTATTCAGATTTGCCATATTTTTCTGGTGTCAAAGTTCTTTTCATGAGTTTTTCCACTTCATTGAGGTTTTCAGGTTTAGTGGTGTAGAGTGATGGGCAACATCCCCTTTTCTCTTTTTCCATGTGAAGGAACCATAAAATGTCTTCTTTTTAAGATTTATTTGTGCCTCCTCGTTCTACCTCAGTCATTGCGGCCAGGGATTGCTCAAGTGCAGTCTTTTCCGAGAACCAACTGTTGACAGTGGAGATTTCTCTATTTTATCTTTATGATTTATTTAATTAATTTCTTTTTAATCTCATTATTTCTTTTTTTTGGGTTAAATTGCTATTCTTTAACTTCTTGTGATGATTGCTGAACTCAGTGATTTTTAGACATTCTCCATATACATGTTTGAGGCTGAACATTTAATCAGAAATTCTGCTTTAATGTTATTTCACAATTTTGATGATACATCAAATTTTTCATTAGCAACTTGTTCAAAATGTTTAATTTCCCTTGGGATTTATTCCTTTTGCCGTGGATTATTTAGAAATTTATTGTTTAATTTCCACATAGTTGAAAGTTTTCTAGCTACCTTTTTTAATGTGGTAAAGAAATAACAAAATACAGCATCTTAACCACTTTTAAATGTATAGCACAGTAGTGTTAACTATTTGAACCTTGTTGTGAAAAGTCTCTCTAGAACTTTATCTTGTAAAACTGAAACTCTATACCCACTGGACAACTCCTCTTTTCCTCTTCCTGACACTCCCTGGAAACCGACATTCCATTTTCTGTTTTTAAGAGTTTGAGTACTTTAGATGTGTCCTGTAAGTGGAGTCATGCAGATTTGTCTTTTTGTTACTAGCTGATTTCACATGGTATAATGTTCTTGAGGCTCTTCCATGTTGCTGTATCTGACAGGACTGCTTTCTTTTGTAAGGCGGAGTAATATCCCATTGTTTGTATGTATAGTCTGCTTTCCATTATCTGTTCATCCCTAGGTGACACTTAGGTTATTCCCAGATCTCACATATTCTAAATAGTGCTACAATAAATGTGGGAATGCAAATTTCTCTTTAAGATCCTGATTTCAATTATTTTGTATAATAACCCTGAAGGAGGATTGCTGGATCACGTGGTAATTGTAGCTTTAATTATTTTGAGGCACTTCTGTACTGTTTTCCATAGAGGCCACACCATTTTACATTCCCACCAAACTTCACGGGAGTTCCCATTTCTCACTACATCCTCATGATGCATGATATTTTTTTCTGGTTTTCTGATCGGTCATCCTAACAAATATGAGGTGATATCTTGCTGTGGTTTTTATTGCATAGACTTGATGATTAGTGATGCTGATCATCGTTTTTATTTATCTGTTGGGCATTTTCTTTGGAGACATGTCTATTCAAGTTCTTTGCCTATTTTTAAAATGAATTTTTAATTGTTGTTGTTATTGAGTTGTAGTTCTTTACATACTCTGCATAAATACGGTTTGCAGATCCTCCCATTCTGTAGGTTGCGTTTTCATTCTGTTGATTGATTCCATTGCTCTGAAGAAGTTTTTAAGTTCCATGTCTATTCTTGCTTTTGCCGCCTGTGCTTTTTGTGTCATATTCAAGAAATCGATGCCAATCCAACGTCATAAAAATTTTCCATATGTGTTTTTCTAAGTGTTTTAAAGTTTCAGGTCATACGTTTAGGGCTTTAACCTATTTTAAGTTAATTTTTGTATTTGGTGTAAGGTAAGTGTCCAAATTATTATTTTTTTAAATGTGGATATTCAGTTTTCCCAGCATCATTTGTTGAAAATACCATGATTTCCCTACTGTGTATCCTGGACACCATTGTTAAAGATCACAATCATACATACAAGGATTTATTTCTGGGTTCTCTAGTCTGCTTCATTGGTCTACATATGTCTGTCTTTATGCCTGTAGCTTTGTAATATGTTTTAAAACAAGCAAGTGTGAAACCTCCAGCATTGTTTTTTCATCTCAAGATTACTTTAGCTATTTGGGGTCCTTTGAGATTCCATATAAACTTTAGGATAGTCTTTTCTATGTCTGCAAAACAAATGCCATTGGGATTTTTATAGGGATGACATTGAATCTGCAAATTGCTCTGGGTAGTCTATATAATGTTTTGTAGTCCTCTAAGTCTTCCATCTCCTCAGTTAAGTTTATTCCTAACTATTTTATTCTTTGAAGCTATTGTAAGTGGAATTGTTTTCTTAATTTTCTTTTCAGATTATTTAAGTGTATAGCAATGCAACTGCTTTTTGTGCATTGATTTTGTATCTTGAAACTTTGCTAAATTTGTTCATTAGTTCTAACAAGTATTTTGTGGAATCCTTAGTTTTCTGCATATAAGATCACATTATCCGCCAATAAAACAATATCCTACTTCCTTTTTTATTTAGATGTCTTTTATTTCTTGTTGTCTAATTGCTCTGACTAGGATTTCCAATGATATGTTGAACAGAAGTAGAGAAATAGGGCATCCTTCAATTGTTCCTAATTGTAATGGGAAAGCTGTCAGTTTTTCGCCATTGAGTACAATAGCTATGGGCTTCATCTATGTTTTCTATTATGTTGAGGTAATTTCCTCCTATTCTTTGTTGAGTATTTCATCATGAAAGCATGTTGAACTTTGTCAAATACTTTTTCTATGAGATAACTGTGTGCTTTTTGTCCTCCATTGTGTTAATGTGATATGTTATATTGATTAATTTTCACATGCTGAACCATCATTGCATTCCATGAATAAATATCATTTGGTCATGGGGCATATAATTCTGCTAATGTATTTTTGAGGTCCATTTGCTTGTATTTTGTAGAGGGTTTTTACATAAACATGTATTAGAAATATTGTACTGCAGTCTTTTTTTTTTGCAGGTTTTTGTTTTTTGTTTGATTTGGTATTAGGGTAATGTTGGCTTCAAAATAAGTTTTGAAGTGTTCCTTCCTCCTCACTTTTATGAAACAGTTTGAGGAGAATTGGTATCAATTCTTTAAATGTTTGGTAGAAATCTTCAGTGAAGCCATCTGGTCCCAGGCTTTTCTTAGTTGGAAAAGTTTTTTTTTTTATTACTGCATCTACCTCCTTACTAATTATGGGTCTGCTCAATTTTAAATTTCTTTGTGATTCAATCTTTGTAGGTTGCATAGTTCTAGAAATTTATCTATTCTTTGTAGTTTATCCAATATTTTGGCATATAAATGTTCACGGTAGTCTCTTATGATCCTTTTCATTTCTGTGATACCATTTGCAAAGAAAGTCTTCTCTATCAGTTTTAATTTCTTTTTGTAATTTCAGTGTTCTATTATTCTTAGTCAAGTTAATGATTGTCAATTTTCTTAAGCTTTTCAAAAACAACCTAGTTTCACATTTTTTCTATTGTTTCATATTCTTTATTTTGCTCATTTCTAGCTTAATCTTTACTATTTCCTTTCTTTTCTTAACTTTTGGTGCACTGTGTTCTTTATCTAGTTCCTTGAAATGTAGTGTTAGGGCCAGTTTGAGATCTTTTTTTTCAGCTGAACTTCTTTAGTCATGTGAGCTTTTCAGCCACTGAATTATGGATTTTTAATCATATATATAATTGTGGGAGTGAAAGATAAAGCAATGTTTTTGTAAAAGTTGACAAAAATATTTGTTTTACTCAGACTTCTCTCTCTGTCCATACATATATATGCATCTTACATAAAATGTACAATGTAACTATGAAATTTAGCATTTGCTTCTTTATCTACCTAATTCTAAATTTCTTAAAATAAATTATTTGGGTGATGTTGCTTAACAAAATTATATGGGTTTCAAGTGTACGATTCTATAATGCATCATCTGTGCATTGCATTGTGTGTCCACCGCCTGTATACAGCTGACCCTTTTACTAATCCGCACCCCACCTTCCCTCTGGCAACCACCATAATGTTGTCTGTGTCTCTGAGTTTTGTTTGTGTTGTCTTGTTTGTTCATTTGTTACTTTCAGGTTTATATTCCACATATGAGTAAAAGCATGTGGTTCTTTATACTTTTTCTGACATGTCACTTTGATTTATTTGCAATTCCCCAACTGCTGGTGAAGGCGATCAGCTTTTCACATATCTGTTGGCTATTTGTATGTCTTCTTGGGAAAAGGGTCTGTTTAGGCCCCCTGCTCATTTTTTAAAATTGAATTGTTTGTTTGGTGTTGAGTTGCATGAATTCTTTATATATTTTGGATATCAACACCTGTCAAAGCTGTTGTTTGCAAATGCCTTTTTGTTTTGTTGGCAGTTTCTTACTTGGGGCAGCAGCTTTTTAGTTTGGTACAGTCCTATTCATTTTTGCTTTTACTTTTATTCTCTTTAGGGTCAAATTCATAGAATCCTCTGTAAGGTCATGGTCCATATGCTTAGTACCTGTGTTTTCTCCTCTATAATTTGTTTCAGGCATTACAATTAGGTCTTTGATCCATTTTGAGTTAATTTTTGTATGTGAAGACAAGCAACAGTAGTCTAGTTTCACTCTGTAGCACATGGCTTTCCAATTCTCCTAGCACCATTTATTGAAGAGGCTTTGGTTCCTTTGTTGAAAATTATCTGCCCATATACATGTGGGTGTATTTTTGGGCTCTCACTTCTGTTTCATTGGTCTGAGTGTTTGTCTTTGATTAGTGCCTCTTTGAAGTATTAAAGTCAGGGAACATGATAATTGAGTTTCATTCTTTTTCCTCCAGATTGCTTTGGCTATTTGGGGTCTTTTGATGGTGATTGCATCAAATGTTTGTACTGTTTTGGGTAATATAGATATTTTAGCTATGTTGACTCTTTTTCTTCTGTTTTTAATATAGGTGTTTACCACTATAAATTTCTCTCTTGGTATTGTTTTTGTTGCATCCCTAATGTTGCTGTGTTCTGTTTTCCACATTTGTCTCTAGATATTGTCTAATTTCTCTTGTGATTTTTTTTCTTTGACTCATTGGTTGTTCAAGAGTGTTGTTTAATTACAACATATTTGTGAATTTTCAAGTTTTCCTTTTGCTATTGATTTCTATTGTTCCATTTGTTATGATTTTAATCTTATATTTCTTGACTTGCTCTGTGGTCTAAAAAGTGTTCTATCCTGGAGAATGCTTCTTGTGTGCTTGAGAATCTGTATTCTGCTGCTCTGAGGTGGAGTGTTATTTTATGTCTATTAGGTCCAATTAGTCTACAGTATTGTTCAAGGTCTGTTTCAGTGTTGATATTTGCCCTGACTGGTCTATACATAATTGAAAACACTTCTCACTTGAATTCTGCCACCGTTTGCTTCATATATTAGGTTGCTCTGCTGTTAGGTGCATATGTATTTATAGTGGCTATGTCTTCCTTGGGAAATGTCTTATCATTATATAACTTTCTGTGACCCTTGTCATATTTTTTGACTTAGAGTCTATGTATCTAAGTATGGCCACCTCTGCTGCCTTTATCATTTTCATGGAATATGTTTTTCCATCCTTCCTTGTTCAGCCTATGTATGTCCCTATGTCTGAACTGAGTCTATGCAGACAGTGTAGTTATATCTTAATTTTTTAGATCCTTTCAGCCACTCTGTATCTCTTGACTATGGAGTTTATTTATATTTGAAGTAACTCCTAGTAGAGAAGGACTTGTTATTGTTATTTTATTGTTTCTTTATGTCTTTTAGTTATTTTGTCATTTTTTTCAATGTTGCAATTGTTCTTTGTGTTTTTATTTATTTTTTTTGTAGTGAAATGCCTTGATTCCTTTCTCATTTTCTTTTGTGCATTTTTATAGGTATTATCTTCCTGGTTATCATTGGGATTACATGAAATACAGTAACAATCCATTTTAAACTGAAAACAATTTAACACTGATTACATATAAAATCCTATTCCTTTATACTTTCCCTCTGCTATTCTTTGTTATTGATGTCATAATTTATATCTTCGTATATTTTGTATTATATAACTTAGTTTTACAGTTTCTAATGATTTTATTTGTAAACTTCTATACCACAATTAAACATAATTTACACACCACTATCACACAATCACAAGGTGTATATATGTTTATGTATTTATACTAATCAGAGTGTTTTATATTTTTGTGTGTTTTAGTGTTGCTACCTAGTGTCCTTTACTTTCTTTCCTCCCCTGCCCCGCAACTTGAAGGACTCTCTTCAGCAGTACTTTTAAAGAAGGCAAATCCAGTGGTGGTAAACTCCCTCACCTTTTGTTTATCTGAAAAGGTCTTTATTTCTCTTTCATTTCACCTTATTTCCTGCTTAAAATTTACCTAAATAGAGTGTTGGGATGAAACAAAAATGACTCAAAAAATTTTCAAATAAAAACTTAAAAACAAGTATTACCAAAGATAATAAAAATATTATGGACTTAACATGAATGTTGTTAAGTTAAATAGTTATTTATGGAGGATAATATTACAGTGAAATGGACAAATCACATATATACCATCAATAAGATTTGACAACTGCATTATTATCATCCTAAAAGTTTTCTCATTTTTATTTTTGAAGATTGCTGGGCACAGAATTCTAGGATAACAGTAATTTTCATATAGCACTCATGAAGATGTGATTCCATTATCTGGTTTCTGTTTTTCTCTTGAAAAATCAGGTTTCATTCTAATAGATGCTTCTTTGAAAATACCGTTTTTAATACACTTCGGCCATTTTCAGTTATCTTTGCCATTTGTTTCCAGCAGTTTTATCATCATATGCCTAAATATGGTTATCTTTTAAATGTTTTATTGTTATTCTATTACAGTTGTCCCATTTTTTCCCTTTGTCCTCCTCTGCCCAGCCCGCCCCCCACTCCCACAGTCAATACCAACACTGTTGTCCATGTCAATGCATCATTCATACATGTTCTTTGACTAATCCTTTTCCCTTCTTTCCACCATTATCCCCCTCCAGCCTCCCCTCTGGTCGCTGTCAGTCTGTTCCATGGTTACAAGCCTCTGGTTCTCTTTTGCTCATCATTTTGTTCATTAGATTTCTCTTATAGTTGAGATCATATGGTGTCTTCCACCAACTGGCTTATTTCACTTACCATAATATTCTCCAGTCCATCCATGCTGTCACAAAAGGTAGGAGTTACTTCTTTCTTTCTTTCTGCTGCGTAGTATTCCACTGGGTAAATGTACCACAGTTTTTTGATCCATTAATCTACTAATGGGAACTTAGTCTGTTTTTAGCACCTGGCTATTGTAAATAGTGTTGCTATGAACATAGGGGTGCGTAAGTCCTTTTGACTTGGTGATTTGGGATTCTTAGGGTATATTCCAAGAAGTGGAATTGCAGGGTCAAAAGGCAGTTCCATTTTTAAGTTTCTTGAGGAAATTCCATACTGTTTTCCACAGTGGCTGCACCAGTCTGCATTCCCACCAACAGTGCACTAGGGTTCCCTTTTCTCCACATCCTCACCACCATGTGTTGTTTGTTGATTTGTTTATGATGGCCATTCTGACCAGTGTGAGGTGATATTTCATTGTGGTTTTAATTTGCATCTCTCTGATGGCTAGTGATGTTGAGCATCTTTTTATATGTCTGTGAGCCATCTGTATGTCCTTCTTGGAGAAGTGTCTATTCAGGTCCTTTGCCATTTTTTTGATTGGATTGTTGGTCTTCTGGTGTTGAGTTGGATGAGTTCTTTATATATTTTGGAGATCAAACACTTGTCCAATATATCATTGGCAAATACGTTCTCCCATACGGTCAGTTCCATTTTCATTTTGACGATGGTTTCTTTAGCTGTGCAGTTTTTTTAATTTGTAGCACTCCCATTTATTTATTCTTTCCTTTATGTCCCTTGCCCCAGGGGATATATTGGTGAAAATATTGCTGCATGGGATATCTAAAATTTTCCTGCCTATGTTTTCCTCTAGGACTTTTATGGTGTCACAACTTATATTTAGGTCTTTTATCCATCTTGAGTTTATTTTGGTGTATGGTGTAAGTTGGTGGTCTAATCTCATATTTTTGCATGTAGCTGTCCAGATCTCCCAACACCATTTGTTGAAGAGGCTATTTTTACTCCATTTTATTCTCCTGTCCCCTTTGTCAAATGTTAATTGACCATAGAGACTTGGGTTTATTTCTGGGTTTTGTATTTTGTTCCATTGATCTATGTGTGTGCTCTTAGGTCAGTATCAGACTGTTTTAATTACTATGACCTTGTGGTATAGTTTGATATCATGTATTGTGATTCCTCCTACTCTGTTCTTCTTTCTCAAGATTACTGAGGCTATTTGGGGTCCATATAAATTTTTGAAATGTTTGTTCTAGATCTGTGAAATATGCCATTGGTATTTTAATAGGAGTTGTGTTGCATCTATAGATTGCTTTGGGTAATATGGCCATTTTAATGATGTTAATTCCCCCAGTCCATGAAAACGGTATATGCTTCCCTTTATTTGTATTTTCCTTAATTCTTCTTTCAGTGTTCTAGTTTTCCAGGTATATATCTTTTACCTCCTTGGTTAAATTTATTCCCAGGCACTTTATTTTCTTCTTAAAGATGGTTATTGTTTTATTTTGTTTGTGGCTAATTGGACTTCTTGAATCTATTTCTTTGTGTGTTTCATTAATTTTGAAAGGTTCTAAGCCAACATCTTTTCACATATTGCACTAAATATCCCATTATCCTTCTCCTCTCTTTTTGATACTCTAATTATATGTATTTTAAGACTTTCTCACCATTTCTATTTCTCTTAATTTCTAATGTATATTTTATTTTTCCCCCATGTTTTATTCTGAGTATTTTCTTTTGATCTGTCTTCCAATTTACTGAATAACTGTATCTGCAGATTTCTGGCAAGAGCCTTACCCCTTCTGTACCTTATCCCAAACACCACGGCTCAGCACCACTCTCTGCCACATAACCAAAAAGACTACTCTTATCACCCTCAATCTGTGTTTAAATTTGTCACCACTGAAGCCCAGGATTCTCAGATTGTTCTTATTCCATAAAATCCAAACCCCCTTTGTATGGTCAGTGAGGAACTTTCCCACCATCTCCTCTATTTTATATTTTTGATTAATTAGTCTGTCTCATTCCATAAAATAAAAGCTCCACGAAGGAAATAATTTTCAGATGTTCAATTTACTACTGTATCCCCACTGTGTGAACAACAGATGTAAGCACTCAATAAACACGTTAAATGAGCAAGTAGTATGCCACTTGTCTTTTATAAGAAATCACCAAAGTGAAACATAAAAACACCAATCAGAAATTTTATTTTTTTAAAACAACAACAACAACAACAACTATACAACAATAGGCTGCATGGGAGAGCATAAACACTAAGTACATTTAAAAAATATTTTATTGATTATACTATTACAGTTGTCCCAATTTTTCCTCTTTTGCCCCCCTCTACTGGTTCCTGCCATTCCCTCTGGCTATGTGCCTTCACCTTACTTCATGTCCATGGGTTGTGCATGCAAGTTTTTCGGCTACTCCATTTCCTATACTGTTCTTAACATATCCCTGTCTATTCTGTACTTACCAATTTGTAATTCTTATTCCCTGTACCTTCCCCCACCCTTCAACTGCCCCCTCCTAACTGATAACCCTTCAAATGATCTCCGTATTTATGATTCTGTTTCCACTCTGCTTGTTTGCTTGGTTTATTTTTTAGATTCAATTGCTGAAAGTTGTGAATTTCTTGTCATTTTAATGTTCACAGTTTTGATCTTCTTCTTTTTCTTAAATAAGGCCCTTTAACATTTCATATTATAAAGGCTTGGTGGTGATGAACTTCTTTAGCTTTACAAAAAAAAAAAAAACAGGGATAGGCTAAGGAGCCTCTGGGACAACTTCAAACATACCAACATCTGAATCCTCAGGGTGACAGAAGAAGAGAAAGAGCAAGCAATTGAAAACTTATTTGAAAAAATAATGAAACAAAACTTCCCTAATTTGATGAAGAAAATAGACATATAAGAACAGGAAGCACAGAGTCCCAAACAAGATGGACACAAAGAGAAACAACCAAGACAATGTCATAATTAAAATGCTATAGGTTGAAGATAAAGAGAATCTTAAAAGCAGCAAGAGAAAAGCAGATAGTTAATTACAAAGGAGTTTCCATAAGACTGTCAGCTGATTTATCAAAAGAAACTTTGCAGGCTAGAAGGGACTGGCAAGAAGTATTCAAAGTAATAAAAGGCAAGGATGTACAATCTAGATTATTCTATCCAGCAAAGTGATCACTGGGGATTATAGGGCAGATAAACTGCTTTCCAAAACTAAGTACATTTTTAAAGAAAAAAGTCAATTACAGTTTGAAAGCAGAGAAGGAAATCAATTAACTGGGTATTTTTATTATCCTCCCCTAAACTGGTTAGTCTACCACAGATTTTAGGTTCAAAAATCCTCTTCCACTGCCCAGTTTGCCTCCAGACTTGCTGACAGAGTGCTGCATTGTTGCTGATACTGAAATCCATGCACTTGGGACAGGAATTAGTGAAGGAGCAATTTAAATTTAGGTGAATCTGATGCCTATCTATCTATTGTTGTTCAGTTACAGTTGTCCCGCCTTTGATGCTTAATTTATTAATCTGCTCCAATGACCATTTATAGAAGTAGCAATTCAGTGCTACCTAAGGCCAAAATCCATCTGGTACCAAGCTATATCATTGAGGTGTATGGAATTAGGTTTTAAAACCTGATAAATGGCTTACTCCCTTTTACAAAAACAGTCTTCTCTCTTTAGCCTGAGGGCAAAGATGGGGAGAGGGGTGGGGTAGGAAAGTTGTGCTAAACCAAGAGTTGGTAAATAAAAATTATCTTTTATCTTCCTCCTTCCTTGTCTCTTCTGTAAGAAAATACAGGGGTGGGCAAAACTAGGTTTACAATTATTTGTATGGAAAATAGTACAATAATTAATAAATAATAATAATAGAAGAACAGACTCTGTGTTTTGTGTACTCACAACTGTAAACCTGCTTTGCCCGCCCCTGTATCTCTGAGGTGGAACGAAGGCAGTGGCAGTATATTTCCACGAGGGTATCGTTGAATTTATATGCTGGTAAGAGTGCTGAGAGCAAATTCCTGTGTGCAATGTACTTGAGAGTCCTGCCATTCAAACACTTTTGGTCATTATACATATTTTTTCACTTGTGCTTTAAAGGGCCCTGATATGTTTCCTTCTACCTAGACTACTAAAATGTTGTAGAATAACTTTCTAAAGTATTTATCACTGGAACTCACAACACTATTCCCTTTCACCTCAGTTAATTTTCTTAATCCAATATTTTAAATTTAAGACTATATGCCCATTATAAGTCAGAAATTATAAAAAATTAAGCTCCTCTGTATTTTCCTCTTTCATGCCCACTTTCCCCAAAGAAACCAGTATTATCAGTCTGATTACTATGTGCCCATCTCTTACAATCCTTATTCAAGTGTGTGTGTGTGTGTGTGTGTGTGTGTGTGTGTGCCCTTCATGCCTCCATCAGTATTTATTGAAAAACAGGGTCATATCTTAGACATCACTCTTTACTTGAATCAACATTATGGTCATAACTTCAGATTCGCCAGACCAGTGATATCTGTCACTGTAATCGTAATGCTGGGAATAATAATAACTTCAATTTAAAGTTATAATTATAACTACACTGTAACTTGCTCGTATTTGCCATGAACTCCATGGAGGCTTAACAGTTTTTAAAACGGAGTAGGTGCTCATAGGTATTTGTTGGATTAAAAAGAAAAATAAAAGCACAGAATGGCTTAAAGATATACTTTTAAAAATATACTTGACATTTTCAAATAAAGCAAAATAAAATGAAAAAGCCAAAAATGGGCTATAAGAATATAGTGTTTTTAAAAGTTACAACTTCTAGGAGTGTTTTTATAATTATATAATATATAATTTTCCCATGAGATTATTTCAATAAAAAAATTAATGCAAAATGTTAATAGAATACATTAGTAAAATTGAGGCTAAATTTCTGTGAACCTTGTGTTTTTATAAATGCAATAGCTTTGCCAACAATTAATTTGAAATATTACTTCTCATAAAGCTGTTTGGAAAATCTGAAACAACTACTACATAAGGAGGAAAGAGCTTCTGAATAGTTAAAAGTAAAAGTCTTGATTCTTCTGTAAAGGTTAGGCATTTTAATATGATCTTTTGGCTGATTTATGTAAAGTTTTGTATTTTTCATTTTCTCAAGCCTGTCACTGTAGTGATGTATGGTACATTTTAGCAAGAAGTTTGCCATGAGCAATAAAGTCAGGGCCACCAAATAAATTTTAATATATGTTCCCATTTTTAACCTGGAGCTTTCCATTATTCCATTATTTTGTTTGGGATCCATGTTTAGGTGATATACTTGATATACCCACATAAATAATTTAAGATTTTAACTTAAGGAAAAATTTAAATAGATTAATTATTCAGTAAGAAAGTTTAAGGGTCTTCATATATAAAGTGAAAATCTTAGTGGTAAATTTATATGAAAAACCTTTCTAAAGATTGTATTTTACATTTCAGTATGCTCGGGGCATTTTTTCCAACTATAAGATAAAAGAAAAACAAAGAAGAAAATGACTTTCATTAAATGGTATGCAACATAAAATGGAAGTACATGTCTATAAAATTCTGTAGGAAGAAAAAAAATGATGTATGAAAATAATAGTGTCAAATTTAAAAATTCTTATTGCAGAACTAATAGCTATTACAGAGGGTATAAAGATATGAAAAGAACAGTCCTCAAGAAATTTATAACCTAGTAGGTATATTAAGTCCTTAAACAACTATACATAAAGCTGATTAAGTTATTTGTCACAAGAACAAAAGAAACAAAGTGTGAGGGCAGGCCATCTGGCGTGGCTGAGTGTATGAGTATTTGAATTCAATCCAGCCTCACGGGCAGGGTGTAAACAGTTAAACAATGGAAGCAGAAAGAAGGAGAAGAAAGAGTAAGCTGAGGCAAGGGAGGAGAGAAGCAGAAGGCATTGTAAGAGGGGTCCAGTGGTTCTATATTACTGGACAAAAGGATGTGCATAGGGGAGTCCTGGGAACCAGACTGAAGAAAGATGCACGGTGACACCTCAGGTGGCTCTCAGTTCAAGGCTCAGCACCTTCTTTATTTAGAAAACAATGTAACACTGTTATGGATTTTTATGCAGAAGCAAAAACTACAAAGGAAAATCAATATGCTACTGGAATAGAATATGGGGAAAATGAAAGCAAGGAGTCCACTTAAGTTCTATCTTGCCGAAAAGTTTGATCAGGATACAACTTTAGAGAGAAGGAAATGGAGGTGACATAGTATAAGAGACATATTAGAGCTAATAAAGGACAAGTGCCAGCTGAATGTACATGGCAGAAGAGAGGCATCTGTAAGAGATGATGTCAGTATTCCATGCCTGAGTTATTAGGGGTAAAACAGTAGGTTTAAGTAACAAAAACAGGGAAAAAGTATACTTGGAGGGGAAAATGAGTTCAAGGTTTGTACATATGAGCTCGATAGAGGCAATCACGCCTACATCTAGTCAGAAACACCGATTACGAGTTAAGGGAAAAAGTAGCTATTAGTAGAACGAACAGACAGAGACTGACTTGAATCACCTGCATGGAAGTAAACTTGTTGGAAAAGACAAAATCCCAGAAAGAAAATACTGAAAAAGAAGGGAGCCATAAAAAGAACCTGAGGCGTATATACATGTTGAAGATAAAAAGCAGGGAAGCTACGGAAGGAGATAAAAGGAATCTTGAGACAGAATTTATGTCAGAATAATAACATGATATATAACCATTAGAGGGGGAATTTCAAAGAGGTGGTGGCCAGTTTTATCAGGAAAAATTAAGGACTGTGGAGACTTAAAAAAGAGTAAACAGGGTCAAGTTATATTGTAAATGTGTTACAGAGTAAATGAAAACTAAAGGAATTTAGGCAGCAGATTTTTCAGATTGGTATTCAAGATATTGCATTTGAGGTCTCACTATTATTCTGGGTAGAGTGTTTATTAATTTGTTTATATGAGTTTGAAATGACAATGTGATTTTGATAAAACATGTGGAAGAGTATCTGTCATTTTTGCCCTCTATTATTTTTTCACCTTTCTTTTGTTAATTATACTTCATTTTCCTTCTACAGCACCCCCTTCTCTAGTGTCTGGGTTGGCTCAGGAGTAAAGCTAGGGACTTGGGCAAAACTTTGTTCAGGACATTGGGATGAAATGGGATTGCTGGGAAAGGAACTCTCACTAATTCCCTCTGGATCTGCAGAAAGAACTTCAGAGCTTGTATCTGCAAAAAAAATATTGAGTCCCAAAGGAGGAAACATTTAACATATGAAGTTATAACAATGAAGACAGAAAAATGTTTAAGCAAAACTCTGATGAAAGAAATCAAACAAGAACCAAATAAATGGAGAGATATTCCATGGTAATGGGTAAGAAAAGTAAAAATGTTAGTTCTTTCGAACTTGATCTACAGATTTAAAGTAATCCCAATCAAAATCACAGCCAGTTACTTTGTGGATATAAGCAATCCAATTCTAATGCTTACAGGGAAAAGTGAAAGTATTGAAGGAGAAGAACAAAGTAAGAATACTGACATTACCTGACTTCAAGACATAGTACAAAACTACAGTACTCAAGACATCATCATATTGGTGAAAAAACACTGAAAGATCAATGGAACAAAATAGAGAATCCTGAAATAGGTCGACAAATATAGTCAACTGATCTCTGACAAAGGAGTTGTGCACTATAATGGAGAAAAGATAGTCTTTTCAATAAATGATGCTAGAACTGCTAGACATCCATATCTTTAAAGAGAGAATCTAGACACAGCCCTGATGTCCCTTTACAAAAATTAACTCAAAATGAATCACAGACCCAAGTGTCAAATACAAAAGTATAAAATGTGTAAAAGATAACACAGAAGAAAATTTAGATGACGTTGGGTTTGGTAATGATATTGTAGAAACAACTCCAAAGCCATGATTCATGAAAGAAATGAATGATAAGCTGGATTTCATTAAAGTTTAAAACTTCTCTGTAGAAGACTGACAAGATAATGAGAAGACAAGCCACAGACGAGAGAAAATGTTTGCAAAATACAAGGTTTGGCAGAAGTGACGCCATTGAGTGTGGTTGGTAGGGTACGTGAATGTCTCACACGAACGAGATGGACAGCAATTTGAACATTTCACCTAAAGTGTCATGTGGTGTGCTTGAGTGTGATACTGTTATGTTACAGAAGTGCATGCTTATGCTTTCGTAATAAAAGATTTTGTAATAAAAAAGGGGCATTATTTGTGCTGGACCTTGTATAATGCTGGTAAAACAATGTTATGAAATATACAAAGAACTCTTAAAACTAAGAAAACAGGGTTTAATTAAAAAATGGGCAAATTATTTGAACAGACACCTCACCAAAGAAGACAGAGAACTGGCAAATAAGCACATGAAAAAATGCTCCATATCATATGTCATCAAGGAAATGCCATTAATACAACAATGAGATTCCACTGCATACCTGCTAACATAGCAAGACAAAATGCTGACAGCACCAAAAGCTGGCGAGGATGTAGAGCAACAGGAATTCTCATTCATTTCTGGTGATAATGCAAAATGGTACAGCCATTTTGGAAGACAGTTGGTGGTTTCTTGTAAAACTAAACATTCTTACCATATAATCCAGCAATTGTGCTTCTTGGTATTTACCCCAAAAAGAGTTAAAAAAAAAAAAAAGAAAACTTAGGTTCACACAAAAATTTGCACCTGGATGTATTATAGCAGATCTATTTTTAATTGCAAAATCTTGGAAGCAACCAAGATGTCCTTCAATAGGTGAATGGATAAACTGATATATCCAGGCAATGGATTATTGTCAGCACTTAAAAAAAAAACTCATGAAAAGACATGAAGGAACCTCAAATGCACATTACTAAGTGAAAGAAGCCAACCCAAAAGTGCCAACATACTGTATTATCCCAACTATATGACATTCTGGAAAAGGCAAAAGTATGGGGACCAGAAAAAGATCAATGGTTGCCAGAAGCTGGGGCGAGGTTAAGCAGCAAATAGGTGAAGCATGGAAAGTATTTTTGGAAATAAAAATATTCTATACAATATGTAATGATTGATACACGTCATTATGCATCTGTCTGATGTACAATAAACAGAGAGAGAATCAAAATGTAAACTATGAACTTTGGGTGATTATGATGTATTACTGTAGGTTCATCAGTTGTAACAGGTGCTCCACTCTGGTAGGGGATGTCAATTATGAGGAGACTTTGTGTGCGGAGAGGGAACTGTATATTCTGCTCAATTTTGCTGTGAACCCAAAACTGCTCTAAAAGTCCATTTTTTAAAAAAATTGCCTAAAATCAACAGTTAATATTGAAAAATTGCTTTTTATAAAAAATTAGTCATAAAATAACCAGCACAAGTTAATGATAGCTTTCCTGATCATCCAATAATGTTGAAACAATGCATATATTGAAAAATGACACAGCACTGGGTGACACCCAATAGAATAAACCTGATTGGCTAAATAAATCGATTACCTTTTCATTCTCATTTTCAAATGGCTCTACACCATGATGCTATTGGAAGAGAGGAGATCAGGAAAAGACAAAGAGGAAAATAAACTAGTGTGATAAAAGCAAAAAAGAAAGTCACAGAAGTGAGGGTTATAAATGCAGCAACAGTAAAAAAACAAAACAATACAGGACACGTATCATATACAGGACACAAATGGGGTGTGGTAACCAAAGTTGGAGCGAATCCTGAGTAACATGGCAATATAATGAACAAAGCATTCACATTTCCCCAATTAATCAATGGTCCTATAACACTTTCTGAAGATAAAAATGTAATGAGAAAAAGCTGGACATAATAATTGAGAAAATGCTATGTAATTTTTTATATTAAAATGGCAGCTTAGTACACAATGTTCAAAAATGCTTTTTACGAATTATGTATATAATTGGATGTTCTGCAGTTGTTGGGCACTGGGGACACCTGAAAGAAAAAAAAGGGGAAATGCACCGTATTTATTCAGTGTCCGTAAATATCCCACATTAAAGAAGTAACATTCTTTTCTGCAAGAAGGAAAATGGGACTGTGAAAACCAATGAAAGACCAAAACGAGGTGAATAATAAGCTATTTACGTACAGCAGAACAGTAAGGGCCAACACGTCTAAGAATTCAGTGGTTTTGACTTTCTGTGCGAGCACATGGCAGCAAAAGCAGCAGGCCCGAGAAGGAAGGGGTTCCTTTCAGTGTGTCTGCAGGATGTTTGGAGAGTATAACTTGATTCTCTTGAGGGTTACCAGCTTTTTGGTAAAAGGTCATCAAGTGCCATCTTCAGGCCCAATTCAATGATCTATTTTCAATCTTGTTTATCCTAATTTTTCTGGAGAAAGGACAGCAATAACTATTCACTGCTTTTGGAAACTCTCTCCTGCTGAGATTTCTGGGGCTATCATGTCCTTTCTTTGGCCAATCCTCATTAGCGCTCTTGATTCTTCGGATTCTGTATCACGTATACAAATGTGGGCATGTCTCAAGACTTGGTGATAGAAGACTAAGGATGCAGAAGACTGTTTCCAATCCTTTATATCTCAAGGATCAGACTTTTTTTGTTTCGTTTTGTTTACTTAAAGGTTTATTTTCTTTTCATTTGAGAGAAATAGGGGAGGGAGGAGAGAGAGGGAGAAACATTGACATGAGAAACATCGATCTACTGCCTCCTGCATGTGCCCCAACTGGGGATTGATCCTGCAGTCTGGGCAGGTGCCCTGACTGGCAATCCAGCCAGCAACCTTTTGGTTACAGGACGATGCTCCAGCTGAGCCACGTGGGCCAGGGCTCAAGGAGCAGACCTTTTAATCAAAGGGGCTAATCCAGATCTTTACCTATTCCACAACACAATTACATTCTGCTGTATCCTGACGATCAATGTATGTAAAATAAAACTCTTTATCACACCCCTGCCTCATTTTCCATCTTTACTTGTACTTCTGTTCCCTTGGACATTTTTGAAAAGCTTTTATTTCTCCTTCCCTTTTCTCTTAAATGTTGCATGATAAAAATTCAATTCATATTCAAACGTTTTCCCTAAGATTTCTGGACAACTATCGAATTATTTTACTAGGTAATTTAATATTTGGTTATAAACTATCTTGTCTTCTTTTTGATTAATGTATATACGAGGTCTGTCCAGAAAAAGTCAAGCCATTGTTAATAAGATGATAATGGTTTGTGAGACATTAATATAACCTGGCAGCCAAGGAGAGTGGACTGGAATGCCCATGCATAAACAGTGACAACTTCACTGTACTCGTCAGCGGGGGGTTGTAGACACCACTGAGTGAGCATGTGTGCTGTGTGGCCATCACATTCAAAATGACTGAGCAAGTAGAACAACGAATCTGCATCGAATTTTGCGTTAAGCTTGAATTGAACATTCTTCCAAGGAAACTACTCAGATGATTCAGAAGGCCACAGCTATGGGCAACTGGTGATCAGCAGCTTCATCGTGACAACGTGCCTGCTCTTTTTGTGAAACATCAAATCACCCAGGTGACTCAGCCCCCCTACAGCCCAAATTTTGTGCCTTGCAACTTCTGGCTTTTCCCCAAACTAAAATCACCTTTGAAAGGGAAGAGATTTCAGACCATCAATGAGATTCCGGAAAATATGACAGGGTAGCTGATGGTGATTGAGAGAACTGCGTGTGGTTCCATGGGGCCTACTTTGAAGGGGACTGAGGCATCATTCTCCTGTGTACAATGTTTCTCGTATTTTGTATCTTCTTCAGTAAATGTCTCTACTTTTCATGTTACATGACTGGGTACCTTCTGGACAGACCAAGTATGATTCCCTTTTCAACTGAACTACAAATGCTTTAGAAATGTAAAAACTTTAGCATCATGTAGTACTGTGAAAACTATAAACATTTGCAAAATTCTTAGTTATTGATCTAGGATCTGAAAAAAATCATTAATGATAAAATCATTTTTTACTCTTTTGTTGTTGTTATATTGGTCTGGCAAAAAAGTCAGCATGTTTTTTTTTCTGTAAAATAAAAGAAACAGTTTTCATTTTTACCATTAACTTTATTGATTTGGATATTTTGAGTAGGTTGGCTATCTCCCATGTGGTATAACACTGACTGTTTTCAATTAATGTCTCAATTTGATTGCTTTCAACTTCAACTGCTCTAGCTGACCGTGGAGCATCGTCCAGCAAGAAATCTTCAGCAAGAAACTTTGCAAACCACTTTTGACACATTCAATCTGTCACAGTACCTTCTTAATACACTGCACAAATCTTTTTTGTGTGTTTCAGTTTCTCTTTTATTTTTCTTGAAATAATAAAGCATAATATGGCGAAAATATTGCATATTTTCTTCCATCTTCAATATTAAAAAGGCTACACAAAAATTCAGCAATTTTGATAATCTTTTTTTAATGCATGTTGATATGACAGCTGTTACAATACAATCTAACAAAACTGTTTTGAATGAAGTTAAAGAAAACGTAGAGCTACTAGAGCCATCTTATGAAAAAAACCAAATGATCTTTTTGGCCAACCCAACAGTATAATATATACAGAACCAATTTCAGTGATTGCCTCTTGAAATCACTGTGAATCTTAGGTTTACTCACCTTGTCCTCCAAGTGCAATTCTAAAAAGCGCAAGTAAGCCACAGGTGCAAATGCATCAGCTGAATGTATGACTACTTCTGATGAATCTCTGAAATACAAAAATTTTATAAGGCATTTATTTACTACATAAACTGTCAAATCACTACTGCTATGACTGGAGGAGACCAAAAACATCCTCATTTTCTCATTTTGTATTTATTTCCACTAGTATACAACATTTAGTAATTAACACCACTTTTTAATAATCTGATATTTAATTGGGAGAAGGATCAAGGATACTAAACTTTCAAAAAAAAGTAAAAAACTTTTCATCTTTATGAGGACACAAGGTTCAACTTTCAGGTTCATTCAAAGCTCTGAACAATTTTGAGGCTTAAAACTCCTATTCAATTTCATTTTAAAAAATTTGCTTGGTATGGGCTAACCATTAAACAATAGTGCTTTATCTTCATTTTTCTTTTCATTTTCAAGAGGTAATTCATTCAGTGTTTCACACAAAATCTCAATTATCCTTTACAAAAGCAGTACCGGTGATGGTTTTAAGCTCTAGGTGAACTCTTCACACTGCAATATCATTGCTATTAAAACTGACTGCCTGACACAGTAATTACCACATTCAGGTAAAATGGTATGAACTGCTTGCTGGCACCATATGGATACATGCAAATTAACCTAACTTTTATCAAAGATTCCCTGTAAAGCACATATGAATAACTAAGATTATGTGTGAATGTCTAATAACTGATTATTTTTATTGTTATTTACTAAGAAAGCAATAGTGTTTTGCATTTTAACTAAAATTTAAAAATAGAAATTCTTCATATTTCTTAAATGTCCTAGAAACTAGCTCCATTGTTTATATTAACACATAGTTGGCTTTCTACCCATTGTAGTACAGTAAAATATATTATTACTTTATTTGATTCTTTGCCACTAACATAACATATTTTTCGAATCACTTTATGAAATGCAGTTATTTAGTGGCAATGGAAGAAAACTTCAAATATTTGACTCTAAAATACTAACTTTTCATGGCAAAACCTGTTTACTTTCCCCTTAACAGACCAGAAGTAAAAAGAACATGTTTTATGATAATAAAAAGTCAACTACCATCATAAACCGTTAGTATCAAATTGCATCTTGTTAGTGCTTAGGAAAATAAAATAAAAAAGGCTTCTATGAAATTAAAAGGAAGATAACTGATAATATAATTGATATAGAATCATTCAAGAGTCACGATACTAACACACAGATATAACTTGCCTTCATAGGCTATGTGAACCAAAGGCTGCCTCCAGGTGTGATGTGCAGGAGGAGAAAGGGAAAATAAAGAGAAGCCCCCTTGCTCTCTGCCACCAGCTCTCCTGGTTTGACCCCTCTTGGTCTATTAGCCCCAGTCTTGCTGTTTCTCCATTTACCCCACAGCTGCCTGTCCTGGTCCCATCTTGGCTCATCAATCAGGTTCAAATTCCAATTCCTGTGTACGATCTCACTCTTACATTAAGTTCCGATCTCTCTGCTCCTGATCTTAGCCTTGGAAACTGACCCTGAGCCTTAATTATGCCTAATGTAGGCAGCTTGGTTTTGATATCCTTGATAATGGAGTGCCCCAAAACTATAATTAATTCAACCAATGCTATACAGTAGAAAGGGTTTCAGGCCTTTCCTATCTCCACGAGAAACAGAAGATTGATAGAAAATACCTCACTTAATTGATGTAAATACTCCATTCTAAATCAAGGTTTTTATCCACAGGAAATATATAACATTCTGAGCACTAAACAAAGAGGAATACTCTTTTTATGGATACTATTAAATCCACAGTCTCTAACTGACCAACATCAGTTCACTCTCTATATAAAGCCAGAGTCAACTGGGAGAGTCTAGCTCTTAAATGAACTTTTTTTTGTTTTTGTTTTTGTAGCTTCAAACAGAATAATGCCATTATTGCTCTTTCCTCTTTTATAAACTACCATCTGAAATTCAACTTCCAAGGATCTCTGGTTTCTGTCTGTTTCATGTATGTCCCTGAAACATAAGAGCAGAATCTGCTGGGATATCCTCAGAGTAACCCAGAAAATTAATACCAATTATGCCACAGCAAAAATGTTTTCCAGTTGGCTAGCCTCCTCCTCTTTCCCTGTCAGTACAAGTAACAAGTGTACTCACTACCTCTTCTACAACCAAGGCTTCTGTGTAGCCCAGAGCTGGCCTGTGTTCCCTTTCACTGATGTGTTAGCCCACTCCTAGCTAAAATTTCAAAGGGGAAGCTGAGTCAGGTCTATGCCTCTCTTCTCTGATGCCATGCTCCCAATGTGTAAGGTCAGGCTCTATTCCTCACTTCAAAACAAACAAACAAACAAACAAACAAATGAACAAATTATCTCTAGAGACTCAGCCATGATCTTGATTCCTCCCTCTCCTCTAAAAAGGCAACTGCACACAGATATTCCCTGTGTACTCACATCCTCACAGACATCTCCAATGTCACTGCTGGGAAGCCTGCCCTGGCATCCTCATACAGGGCCAGTTTGCTCCTCGATGTGCCTTGGTACTGTATTTATGGTCCTTCACAACGCATCCACTATGTAAGTATGTCTTTGTTTACATGTCTTCCTTCTTAGAGAGAGACCAAGTGTTGCTGATTCTTGTTTGCCTGCCCCCACATCCCATCTCTTCCACTGGCTCTGTACAGAATACATTGCCTGGTATTTATTAGACCTTTGTTAAATAAACACATAAATGTATAGTGAAGTTCGTTGAGTATTTTCACATTTACATACTATCTGTTGAAACTCTCACAAACCCACACTGGCTTTTCAATTTCTTATCTTCACATAAATACATACTTTTTCCTACACATATACTGTATGGATAACATTTACATGAAAAATCCACACACATATACTGTAACACCATATAGCATCTCTAGCATCATAATAAAAGTAAAGCTTTATAGGTCTGAAAACTTAGACACAAGAATAGTGTTTAAATTTAAATAAACTCCCAGGTGATACAGAATAGATGTGAAAAGGCAGTAAGGGAAGTGCTCCATGCATTCTTAATGTTAATGCCACATTACTATGCTCTGTGCTGAGTTATGTCTTAAATGGGTAGAAAATAGGAACAGGAATAGGAAAATGAGCACATGGTGTTTTAAAATAGAATTTCACCCTTCCTTCCTTCCTCTCTCCCTCCCCATTATTCTATCCATCCTTCCAACCATCCATCCATATGTAGCAACTCTGTAGCAGTAGAATAGTAATATTGACAACTCAAATGGAAATGTGTCGTTGTATCGAATACTGACATTAAAACCTTGTGTCCATTAACAAAGAGAAGAGAATTATCATTTTTATTAATACAACATTAGGATTTTAGTTCTTCTGAGATGTTACATATATATTTAAAGTATGGAGGAATAAAAAAGGTTATTTATTTGAGGACCTACAGTTGTTCACTTCTCTTATAGGCCTCTTATAATTCTTTGCAGCAAGGATCTTCAGAAAAAAATCTCATTTTTCTGATCTAAAAATTTGTATCTATAGGAGAGTAATCACATACTAATTATATGAAAAGTTAATTTATAAATGTTCTAGTTAGAATGAAAAAAATTTACTTTCAAAGACTGCTATACCAATCTTTCCTAAAAGATTATAAAAACATTAATTGGAATTTGGGGCAAAATGTATCTCATAATAAACTGATAGAACCACACTGATTTCTCTAAATTTCTTCATTATAATAAAATAGTCAATTTGTGTTTAAAAAAATCCCTGATTATAATTAAATAATTTTTGCATGTAAACATTTTTTATAGGTGATCTTCCCCTTTTTATAAAAAATTTGAATCAGGCACTTGAAATGGAATTCCTGATAATCAATTAGTTGTATGCTAACTATATTACATCAGTATAACAGGAAAATTTGTTAAATTGGTTCCAACAGTGAATCCTGAGTTATAGGATCCAGTATTATTAATGGACAATTGTTAACTAACAGTTATAGGAACTAAACTTAAATCTTTTAATTGTATCATATGGAAAATTATCTCTAAATAAAATAACCAATTTACATTCAGTTTTAGAATGTGCAATACATACTCAGTCATATCACCACATTTATCAGCAGGTATGATAAGGACATTTTCTATTTTAAACAGGAGCAAAGGTTTTGTATATAGTAGGTGGCATCCTTTTTCTATTTAAAGTAGGATATGTGCCAACCTAACCCTCCAGTTATAGCCTAAAATAGGAATACATAAAAGTGAAATAGGATATATAAAAATAAATAACGGTAAACGTCAAGCTAATTCAACAATATTTAACAAACACTTGTTAGTGCCAACTGTGTGCTCTGAGAGTTGAGGTATGAGAACAAGCGCTGAGGCAACGGCAGCCCTTAAAAGTGGCAGGATTTAGCAAAGTGGGGAGAAGCGGGAAGGAAATCTAGGGAAAAGGAATGAAGTAAAACAGTAATGAAGCTGAGGTGAGGCACAGCCTTTGAAGAAAAAAGCAAAGACGACGCTGAGGCATTAGAATCGAATTACTGACTGACAAATGAGTAAGAATGAAAAGACAGAGCTTGTTCTGGTGTCCCTAGGTCCACAGCTGTGTGTTGTACTCACCACGTGTTGTTGATTTGCCTGACCATTCTTGCAGGAAGAACTGAGCAGGGTGGCATCTTGCACAGTCCCACCCACACAAGGTGCCTCAGTAACTAAACACTCAGGTGAACTGAACAGCTCATTTTGGCACTAGAGGGTTCTAATACCCCTCACCTGACACCTGTCTCTTTACTAGCATGACCAATTCCCCTCACGCCATTGTGTCAGTCAGGCTTAGTTTTTCTTGTCTACAAAAGGAGGTGAACAATATGCATTTTCCAGGTCTCAAGTACTATGATAAATAGCGCATGCCTCACAATTCTAGGTTAACTGCAAAGTCTTCTGGGTGCTCTAGGACCTCACCTTGTCAAGTAAACAAGAAAAGCATTATTCTTTGGCATTTTTTCTATCATTTTTCTAAGTTGCAATAGTAAGTCCCATATTAATAAGTAAATATATTGCAAGTTTGCAATTAGATTGTAATTTCATCCTTGCATGCAAATGCTTTTCTTGAATAACCAGAGTATTATTTCATAGAAATAACACCTGTGCACAGTTCATTCATGAACTGTTTTGTGATCATCATGGCCTGAGAAATATGTTCCATTTATGAACTTATTCATATTCTACCCTTCACCATCTTGTATCGTAACATATACAGATGTGTCTTCCTTTCATCCTTGGGTGGCAAGAACTGACTGAACACCAATGGCGCCCAGAAGAAAGCCTTGGACATAATAGGTACTTGATAAATATTTGTTAAATAAAGTATTATTATGTTGATAATTATTAATGGAAAAAAGGAAAGAAATGAAAGAAGCAAGAGTGAGTGAATATTACATATGGTAATAAAAATGTCTTAGCCATGTTTCACTAGATAAATACATTTTTTTAGAAAATTCACCTTAAGTTGTCATAATTTTCTTAGATCTCTGCTTCCCTCATTATTATTATGTACAAAGATGTCACCACTTAGTGTTGAAAATAATAAAGTTGTCTGTTCAATACAGAATTCCAACCTTTCATTAGATGAGTTTCTGAAATCTCAGTCTAATTCTAATTCTAATTCTAATTCTAATTCTAATTCTAATTCTAATTCTAATTCTAACAGTCTTTTCCAAGTAGCAGAAGAGCTTAGGAAAAGCAGACAAAATGCTCTCCTAGCATAGGAGAAGAGTGACATGAATTAGATTACAGATGATAATGCAACAAACTGGAGAAAGTTCAGTTTTCCTTATACTAATTTTAACAATTTATGGCAAAGAAATCACACTGCTCACCATAAACTGAATTCACTTAAAAACAAAGTTTATTTCCAAAAACAACCCAAATAATTGAAGAGAAATGTTCAATGTTCCCATCTATATTGTTAAAGCCAAGAAAAAGGAGAAAGAGGATGAAGTCAATGGGACCCACAGACTACCGATGTGGCCGTTTATCAAATGTAGCTGTAATGAAAGGTAAATAATACAGGCAATTCACACTTCATGAGAGGATAAAAGTGTCAGTGTGTAGGTACCAGTTTTACTGCAGGCCGTAATCAGCAAGTAAACGAAAGTGCGATGTCTAAAAAGTTTATAGCCTTCTATGAAGGCCTCATCTTGTCAGGTATTGATTTAGATACACCGGCGACTTCCCTGGTATTAAACAAATGGAGTGTTTGTGAACTTAGAGGGCATGTTCTATTTCTCCCAACAAAAGTTGCTTCAAGCTTAATGTTGAGTTGCTTCCAACACTTACATTTAATGAAAGAAAATGTTGAAAAGATATCTTACACAATTATTTTTTTCTTAAAGAGAGGGCAATCCAAAGTGAATGTTTCATACTCTCCACCTTCGCCACAAACATGGACTCCGTATTTCTTGGAAAGCTGAAAATAAAAATAAGAAAAAGAAGCAGTAAACCCAAAATTAGAGAGCAAAGATGCTCAATTAACATACTATTTTGTCTGAAAAATATCCATGTAAGAAACCTTAATTTCAAAATAGATTTGCAAGCTACAGGAAAATAACTTTCTATTTCTGCTTTAAAAATGCATTTAAAGCCATGTGAAAAATGTTATCATAAAGCTTAGGATTTTTAATAACTCCAAATCCTTAGGAAAATGTGAGCAACCAACATTTTTATGTGTAAATGAAAAACTGAAAGAATCCTATAAATTTTAGGAATACACTAGCTTTAGATTTAAAGGGAGGCTGAGAAGGACGGGTACTAGGTCATTATGTAATAAATGAGAATATACACAGCCAAACTGTGCTCTCCTCCTGCCCTGTGACCTACACGTGGGAGGGAAATAACTACGTTGTGTTTAGAGCATTTTTCAGACACAGAGAAAGCAATCTAAGGCCTAAGAGAAGCCACAAACACGGTTATTATGCTTAAGATTATTGTTAGTAGTAGAGTTCCAAAAGTACTGAGAACTAGTGAAGTTCTTGTGTGCAGCTTTAGAAAGACCTAACTCCAAAAAAAGTTGGAGCTTATATCGTCATCTTATTAAACCTGAAATGAAAAACACAAGCAAGCAAAGAAACAAAAACCCTATAATTTATATTAAATATAAGCCATATTATTTAAATGATCTGAAACTGACAGTAAACTAATCTCCTAGCTGGCTGATACATGGCTGGAATTAGTGTTTGAGGGCACTCACTGGCTGCGTCAGACTCTCTCTGCTCCTGTGTCGGGGCTTTATCACTATGGTTCCATCTCCTTCACTCTGAATTTCAGACCTTTCTCTGCTTACAGCCTCTCCTGGCCCAAAGTCCAGGTAGCCCAAAGGGAGAGTGACTCCACTGATGTTCTCTGTTGCTGTCAGTGCTGGGACAGTGGCCCTGGTCTTCAGTTTTACCTGCGTACTGATGCACTTATGTATTTGGTTATCTGAGCCCATTACATTTCAACTACTGACTATGTATGTGCCTTTAGGGATTTAAAGCATGAATATGAGAATTCTACTGCTCCCTCCAAGGGTCAGCAGTAATGTGAATGACACTGTAAAGCCATGGGGCAAGAGAAGTAAGGGAAGGGAAACTTTTGTAAACGCCCTCAGAGGAGCAAAGTAAATAAATTTTCACCGTGTTGGGTCATGAAGCAGAGAAATCAGCAAGGCAGAATCATGGCAGTTGGTTCTTATGGGAGCAGATAACAGGAACATTAGTTTCCCATGTAACTACTGTTAAGATAAGCTTTTTAAAAAACATTTTCAGCAGATGTGAATGACTTGGGTCATTTCATGGCTTATAAGAATATCTGGGAGTCTGAGCACGGAAAAAGTAAATTCATAGTAAATGACAAGAAAATTACTTATGTGGTACTATTTTTTTCTGACACATTTATATAGATAAATATTCCATTCATAATAACCCAATTTGAATGCTACCGATGATTAAACTGAAAAGGTTAAGGGCATCATAATTTCCTTGTTTAATCGTTTATTCCTTTAAAAGATGGTAGTAATCATAACTGTTAAGACTTTGTAATTAAATCAAGATTTTTCTTCTTTTAAACCTGCCTTATTTATCCATTAGTCATCTTAAAATTGAAAAAGAAGGCAAATGAAGTCGCACTTCACCCTCATCCTGCCCCCCACCTAGAGAAACTATGAGGTTCATAAAATCCACCTCAGTTACACGCTGCATCTATTCCTTCACAGCACTTGGCCAAGAGCCGTTTACTGAGTGCCCACTGTAGGCTGGCATTGTTTTAAGTGCTGGGGTTAGCAATGGGAGCAACCAGAAATTATGCATAAAGCAGCCTACTATCTGGAGATATAGACAGAAAGTTAAACTAGCAGTTACAAAAATGGGCGGCGATAGCTTTGACAGATGCAGGAGATGCTGTGGAATGTAAAGCAGGAGAACTAACTAGAAGGAACTCAAAAGACTTCTCAGAGTGAGTAAAAACTTAAGCTGAAATCTGGAGGATGAGGAACAGGAATGGCTAGAGGGAGTGAGGGAGGGACAGAGGGGAAGAGAGAAGACGGGAGAGAAGGAAAAACTGTTCTAGAAGGAACAGCATATGTTAAGTCCCAGAGCACGTGATGGGTACTAGAAACTGAAAAAAGTTTGGCATAGGTGGAGCATCACTAGAGCAGTAATAATGAAATGAGGCTGAAAACTAGAAAGAAAACATCCTATGGGGCTTTATAAGCCATACTAAATCATTATCCTAAGGTCAATGAGAACCCATGGGCAGGTTTTAAGAAGAAAATCTGATTTCATTTGTCTTTTAGAAGCATTCTGTCTGCACAATGGAGAATGTGCTGGTGGGGGAATAAGTCAAGAAGCAGAAAGAACTGAGAAGCTGCTGGAGAAATCTAGGCAGGAGGTAAAGATTTCCCGAACTGGGGAAGTAGCAATGAGGATAGAGAGGAGAGGACAGATATTTTGAGAGAGAGGTTTTTTGGAGGTTGAAATAATGATTTCTTGAATAGAGAAGTGAGAAAAGCTTAAACAAAGAGAAAAGAGGAATATTCCCAGCTGGATGGATGGTGGTCCAGTCTGCTGGTATCTCAGCACAAGTAGCAGTTTGCTGGGAGGCACCCATCCCCTTATCCTTTTCAAGCTTTATGTGGCATGTGATACCACTGATGTCTCGAATCTTTGCAATTACTTCCTCAGGCTTCCAGATACTAAATTTTCTAAACTATTGTTATGCTTCTCCAACTCCTCTCCCTCATACTGTTCCTAAATTATAAATATCCCTCATAACTGTCTCTGTAAGATGCTCCTCTCTCTGTTTGCTCCCTCGGTCAGCTCGTGCGCTCTGTGGCTTCACGCACCACCTTTGTGCTATTTTGCTGCTGCTAGCACTAACGCCGTCACTACTACTTAAAGACTATTTGCTTTACACCTTAAAGTGGAGAAAATGATCCTCAAAGTGACTTTTAATAGTAAATAATCATATAGGCTCTGAAATCAGATAGATTTAAAGAATAAATTCCAGTTCTGCTACTTCCCAGCGACATGACTTTGGGAAGTAACTTAAGGTGCCCTCTAAGTGATTCCTCATCTATGAGATGTAAACATTAATTATACCAACCACTCATTTTGTAAGATGATTAAGCAAAATCATACATAAAAAAGCATTTAGCACAGAATATGGAACTCAGTAAGCACCTCATAAATACACAGCTTAACTGTGAAAAGAGGGAAAACACATATTGCGGTGAGGCACAGTGACAGCAGCATTGCACAAATGGTTACAAGCAGTAGTTTTGGAGACAGACAGTCATTGGTTAAAATCCTCTGTCACTTTCCAGCTGTGTGATTTTAGGCCATACAAACTATATGGGCCTTGGATTGCTGATCTGTAAAATGGAGATGATGTAGGACCTACTTCACAGGAAAGCCTAATGTGCTGTCCAGCCCATAATAAATAAGAAAATAGCTACTAATTTTATTTTTCCCTTTTGCAGAGAGGAGAACTAGACAGATTTGCAAAGGTTATACGGTTTAGAACTAGACAAAAGCAGAATTTAAAGTCATGTCCTGACTCTCTACAGAATGATGACAGATAACAAATTTTAAGTCTCTTAAATGTGCTCCAATGTCATAGTTTAAAAACATATGCCTTTGGTTTATGTTATCATTTAAAACTCAGTATGTTTAAACCCAAACTTATCTGTTCTCTCTACAAATATATGCGCTTCTAATCTCAGAGTCATTATGCATAGATTAATCTTTTGGTTCTTTCTTTCCCAGCTTCTGACAATTTGGTGCTAATTTCTTTTTAATCCTTTCATCAAAATCTTTCAGTTGTGTTCTCTATCCCTACTGTCAGTGACTTTATACTCTAAGCCCTCACATCTGTTTCCTGTGACAGCATTTTACACTCATTTTTCTTTCCAATTTCTTCTCCCAAATCCATGAATACCACAGCCAGACTAAATTCCCTCAGATATATTTTAATAATATAAATCCCTGCTGTTAGGCCTTCTATATCTTTTTATTTCCTACCCCAAATCACCTGGCCCATCTCTAAAGGCCCATTAGGATTGGGTCCTAAATCCCCACCTTACCTGTTTCTTATTAATCTACCAACACCAGTTCTTCATTTCTTTTACACCAAGTTCCTCATCATCCCTGCATGTCTTCTTGCCAAGGTATCTTCATTCAAATGGATTCACTTTGTTGCCATCGTGCATGTGAATTTCACCCAATCCTTCAAACCAGTTTAAGCACTACCCTTTCTATGACATCATTCGTAGCTACTCCAGGTCCTGTGGCCATCTTGCACCTTCCCCCCATTTGCTAGAGTCTACATTCCATGAAAAAATCCAAATTTTTGGCTTATTTTGTACTCACAGAAATTATCATAGAATTGAGAACATAAGAAATCCTTACCACTACTTATTATTCAATTCAATTAGTACCACATGAGACTGGCAATGAAGAGTTCATCTCCAACACACACTCAGGAAAATGTGAGGGACGTGTTCAAACACGAATTGGAACAGCCGCTAACCACGGGGGACCTCCACTTCTTCCCTTCACTGGCACCACTCGGTGGACACTGCTGCAGGTCAGACTCCATAAGTACACCTTTCAGAACTTTACTCCTTTCCTCTACAACCTTCTGCTTTACTTCGTTGTTCAGACAATTATTTCATCCTTCAACTGTCAAAATCTTTTACCACTTGGCTTCAATCTCCTTTTTCAGCTTCTTTAACCAGTTCTCAAAATGTATTACAAACAATCTGGCCATTTAACAACTCTACCCACCTTTTTAGTCCAGTATGGCTGTCCATTTATCTCAAAATTACTAAGCATTCTCTCAACAACATGTGATTTTTTTTGAAATTCTATGGCACACCTTTTTTACTTTTCTTAAGAGTACTTTTATAATAGTTACTGGACATCTCAACTATAAAATTTCATATACCCTTCCAACTCAGTTATGATCAAAATTCAAAATACTCTGTTGGAGCAGGCAGCGTAGGCGGAACATCTCTGCCTACTCTTGACTCTCAAGGTCAGCTAAAGTGTTCCTTCCATAAAGTCGGCACTGTAGAGCAAGGCTTAAAATTCTGTCTCTCTCACCCACAATATCAAATCAACTTTGGTGAAGTTCTCATTCTCTTTTGCTTTTGTTTAAGTGATAGTTACGTGGGACTGCTAATTGTGCTTTTGTCAGACCATAAAGAAGAAAAGTTAAGTCATGTAGAACAGAGCTGAAAACAAATCTTTAAGCTTGAAATCTGCATTGCACTTATCCTGGTTTAGTTCCTGTAGCACCCAGCAAAGTGGTACATTCATTAAGTAGTCAACGCACATCTGCTTACCATTGGCTCAGACTAGAAGTTAGATTTCCCAATTCTATGTGAACTGTCCTGGATAAGCAACCAAATCTATACATTCATTACTTTTCATATAATATGGTTTCACTCTTCCATCTAATAGACAATTTTTACTAGATTAAGAAACCTCTTTTTAAAAAAAATTATTTATTTTTAGAGTTTGGGGAAGGAAGGGAGAAAGAGAAGGAGAGAAACATCGATTGGTTTGCCTCTGGCACATGTGGCGACTGGGGATGGAACATATGACCTAGGCATGTGCTCTGACCAGGAGTTGAACCAGTGACCTTTCACTTTGCAGGATGACATCTGACAAACTGAGTCCCACTGGTCAGGGCTAGATTAAGAAACCTCTTGCCCTGGCTCAGAGGAACGAGCATTGGCCTGCGAACCAAAAGGGGTCAGGTTCGATTCCCGGTCAGGGCACATGCCTGGGTTGTGGGCCAGGTTCCCAGTTGGAGGTGTGAGAGAGGCAACAGGTTGATGTTTATCTCCCTCTCTTTCTCCCTCCCTTCTCCTCTCTCTAAAACAAAATGAATACAATCTTAAAAGAAAAGAAAGAAATCAGACCTACTTCCTCCCCTACCTTTCCATTAAAGGGAAAAAAAAGAAATCTCTTGATTAAAGAGTAGCTACTGCTGGTAGAGACGGCGGACTCAATCCACCCACTTACTCTCATTCCCTTCTAAAACCTTACTGGAAAGTGTCATAAAAAGGCATAAACTCACACAGATGGAGAACAAAAGAAAGTGTGACAGATCAACCAATTTAGCAGAACAAGGTCCACTGAGTCCTAGGCTAACAGCGGAGAATGCAGAGGACCAACCCAATTGACACAGTAGAGTAACTCCTTCCTCAAAAACAACAGGGTGAGGAATTGGCAACATTGAAGGGGGAATGAAAAGGGCACCCAAATAAGAAGGACTGATTGGCAGTCTGTTTAACAATCAGAGAGCTCCCTAAGTCCCTTCCCTCTTGACCGGCAAACTGCCTCCCTTCCACCTGCCAGAACACTCGAGGTTTATTCTCCGCACAAGAATTGGCCTGAGAAACTGAGACACATGTGAGGGGAGAGGCACTGCACTACAATAAGAAGAGAGGGAGTCAGTTAACGTATGCGCACGAGATTCTGAGAACCCTACCCATTTTCCCTGCTCAACTCCAAGAAAAAAAATGCAACATGTCTTCACTTCAACATGAGACTAGAGAATCCTTTTTTGGGGGAATCTAACCAGCTCAAATAAAATGAATGATCTAGCTTCACCTCCCTAGTGAAACTCAAGGTCAAAAAGTCCCATCCACACACCTGTGCTTAATATAAAAATGTTAAGCCTGACTCTTAAATATGAGCAGAACAGCAACGATTAGCAAAAAAAAAAAAAAAATCTCTAAAATGAAAGCTAGAGACCAAAACAAGCAATACAAAAAACAGACTATGCCGGGGAGAAGAAAATACAAAAAAAAATACTACCTTATTATAAGGATAGAGCATTATACATTGTAAAAGACATTAAGACAATAAAAACTGAGCTTTTAGAAATTAAAAATATGATAGGAAAAAACCTCATTTGAAAGGTTTGAAGATAAAATTAAGAAATTATCCCAGAAAGGGCAAAAATGAATTAGATAAAAATTAGGGGAAAAAAAGTGAGACGTTAGAGCAGGGGTGTCAAACTCATTTTCACCTGGGGCCATGTCAGCCTCTCCGGTGCCTTCAAAGGACCGAATGTAATTTAGGACTGTATGAATGTAACTATTCCTTAACTAGGGGCAATGAGCCCTACATTTAGTCCTTTGAGGGCAACCATGAGGCTGATGTGGCCCCAGGTGAAAATGAGTTTGACACCCCTGAGTTAGAGGATAATGGAGGGGAGATAAATGCCAGTGAATTAATTCAAGAAAATTTCCCAGAACTAATATTTTCACACTGAAAATTCTACCTATCCCAGCACAATGGATATAAACACACACCCAAGTCACGGCACATAAGATTTTACAATTCTAGGAGCAAAAGAAATAGCTTACATATTCTCAGAGAGGAGATGGAGAAAGAAATAATTAAGGTCATGCATGAACAGTCAGGAATGAGAATGACTTTGGGCTTCTCAACAGCATACCAATCTGTCAGGAAATAAAACACTACTATTAGGATCCAAAAGAAAAATATTCAAAAATGGAATTCTAAGACCTGCTAAATAAAGAACCAATCAAATGTAATAAAAGAATATAGACAATTATAGATATGCACAGTATCTCAAAAATTTATCTCCCATAGATCCTTTCTCAAAATTTTTCTAGAAAATGTGCTTTACAAAAATAAGAATAAACAAAGAAAAGAAAAGCACTGGATCCAGGAGACAAGGGCTCCAACACAGAAAAAAGGTAAAGGGATCTCCAGAACTCTGGTCAGGTGCCAGGACGACAGCCTTGTCGTTGGCATAGATGGAAACTGGTGCAGAGTACACCAGGCCAGAAGGCCCTGAAAAAGGCTTCCACAGGGAGAGGAAACCGAAAAAAATTAATATGACTGAACATCTGCATGAAAGTTTAGAAAACTGGTAATGAATATAGCATTGAATTAGTGGTAAGTATATAGAGTACAAAATAAATGGAGAAAACAACTATTAGTTCAAAGGAAAAAAAAAGAAGTTGTACAGGAAAGGTTTCTCACCAGAGTTCATCACATAACTCAGCTGTGAATGAGGTTTCCACAGTCTGGTAATGTAAACACTGACCACGGACCTAACTGGAATTGCAATGTGACGGTGCGGGAAGATGGGAGGAGGGGAAGAGGACACAAGTGTGAGGGAGGCAAAGGGAGCAGAGACGGCTGAATCTGCATGGTCTAGAGTGGGAAGTCAGCAAATACAGCTAAAACTTGGGGGGGGCGGTCCATGACATGCTAATTAAGGCAAACACATAACTTCGAGACAGGGAGGTAAATATCAAGATAATCAGCTTTGAGAGATGAAAGCCCAGTGTTTACATGGGAGGAGGAAAAGACTTGTTTCTGCACCAAAATTTGAAGAACTAGTTTTGAGTATGAATTTTGGAAAAACATTGTAAAATATCACAAAAATAAGAATGCTCAAACATTTAAAGAAACAGTTTTAAATCTTTAAAATGTGATACAACTTGTTAGTTTAATAAATGTACCAAGCTTTAAAGTTGTTGTATATTTTGACCCAGAAATAACATTATTAGGAATTTACCTAAAGAAAATAATAATCAGAAGTATACATTTATTAGGAAAGATGATAAGCATATAATCCTAACATTATAATAATTTTAAAATAAATAACACTTAGAATAGCTTAGAAATAACAAATATTTCCAACAAGAAATAATTTGTTAAATTTGTTATGATACATTCATATGTAGAATATGCCTATGATGAAATTTATACAACCATTAATAAATAAATTTTCAAAGTAGATTTAGTTACATGGAAAAATAAACATGGCATAAAGTTAGGGGAAAAAAGGAGACAAATTGTATATCTAGTTCAACCTAATTATGTAAACAAAACATGTGCAAGTACTTAACTATGTGGACTTGAAATAGCCATTACGGAATACATCAGCATGTTGGTGTGCAGCATGGGGTAGAAGAACTATGGTTTTTTAAAATACTTGCTTCCCTACATTTTATTATATCTCAAATTTTCAGCAATAGTCAGGTATTTTAACATTATTTTTTTAAAATCTCTACTCCTTATTCCTATTTCACTTAAAAGTATTTAATGCATATCTTCTGTGTATGCCCTTGCAAAGGTATTATTGTGTGCCTATATTTTAATTTATTTCAATGTTGATTTTATTCATTCAGCACTTCGCTGTTATACACACATTGAATATATTTTTCTAACTGCAGAGTTGTCCTTCGTGATGGGCACCTACCACAGTTTAACTACTGGCTCTCCCAGGAACAGACACCCAGATTGCCTCCAACAACCCTGTCACCATCAGAATAACCCTGCAAAGGCTATTCTCACTAATGTCCTCTTATGGACTGACAGAGTTACTGCTTTAAGGAGGATATGGATATTTCATCTCCGTATTTCAGTACTGCCCTCCACAATGGCAGTACCAATCTACATTCTTAGAGGGGTTCTATAAACCTCTACCTGTCAACAATTAGCATTATCCAGCTTCCTCATTTGTGCCAACCTAGAACAAAGAAACATCTCACTGTTGCTGTAATTTGCATTTCTCTGATTACTGACTCAGTTTGAGCATCTTTCCATATCCATATTAGGTTTTGAGATATTCTTTTTCTGTATAGTGGTTCTCCATAGCCTTTGCCATTTCTCTGGTAGGATTGCTATCTTACATCTTGATATATACCAATTAACAATTCCTTCAGAGTTTTAAATATTACTCTAATTATGTTGTCTACCAGTTTTTATGTATTTTGCAAAATTTAAGTTTCATAATTATTCTTCAGTAATGGCAAATTTTACTCATAATAGTAAACATTGCAAACATTTACTGAACACTTAGAATGTGCCAGATACTGAACTAAGCACCTTACATATCATTCCATTGTTATCATGTTTATTTTATACATGGGAAACTAACTAGAGCAACATTTCGGGTAAGCAGTAGAGTCAGCATTTACACCTGGGCTCCTGGGTACAGAGGTAACAAGCATCTGACCCCATGGGGTCTGAATGAACTATGGAAAGGACTCTTGCCTAAGGTATTATCTTCTCTCCACCACCCCTGCCACCAGGCTCTGTAATTCTCACAATTAGATATTCATTTCTGCAAGGGAAATCATTGTACGTGAAAAATTCTCTTAACCAAAACTATTAACTCTTAGATAAAATATATGAAAGGGTTAACACATTAGCTACATTGACTTATTATATTAAACATTATGTTACCCACATTACACAAAGGGGTGTATGAGAAGGAGGCTCAGGAGATTTGAGGCCGGTGAACAAAATGGGTTCCTCTACCTAATCTCTCCCCCACCCCCCACCGCCCCTACAGGTCCACAGGTTGTCTGTTTTCTGATTCCTTGACTACTCGGGAGAACTGGGTCAACAAACTGAAAAATGAGTATGTGTTTGATCTTTTATCTCACTTAATGAGGTTAATACCATTTTCGTAAAGATAAGGAGATATAGGCATTTCTTAAAATCTGATTCATCTTAGGCAATAATGCAGAAGATAGAATTCAAGATAAGTTGAAAAAAATACCCTCTAATTGCAGAAAGAAGATAGTGTTTGATGATTCATTTGCTTTTATATTAGACTCATTGTTCTCTTGGTACATCAGGCAATTGATTGATTATCCTTTATGAGTATATGCAAAAATGAAAGGAAAAAAGAAGAGGGCAAAAAACTGGGGTAGTGTGAGTTAAAATCTAGACTGTGTCCGATAACTGCTGTGAAAGAGGTGAGAAACAAATGGCTAACCGTGTAAAAATCTGTTAGGTGCTCACTTCACAGAGGGCTCATGGACACGCAGATTAGCCTATGAAGAAGCCAGAAAAAAGACACTCAGACTGCTTTGCATAACTTCCTCTAACTATCAGAAAAAAATCATGTTCAAAATGTGAATTATCCATTAATATTCATCCATATCCTTTAGAGAGATTATCACCATCCTGAGAAGATCCTTGTTAAAATCAGCAAAAATAAGCATAGCCAGATTCTACAGTAAAATTTCTTCAAATACGGCTTTTGTTCTTCGCTCACTCTCCCTGCCACTCCAGCAGTACGTATGATGGCCTTCTGTCTTCCGTCTTGTACAGTCTTTTCTCTGTCATCCATCCTGTATTCTCTGGGCTTCAGTCTTAATATTTTATATCACCCTCCCTTCCGGTTCTTTAACTGGCTGTGCAACTGTATCAAATCTACTGGTAAACCCACGTATTGTGATCTTAATTTCAGGTATTGTATTCTTAAGTTCTAGAATTCTGTTTGATTCTTTTATATAAATTCCAAATAGCCCTAAAATAGTTCATAGTCCCACCTAATGCCATTATGAAGTCTAAATCTGATAACTGAATTATATAAATATCCTCTGAGACTGTTTCTATTGTGTGGTTTTCTCTCAGTTTCAGTTATCTTGTTAGGTTTCTTGATAAACTTGGTAATTTTTGATTGCCTGCTGAAAACTGTATATGAAATATTTTGGAGATAATGTGAGGCTCTGAATCACTTTATCTTTCTCAAGAGAGAAATAATAAGAGTAGGATTGGATTTCTTTAATTCAGTCTAGACCTGATATGATTCAGAGTTGGATATAAGTATTTGCAAGGACTGGACTATTTCCAGTTGCCTTTATTCTTAAGATAGAGCCCATTCAAGAGCCCAGCTGAAAAGTTGGAGACTAACCAGGTCCACCCCACTCTGGTCGCCCTGAATCCCCATTTTTGTCTCCACAGCCCCATCAGGCTGTTGAAAGCCCTGCTCAGCTTCTCAGCTGGAGTCTTCTCCACAGCTTCTTCACATCCCTGTTGTTATTTTTTAGTTAGAAAGTGCCTTGAGGGGAAAGGAGACAATGTTCAAGGGTTTCATTTTCTGGAATTTTGGTAATTCAAATTATGTCAGTTTTTATAATTCTTTAATGCCTTCCAGTATTATTTTTGTTTTAGTTTCATACAACTTTTCTAGTTTGACTTGAGAGAGTTTGTCTAATGCAAGTTACTCCATCAAAGCTGAAAATGAGTATCTTCAATATCATTAAAATTAAAAACACAGACACCCTCTGACCCAGCATTTCTATTCTAGCATCTTATCCTGCAGAGAAACTCATTCATGCCCCAAAACATAGGTATGATAATGTTCATCTAGCATTTTATGTAATAATAAAAGACTTAAGAGATATCAGTAAAGAATGAAGTCCATAAATAAAAAGGTTCAATATATTATTCATGTAATACAGCACAATAATGTTGTGGAGACAAATGACCTGAATTTTTTTGTGTTAAAATGGAAGATGGAAAATAATGTGTATATTATATTCCAATTTAGGTAAAACTGGATAAACACATGTATATACATTTACATATGCAAAAAATGTTTTTGAAGAGTTACATAGGATATGAGAGTGGCTGATCTGGGAAAGGGCAGAAACACTGGGGGCTTGGATTCAGTAGAAGAGTTTTCATTGTTTTATAGGGTTTGAGTTCATTTTTTACATATTATATGCCAGAAATTTAAAATACACATTATTTAAGAGAAAAATAAAATAGAATCTGCAAATTGCTACATACTCGCAAAGAAGAAAATGGCCGCTCAAAGGAGGCTTACTTAAGTAAGAAAACATCACAGTATTCATCTCTAAGTTTAGAGTTTAAGGACAGATTGGACTTAGTCAAGTGAAGGCGCGACAAAGCAGAGAAAGGAAGAAGAGAAACACGGAAGCAGGAGGGAACACCCAACTCTTCAGAAACCACCAAGAGTTGTAAACTGATGGAAGAGGAGCCATGTAAGAGACTGGCTATTTTACAAGCCTCATTTTCCCCAAGGACAGACTGTGCCATGTTAAGGAATTTAAATTTTATTTTGAGGCAATGGGGAATGACTCAAAAGTTTGTAAGGAAAGTGTAATATGATCAGATTTGCAATTCACATACATTATGATAGCAGTGCTGGACAATGGAATGAGAAGGCATAAGGAAGGGAGGAGATAGACTTCAGCTGTAAGATCGGAGACCCTAATGCAGTGACAATAGGGGTAGAAAGGACAGATGATAAGGTATTAGGAAGAGAATTAAAAGAACATGGGGCCTTATTCATGAATAATGGCTATGTGAAGTCACTTATTATCATTCACTTTGTTCAGCTTGGACAACTGAGTAGACAACGAGACCCTTTGCTCGCAGGAGAGAAATGTTCAGTTCTGCACCTGGGGTTGAGGTGCTGGAGGACATCTAAGAAAGGCAGGTGTCTACAGGCAGCTGAGCACACAGGTCTGGAGGATATGAAGATGAGGAAGAACAGACTTAATTGCCATGAAAACAAAATTGGTAGTTGAAGTCACGGGGGTATTTAACATCACCACAGGAGGCGGAGGGATGGAGCCACAGCACATGAGAGGTGGAATAAGCCCCAGAAGTAAGCTAAGAAAATACTCAGAAAGGTTTCAGGAGTAGGTAGCACTGTAGAAGCCAATGTGTTGTTGGTATCGAAGAACCAAAAGATGATGTATTGATCACTGTTTTGGATTGCCGAGTGCTTGTTTAAAGATGTGAACATAAACACAATGCTGGCCATAAAACAAACTGCTGTAAGAACAGTCCAACCACAGGGGCATGGGAGGCAACCATGTCCATTAGATAGACTTAAATAAATGATACCAAATTTTCTAGAAATCAAAGATAATTTGTCATAATTATATAAGCATTTCATTTTTATTTTAATCGTTACTATTTGCCTGGCACATATTAGGTGCTTAATAATGCATAATGAAAGAAGGAATGCATTAACATTTGGGGTATTTCTAAGCATTTGGTACATACTGATAAACCACAAAACAATCAAACACAAATAACTCAAAGGAAATGTAAAAGCCATAAATTTAGTGAAGAGTGTAACTGCTGAGAATTGACAGCATAGCCATGAAATTATGCTGATGAATTAACAGTGTGGGAGGGAAAATGATAACATTAAAGGAGATCAGTTCTTTCATAAAAGTAAGGTGATTTTCTTCCTTCCATCATGATTGTGGAATAAAAAACTCTAATAATTACACTATTGTAGTTCATGAAACAGTGCCATACTATTCATAACATTTGTCCAAAACTCCAGGAAAATATGTGGTGGGCAAAAGTAGATTTATAGGTATAATACAAATGATACAATAATTAATAATACTAATGCAAAAATAAACTCTGTGTTTCACATATTCACAACTATAACACTACTTTTACCCACACTTATATAGTACAGTTAAGAGAAAACAGTGGAAATAACTAAATTTTTCTTTAATGTTTGAACACATTTAGGGTTTGACAAAGATAAGGGCTAAGCAATTGTTACTTAAAGTCTTGGGATAATTTCTTTACTATTCTGCAAATTAATTTTCTAATAGGTGAAAGAGATTAAATTAGATAGTCTCTAAATGAAGTTTCTACTCACATTTCTGAGTATAGCATAAAATGTCCATTTTAATAAACTTTCTGACAGAACAATTTCCTCAGATATACCTTACTTTTTAAATCATGCCTACAAGCTGGCAATAATTTTTATAATTAATTTTAGACATTTTCATACCCACTTAAGTTTAAGTTTTCACAAATGTATCTGAATAAAATTGATTTCAAAATTATCATAACATGACACTTTTTTCCCACTCTTTAGATGCCTATATTTTGAAAAACAGGTAGTATAAATTCCTACCTCTAAGAGATAAGGCTCCATTTCAGCCAGGGATTTTCCAAGATGCTTATCTGGATTTAAACCTGCCAAGAAAGTTTAAATTTTTAAAACAAATATCTGATTAAAAGTTAAAGACATATTCCCCTCCGATCACCTAGGTAACCAGTATGTATTTTAAACTTCTTTGATCATAAAATAAAATGTACTTTGCTATTATTTACTTTCCTATTATTCTTCTTAGGTAACTGTTATTCTTGCTCCTGAAAAATATTTCCTTCCAATTCATTTCAGTTGCATTGTGTCAACTATGAGATGCATTGTTTCAACCTGTTTTTCCATTTATGAGGAATTGTAATTAGGGTAGAAGAAGACAAGTATCATTTCAAAGATTAATTGCTAACTTTGTTCAATTACTCTATTTCCACCAACCACTTAAAATTTTTTTATTTGATTTTAGAGAGAGACAGAAATGGGGTGGGGGAGAAAAGGGGGCTTTGATTTGTTGTTCCACTTATTTATGCATTCATTGGTTGACTCTGATAGGGGATCAAACCAGCAAACTTGGCCTATCGGGATGACGTTTTAACCGACTAAACTGTCCAGCCAGAGCCACACCAACCACTTTTCATTTCAGTGATTAAAATGAGTCAGTAAATGAAATACTTTGAAACAAACATCCATGCTACCACCCTGACTTAACAAGTATTACCATCTTTCCTCCGCAACGATTTCTATTAAAAAATAAACAACATAATAACAATAGTACTGCACAGTATGTCTATCCGTAACCAATCTCTTTCCCACTCTTTTCTACATGGATAACCACTCTTCTGACGTTGGTGACTTACTTCCCAATGATGTTTCTACAGTTTTATTGCAAATGTATGCATCTACCTAAAACAATATTTAGTATTGCTCATGCACACTGTATTTTTTATGAATGATGTAATTTTTAATTTATTTTTTCAATTCACAATGTTAATGAGATTTACTTATATTGATTACTATGCCTCGGGTCCATCCAGTTTTACTGTTGTATTAGATGCCATTATATGGATATATCAGAATTTACTTACTCCCTCTCCAATGGGTACTGGCTTCTTTTTTTTTTTTATCATTTTTT
The DNA here is from genome assembly GCA_028533065.1 of Trachops cirrhosus. NCBI lineage: Eukaryota > Metazoa > Chordata > Mammalia > Chiroptera > Phyllostomidae > Trachops > Trachops cirrhosus. The sequence continues at coordinate 131,626,116 of CM052538.1, forward strand.
ATTTTCAGTGACAGTTGACCTATATTATTATATTAGTTTCAGGTGTACAGCTTATTTCTAATTTCTATTTTGCCACTAGTACTTTTTATGCTGCAATGAACTGCTTTTATGTGAAATTACTGTGATACAAGAGAATATATACACAAACACAAAACACACACATATATACATATATATAAAATCTTAAGTTTATTAGATATTGCCAAATTGCTCTCCAAAGCACTCTTTCCAATCTGTACTTCCACTATCACAGAAATATAATTCCAATTTAACATATACAAAAATAACCCAAGTGTTGTCAAACTTTTTAACTTTTGTAATCTGAGAGACACATATATGTGTGTTGATACATACATATATACATATATATTGCATTACATAGGTCTATAGGTAGTGCTTTAGATACTGGTTTTATATTCATTTTCTGATTACTGTTAAAAGTAAACACTTGTTCATATCTTATTTCCCATTCATTCAGGTTTTCACTTCTGTGACTTGCTTATTAAAATCATTTGCCCGTGTTTATTGTTGCTTTATCTTTTACTTGATAATTTCTAGTTCTAGATATATTCTGAATGCTAATCCTTCATCATTATGAGCATTAGAAATATGTTCCTAGTCAGTGGCTTCTTATCACACATTTTTTTTAAACTGGGGGAAGGTCTTCAGATAAACATAAGCTTTTTAGTCTATAGTAGTCAGAAGTATTGTTATTCTAAGTGTTTCCTTTGTATTGTAATAATTCTTTCCATGCCCAAGGTCACAATGTTAGTCTATTTTATTTTCAGTTATAAATTTTGCTATTCACATTTAAATTTTAACCCATGTAGAATTTACTCCCAGCTATCCTGTATGGCATATTATAACTATATCCCTCATTTGTGGATAATAACTACTGTTTATGGAATCCCTTCCCTGCTGAGGTACTAATGTACAGGCCACCTCTACCCAACACAAAGTTTCCATACATATGTAAGTCTATGTCACGTCACCTACAATTATTACTTCAGCATCACCAGTGCAACATATTGTATAAGTGTCTGTTTTAATCTACACTAGAGACAGTTAGTCGGCCAATAAGAGACTTTAATCAAAACCCGTAATTCCAGAGGATACAACTTCTAGTTATCTTTACCTTACACTAGCAAGAGAGTATGTTAATTAACTTAATGGCTGTTAGAAATTATTTTCCTAGTGAAATTTATTGGGTTGGCCAAAAAGTTCCTTTGTTTTTTTTTTTTTTTTCTATACAATGGCTCTAGTAGTGCTTAGTTGTTTTTAAATTCATTCAAAACAATTTTGTTAGAGTTTATTGTGACAGCTGTCATATCAGTGTGCATAAAAAAACATAAAAATTGGTGGTTTTGTGTAGTCAGTTTAATATTGAAGATGGAAGAAAATATGCAACATTTTCAGTATATTATGATTTATTATTTCAAGAAAGATAAAAATGCAATTGAAAGGCAAAAAATGAGTTGTGCATGTATGGAGAAGGTGCTATGACTGATCGAACGTGTCAAAAGTGGTTTGTGAAGTTTCATGCTGGAGATTTCTTGCTGGATGATGCTCCAAGGTCAGGTAGACCAGCTGAAGTTGATAGTGGTAAAATTGAGACATTAATTGATAAAAATTAATATTATACGCCATGGTAGAGAGCTGACACACTCAATATCCCAATCAACAAATTTATTGGTGAAAATGAAAAATGTGTCTTATTTTACAGAAAAAAACTAGATGGACTTTTTGACTAACCCATATTTATTTTAAAAACAAAGTATATAGTACTTACTATGTGCAAGGCACTGTTTTAAGAGCTTTACAAATATTAACTAGTCGAATTCTCAAAATAATCCAGTAAGTAGGTACTACTATGGTCCTCATTGAACATATGAGAAAACTGAGGCACAGAGAAGTTTAGTGATTCTCCAAGGCCACCCACTACCAAGAGGTAAAATCTGGATTCAAACCCAGGCCATCTGTCTATGGGGCCCATGCTTTTCTTTAACTACCATACTACGCTGTTTCTCTATGCTGGGCTAAGGAGGTTTCCATCCACACCTCATTTGTTCAGATTCGGTTACTGTTCTTACGATCAATCTTCTTAAATATGTGTATTAGAGTATGAACAAACACCAAATTTTATAAATACTTTGTCCATATCTGCTAGATGTGTTTCCCAACATCTTTACCAATACTAGATCTCATTATTATAAATATAAAAGTTTTGCCATTCTGATAAAGAAATTGATATTTATTTATTGGTATTTGTGTATCTTTGATTTTGTATGGTTGAAGTTTAACATGTTTTTCATATATTTGTGGTTTATAAACTTATTTTTTTACTGTAAATTGGTTGTTCATATTCTTTGACCATTTTCCTAATAGACTACTCATCCTTTTTTACTTCTATTGCAACACTAGTCCTGTGCTTGTCAACTGGGTTTCTTCTAGGGTTTGCCATTTATTTTATGAATTGGCTTACTGCAGAATCCTTACTGGTTATCGGCCTTTTACTCCTGCTAGAACTTATCAGATATTTGGCAAGTTGGGGGGTCTCATCAGAGTGCCAGCTACTCATTGTTGTTTTCAATGTTTTCTCCCTTCTCACTTTCAAAAATGTTACTCTTACTTTTATCGTTTGCTTCCCTCTTCTTTGTGTTTATTCAATAGCTTCTTTATTTCTAGGTTCTTGACTGAAACACTCAAGTCATTCACTTGTACACATTTCTTATTTTTTTAAAACAGAAGAATTTAAGTCCTAAATTAGCTGCAGCCCAGAAGATTTGCAAGTGACACTTTTATCCTCATTCAGTTTTCAATATTTTGTGAGTTATTTAGGATTACTCTCATGTCAAATGCATTTGTTTATTTTCACTATTTTTTGTTTTCTAATTTGATTGTATTGTGGTCAAGAATATAGTCTTTACTGTGACAATTCAGAAAGTTTAGTCAATTCCTTTGTGATTTAGAACATGGTCAAATTTTATGAATGTTCTATTCATGCTTGAAAAGTGTGTTCTTTATCTGTTGAAAGCAAAATTCTGAACCCAAACACACAGAACCAATCCTTAATTCTGCTGTTCAAATCTCCTATGACCTTATTGGTATTTGGTTCCCATAAACCATCAGTTTCTAATAAAGGGTGGTCAAATCTTCCATTACGATTTCCGTTTTAAAAATTTCTTGTAATTCTGTCAATTTTGCTTTATATATTTGATAGCTATGTTGTTATGTGTATACAAAATCCTAATTTCTAATAGTTCTTGATGGGATTATTCCTTTTATTAAGAAGTAGTGACCTTTTATCTCCATATGTGACTTTTATCTTTTATTCTATGTCAATATTACAACCTCAACTTTCTTTTGTTAATATTTTCCCATCATTTATTCTTAAATTTTCTGTGTGTATGTGTTTTTAAATGTCTCTTGTAAACTATATATAATTGGATCTTTAAAAAATGATCCTGTCTTATAAATACAACTTTAAAGATTTGAGATTAACTATTTTACATTTTTTTACATTTTATATTATATGTCTGGACCTGCTTCTATGATCTTACTGTGGATTTCCTGTTACACTAAGTTACATGTATATTTTTCCTTTGCTATTTTTTGCCTCATGTTGGATTGAAAATAATTTGTTTACTCTGTTGATTAGAAGGCTATAGACTGTATTTCTACTCATTCAGTAATCAATTATAATTTTTATTTTTTCTCCTCACTGGAGGACATGCTTATTGACTTTTAGAGAGAAGAGAAGTGAGGGAGGGAGAGAGAGAAGAAGAGAAACATCAGTCGGTTGTCTCTCATCCTTGCCCCAATGGGGACTGAGCCTGCATCTTAGGTATGTGCCCTGACTGGGAATTGAACGTGTGACCTTTTGGTTTAGGGATGATGCTCCAACCAACTAAGCCACACCAACCAGAGCATCACTTCTATTTTTTAACATACATCTAAAACCACAGTATTTTAATATAAATGTATTATCTAAAATTTCATAAATCTAAGAATTTATGTTAGCATCCCTTTCATCAAGAAAAATATTTTAAGTAAGCTCCACAATTTGTTATTACTGTATTAAATTTTAGTTTCATCATTTTGTGCAAGAAAAATTAAGCTTACCCACATATTTTACAACATCTATGCTCACCATTCTCATTCATTTCTCCTGGAATTCAATCTATTTCTAATCTGAAGTCCGTTCTTTATTTTTCACTGAAGATCTGTGAATGGTAAGTTCTCCTAGTTTTGTCATGTCTGAGAATGTCCTGGTTCATGCTCACCATTATATAGTAGATTAGTTGTAAAATATTACTTCTTTAGGCATTAATTGCTCCTAACGAGATGTATGCTGCCAGTCTAATAGTGGTTCCCATATAAGGAATCTTTGTTTTCTCTGTGCTAGACTATGCAATTTTCAATTTACCTGTAATGCTGTATAATTTTAATACAATTTGATTAAGTGTATGTTTATTGTAATTTATACTGCACAGCACCTAATACGCTCTTTCAAGTAGAAAACACCTATCTTTCTTCAAGGGTGGAATATTTTCAACTATTTATAAACATTGTTTTCCTGCTTTTACTTCTATTTTTTCTGTAAGATCTAATATACAAATATTGTAATTTACAAATATCTTCCATATTTTCAAACTGCTCTTTTATTTTAATTTTTCTCTCTCTGTCACCTTCTGGGTGGAGTACTTTTTTCTGCTTAATTCATTCTTTCTGATTTGGCTCCCCTACAGTTTATTCTGCCCACTGAGGTTTTTAAATGACTGTGTTTTATTTCCAAAATTTCTACTGAGTTACTTTTTCACATCACACTACTGCTGTTTCATACCGGGTGATTGACTCTTCTAATCGATTGCTTTTTCTTTAATGGGCATCATGCTTTTCTTTATGTCTTTGAGGTTCTCCCACATACGGAGCACTTTCTGTCTGTTTCCCCTCAGGACTGTGATCTCCCAACGCGGCCCTCCCAGTTCCTTGATTCTCATATACACATCGGTCACACAATACACACATATCACACTATGCATTCAGACACTGGGTTACACATCATTAAAATCATCTTAGAAGCCTTTCATGATTGAATCTAAGAATTTATGTTTTGCATTCTCTATAAGGATCAGGGAGTAAATAAATGCCCAGTTAAAAAGCATGAAAAAGAATGTAGGAGCATACACTTTATGAAGATGGGAACTGAAAGATCAAACTGATGATCTTCTCATTTTTCTTTTTTTTAAATATATTTTATTGATTATGGTATTACAGTTGTCCTATTATCCCCCCTTCATTCCCCTCCACCCTGAACACCCTCTCCCACCCACATTCCCCCCCTTTACTTCAGTCCATGTGTCAAAAGTTCTTTTCTTGTAGTCTTTTAATTCATTGTAGAATCATCAAACCCTGGTTCAGAACCAGTGAAGTACAGAAATAACTGTACATCTCATTTCAGGGATGACTGTATTCCATGATGGATAAGCTAATTTCGCTTGCCTTTAGATGAGTCAGTGAAATATGTAAACAAAAGCCACACCAGCCACAGTTTTTTCACATGAATCTGTGATCATCATATAAGTACACCTTTGTAAAAACTGGGGACTTCATGATCACTCCCCGTATGATATGCATTTCAGATTGTTTCTATAAAATGCAGGGAGGGAAAAAGCAGGTTTATGGTTGTAGTATACAAAACACAAAGTATACTCTTGTATTATTATTTACTAACTATTGTATTATTTTCCATATGGACCAACTGTAAACCTACTTTTGCCCCACTCTGTATTTTCTTAGATAAGATGCAGAAATCCCTAGCAGTTCAAGCTATTGTTCTTGAAAAATCAATGGCCTGAAGCCATTCTGATCTCTGAGATCTCTTTTAAATCAGTTGAAACTATTACATGTGGGATGATATCAGTCAGGGATGTGGTAGAAAGATTATTCAACCTACCCCAGAATATATTCAGATATGAAACTTTTCTCAATAAAGCATTTATTGCTTAGAACACTAATGATTCCATAAATATTAAACTACATGCAAATGAAAACTCTTTGTAGTTTATTTTTATAAATATAATGAATGATTGAATATGTATTCTTACACTTCATGTATATTTTTTCACAAGTTTCCTCATGTGGAAATGGCATTGTATTCACAGTATACATAATATTTACTTTCTGTAAATGGAACAAGACAATTATTAGAATAATTATAAAACAAAGATCTGGAGAAACAGTTCACTTTAACATAAAAAACTGTTAGCTTATCTATAACTATGAAGTTCAAAGATATTTGTCTTTCATGTCGTACATTTCGGTTTTGGTATTTTCTTTTTTTTTATTGATTATGCTATTGGTTTTCCCAATTTTCTCCCTTTATCCCCCCTCCCCCCTGCATTCCCAGCCCTCCAACATTTGCCCCTTAGTTCATGTCCATGGGTTGTACATGTAAGTTTTTTGAGTTCTCCGTTTCCTATACCATTTTTGACCTCTCCCAGTCTATTTAATGCCTACTAATTATGCTTCTTCCCTGTACCTTTCCCCACTATTCCTTCCTTCCCCCTCCCCACTGAAAACCCGCCATGTGGCATCTATTTCTCTGATTCTGTTCCTGTTCTAGTTTGCTTAGTTTTTGTTTTCATTGTTTTTCTTTCTTTTTTTGGTTCATTTGTTGATAGTTGTGAATTTGTCATTTTACTGTTAGTATTTTTTATCTTCTTTTTCTTAGATAAGTCCCTTTAACATTTCATATAATAAGGGCTTGGTGATGATGAACTCCTTGAACTTGACCTTATCTGGGAAGCACTTCATCTGCCCTTCCATTCTAAATGATACTTTGGCTGGATAGAGTATTTTTGGATGTAGGTCCTTGCCTTTCATGACTTCAAATACTTCCTTCCAGCCCTTTCTTGCCTGCAAGATTCCTTTTGAGAAATCAGCTGGTAGTCTTATGGGCATTCCTTTGTAGGTAACTCTTTCCTTTCCTCTTGCTGCTTTTAAGATTCTCTCTTTGTCTTTCATCTTGAGTAACTTAATGATGATGTGCCTTTGGTGTGTTCTTTTTTGGGTCCAAGTTCTTTGGGACTCTCTGGGCTTTCTGGACTTCCTGGAAGTCTATTTCCTTCACCAGATTGGGGAAATTTTCCTTCATTATTTGTTCAAATATGTTTCAAATTTCTTGCTGTTGTTCTTCTTCTGTTACCCCTGTAATTCGGATATTGGAACATTTCAAGTTGTCCCAGAGGTTCAAAAGTCTCTCTTCATTTTTTTTTTTGAATTCTTGTTTCTTCATTCTGTTTCTGTTGGATGTTTATTTTCTCCTTTTGTTCCAAATCATTGATTTGAGTCCTGGTTTCCTTCTGTCATTGTTGGTTCCCTGAATATTTTGCTTTATTTCATATTGGGTATCTTTCCTTTGTTCTTTCATTTTTCAATCAAGCTCAATCAGTTCTGTGAGCATTTTGATTACCAGGGCTTTAAACTTTTTTTTTAAATTTTTTATTCTTAAATCATTATTCAAGTACAGTTTCTAT
>CM052538.1:131634153-131716563 GCA_028533065.1 Trachops cirrhosus
CTGACTGGTGTGAAGTGGTATCTCATTGTGGTTTTAATTTGCATCTCTCTGATAGCTAGCGATATTGAGCATTTTTCATGTGTCTCTGGATCCTCTGTATGTCCTCCTTGGAGAGGTGTCTGTTCAAGTCCTTTGCTCATTTTTTGATTGGGTTGCTTGTCTTCTTAGAGTGGAGTTGTGTAAGTTCTTTATATATTTTGGAGATTAAACCCTTGTCTGAGGTATCATTGGCAAATGTTTTCCCATACAGTTGGTTCTCTTTTTATTTTAATACTGTTTTCTTTAGTCATCAGAAGCTTTTTATTTTGATGAGATACCATTTGTTTATTATTTCCTTTATGTCCCTTGCTCTAGGGGACGTGTCAGTAAAAATGCGTGAAATATCTGAGATTTTCCTGCCTATGTTCTCCTCTAGGACTTTAATGGTGTCACGGTTTATATTTAAGTCTTTTATCCACCTTGAATTTATTTTTGTGTATGGTGTAAGTTGGTGCTCGTGTTTCATTTTTTTGCATGTAGCTGTCCAGTTCTCCCAACACGGTATTTTCTAATCATTTCATGTGCATGGAGAATTCAGACATCCAAGATACTTCATAATTGTGAATGAAATTTCAGGGTCAGATTAGCATCAATAAAATATATTTATCATTGGATTGTTTTTTTAATTTTATGCTTAAAACGGTTTAGACAAAGACATTTAAAATAGTGAAGTCAATGTTTGAGTTAAAATTTAACACACACCTTAGACAACATAAATATCTTCTCAGTTTAATTTACTGGTATTACCAACAAGAATTCACTTATATTTCTAAGCACAACTACAAAAATGAAGCTAATATACCAATATATTTGTTCCCAAATATATCTATTAAATGGAATAATTTTAAAGTATCAAAATATATACCTCAGTAATTTTAAAATCCATCTTACACATTCAGCCAAGTTTTTAAAATATGTTTATTGATTTTAGAGAGGAAGGGAGAAAGAGAGAAACATCGATGTAAGAGAGAAGCATTGATTGGTTGCCTTCCATACGTGCCCCAATTAGGGTTTGAACCAGTAACCTAGGTATGTGCTCTGACTGGGAATTGAACCCACAACCTTTTGGTGTACTAGATGACACTCTGACACTCACACAGTGACCCACCCAGACTAGATGACACTCTGACAGTGACCCACCCAGCCAGGGCCATTCACTCCATTTTTAAGTAGCAGTGTTTTAACTGGGAAATGCAGCTAGCCTAATATTATTAGCCAATAGGCATAATCTTCTCTTTCTTTAAATTAACCCCTGTATCCAGACCCAATACAATTTCAGTATAATTTGAAAATCTCCTAGTTTTTGTAACAGCATCATTCCCATTTTATTTTATATAAAACTGTATTTGTGTTAAAACCCTTTCAGGGACTGTGAAAAGTTTATGAAAAAGCCACAACGGTCCATGGGCTTTTTCAATTCAATTCAGTTCAATTCAACTTTATCTAAGAACTTGAATTTATTCTTGTGCTTGAAGAAGATGGTTCTTTTTTTTAGATTCATTCAACTTAGGTGCCTCTTTTCTAGAAGGCTGGGTCATGAATGGACATTAACTGTGTTTCACCAAAACCTAGTAGTCTGTTCAATTTCCCTCCTGAATCAGTCAGCTGTGGAATGTGAGCCTTGATGATTTTATCTCTCTTATGAAAACTTTTATAATCATTGAGATGATAACATTTATTAAGATTGATATAAATATAAATATCAAGAAATATCAGTACTCATAAAGATGATTACGATCCAGAGAACACAGGATGATGTCATATTTAGAGTATATTTTAACTTAAGTATATAAGTTACTTTAAGTTAATAGCAAAATTTTCTCCAAAGTGCAGAAAAAATTTACTGTAAATCCTGACACCTAACCATTTAATCATATCTTATAGACATTCCTTGATGGGAGCAGGGTGGATGAATAAACCCACAACAAGACCTAGGCACTGAATAACTCCATGCAGAATTAAGAAATTAATTAGAAGGAAGAACCATAATTTGCAGAGCTGACATCTATTTTACTTTACTTGCATGTATCAATGGGAAGCAATTACAATTCAATTAAAATATTCAATTTTATTACTTTACTGACTGACCTTGAAGTTAATGCCTGTTTTATTTAATTGCATCATCTATGAATAAATGTTAGCCCTATGATGTTATGCCCCATTATTTTCAATGCATTTTTCAACTTCTCAACTGAATTATATCAGTCAATTTATTATCTACTGTCATAGAGGCAAGTGGAGGTTTATTTCTTCAGGACAGCCCAATATATGATATGAGAGAAAGATCACAAAATGTTTGATAATGCTATTTTGAACAGAGTCAAGTAAAATGAATTGTGTCCCCATTTCAGCTTTTGTAGCTTAGATTTTTACTATAAAATCAGTAGGTGATATTAGAAAAGGTATAATCACTCTGAGAAGTAATTTCCAGTCTGCCTATAATTCCTGATAAATTCAATGCAGACAGCAATGGAACACCCCATGTATCTTCAAAAGTTAACACATACACACACACTTAATAATCTCTTCTTATTTCTACCTGGCTCACTGGCCACCAGAACCAGATGATTTCATTTAAAAAGCTCTCATGGTTTTGTTGGTAAATATAAGGTTTTCCTTTTTTTGTTGTTCCCAGACTCTATTCAAGCATACTACTATTCTATAACTGAGGATTTAAGAAATAAAATGACTAAATTTGTGTTTAAAAGGACAGATCAGAAAGACTATATAATCTCTAAAGTAAAAATGAGGTCACATGTTTTGCACGTTGACCATTTGGGGAACTTTTTAATTAAAATTTCCAGATTGTTTTATTTCTACAGTTAGGTCACTATATGCTCACCTATCTTAGAGGTTATGCCAGGACCCATCTGAACATGTAACTGGTTTCTGAAATCTATGAACTGTTATTTCATTTAGTGTAAGCAACAAAGGAGATTGAGGACCTTTATGGATTCACTTTTAAGATCTATGACATCCATGAAATGAATGACCAATAAATCATATGAAGTATAATTGTGCAGTTAATGATAATCAATACTTTCTGGTGATAGCCCAAATAGTCCTTTTTTTTAAACTTTAAAAATACTATACAGTTTTAACACATAAAAAATAAATAAAAAGTAAAAGAAATGTTTCAAACATAGACATTTTTAAAAGGGGAATTTGATGTATTTATTTTAGAAATACCTTCGTAATCTTTCATATTAGTTTTCAACATGACGAGCACTGAAAATTGAAAGAGCAGCAATATGAGTCTGGAGTGTCTGAAGGGGTGAAAGTTGAGCTTAAAAAGTGACAAAAACCAGACCCTACAGAACCTTGTGTTTCATTTTAAAGAATTTATACTTGAATGTAAGTCACAGAGAAGACAGAGAAATTCTAAGCAGAGGAATGACACAATCCAATTTGACTTTTGGAATGATCATTCCTTGGCAGGAAACAAGACTGAAGGTAAGAAGGCAAATAAAGGGTCTGCTGCAATAGTTAGTGAGAGGATATACAGACAAGGCAGTAGGTAGGAAAGGAAGACAACAGATTTGAGAATCACATATAGTAGGTAGAATATATAGTAACTGCTGATGAACTGTGTATGGGGAATACGGGAGAGAGAAGAGGCAAGAATAACTCTCAGGTTTCTGACTCTGGTTGACTTAAAAGGTGGTGGGCACCAAACACCATTTATTTCAGATATAGAAAAAGTAGAACAAAAATAAAGCTTGGAGCATGTATTTGAGTTTCCAATCAATCACCCAAGAAATCTAATTGGCAATTAGGTATATGGAGTTAGATCCCAGCATAGAGGTCTGGACCAGAGATACTAACATAGAAATAGAAGCCATGAGATAAAACTAATCAACAAGAATATGTAAAGTGAGAAGAGAAATACAGGAAAGAGCTTTGATGAGTATCAACTTTTAATGGACACTATAGTCAGAGAGCTGTCCAAAATGCAAATCTGATCTGGTCATTTTATTTTAAAATCCTTCAGTCATACTCCTGGACAAGACAGTTATATGAACACTAGCATCTAATTCTTTTCTTCCCACGATGGCTAATGTTAAGTGTCAACCAGAGTAGGCCATGGAGTGCCCCGATGAAACGCTGTCTCTGTGTGGGTCTGTGAGTGTGGTTCTGGATGAGACTGGCATCAGAATCGGTGGTCTCAGTGAGGTGGGTTGCCCTCCCCAGTGTGGGTGGGCATCATCCAATCCACTAAGGGCCTGAACAGAGCAAGGACAGAGGAAGCAGAAACCAGTACTCTTTTTTCCTGCCTTGGTGCTTGACCTGGAACAACTCATCTCATCTCCTCCTGCCTTCAGACTGGGATTTATGCCATCTGCTCCCTGCACTCAGGCCTTTGGACTCAGAATGAATTATACCATTGGCTTTCTTGAGTCGCCAAGTTGCAAAGAGTAGATTGTGGGACTGCTCAGCACCATGGCATCATGTCAGCCAATCCCTCATAAGATGTCTCGTTTACATCCTATTGGTTGTGTTTCTCTGAGGTACCCTGATTAATACACTTCCCTCTCCATTCCAAACTCCACTGAAAAGACTGCTGAATAAAGGAAGAAGAAAATGTCAGGACAGAAACTACCTACCCAGTACATGACGTAAATTCTGCTTGAGTAAAGATAAAGTGAAATTCAGAAGAAAGTCTGTCTTCAGACTTTTCCAGTGAAAAAATAACTTCCTAGAAAAAGAAGTAAAGGAGACTCTGGAGAATCCTGATTATAACCCACACCACAGCGTCTTGCATTGTGAGACACAACATCTCACTAGGTTCTTATGTAAGTTTACACTGACTTAACGCACGTACTTAACATAAATTTGAGACATTGGCCAATACAATCATACCTATCTGAAGGGTAGTTCATTGGAGGGCAAGCCTTACAAACTTTATAACATACCCTTGCCCTAGGCAGTTTTAACAAATAAATGTTAATAAATTCTCAGCTAAGATAGGAGAGTCTCACTTCCCAGCCATGAAAAATATGAAGTTCTTTTGGTAGTAAGGCACTAAACAGAAACTTTTGTTTGGACAGTCGATTATTAAATAGTCTTACTACTAAATAGACAAACAGAAAAAGACTTGTGAATTTAACCTTTCCAGAGGAGTTTTCAGTTTAATTGTTATGTTACTGGGAAGTTGTTTTAGTGTAAGCTGTCTGAAACAGTCATGACAATTACTACAGAGAGCTAACTTTTATAATAATATGTATTAAAATAAGATCTTTATTTCTAAATATGGCATTTTGTGTATTTCATTTTAAAGAATAGAGGGAATTGGAGTTATTTAGTTGATATGAAGGTAGAAAGGCTCTAGAATTATAATATAGTGCATATTTCTTGAAAGGCAGTATATATTATACACACATAGACACATAATTAGCTTTGGAATATACAGAATCTTAATCTATTCAAAAGTTCAAAGAACATATCCATACCAGTACCAAATAATTATAGGCATAAATTACTTTTTTAACAGCCTGCGTTATCTAGTAAAGGAAAAGATATGTTGGCGATAAAATGAATTAAATCAGTAGCTATTTCCTCTGTTGTTATAATCTGTTAACCTCCTTTGCAGACCGAGCAAAAGGCACTCTACTCAGAGATGGGTCATATGGGACTGGCAGTATTTGTATTTAAATCTGAAGAAAGGATTATATCAGATATACTTGGAATCTGGGGTTAAAACCTTGACCCCCGTACCTCAGTTTAAGATAGTAGGTAATTTAAAACACATTTGGGGAAATGTTAAAAGTCCCAACTTTTGATGCTTCAATACCTGAGTTATAAGTTTAAAAGTTCTGTGTTAAAGTACTTTGCATAAAGGTAGAAATTTACTTCTCACAGCGATTAACTGTAGCTGAATGCACATTAAGTAACCTTTTTTAAAGTGTAACACACTGGAATGACCACAGTTAAGCAGGGACAGGAGTGGAGCTCAGCTGTTGGGAAGGCTGCACAATTAAAGCTTGTGTTCTGTTTAATAAGGGCATCTCTCAATGTTAACCCAAGGAGTAAGATTTTAAAAATACGTTAAAATATGTTAAAAAATATATGTTAAAAACATGAAAAAAAAAAGTAAAATGGTAGCAGCTCTCTAAGAGGCAAGTGGAAAGTCTAAAAACTATCCATGCTGCTTGGAAGATATATAACTACATTGGCTATGAGAGATATATGTGCCATAATTTGAAAAGTCAAAAGAGAAATCTGCAAATAATCCCACACAGACATTTATGAAATTGCTGAAAATACTTAGAAAATTTTTTAACACAACATATTTTTTCCTGAATTAAACAGCAAAAACATATTGTCAAGGAAAGGATAAATGTGAAAAATACAAAGACAAAAGGTAACATAAAGACTAAATAGCCAACGTGAGTGGTGGCACTGACTGTCGAGTTCCTCCTCAACAGTGAGCACTTGCGACCAGGACAGCAAGTGAGGGAATGGGAAGCAGCATAGAAGTTTAATTCACTTTTATTTGGCATTGACCTTTGCTCTACAGGATACTAGGGAAACGACTATTCCAAGGGCACTTTCTGAGAAAAATCAGTGGGGCAGCAGCAGAGAGCAGTCTCCTAGGAGAAAATAGCAGAGCAACCTGAGACATTCCACAGCAATAAATCACCTCGACCAGATGGTACTCAACTGAGAGTTTCTGAAGGAAATAAAGTGTGAAATGGCTGAGCTACAGATGAGGATATGCAATGTATTTGGAAAACCCACAACTGTTTCCAAATACTGTGATTTTACTAATATGGTATCTTTTCTGAAGGAAAGGAAAAAATTAAGATTTATAGAATTACAGACCAGTGACTCTCTTGGTGATAATGGAGAAAGTGATAGAGTCTAATTAAGAATAGCTTCCTCGAACATCAGGATAAGGTTAACCTGCTAAGGTCAAATCACCACCGAGTCTATAAAGAGAACACTGTTTCTCTCCATCCTATTAAACTTATCTGGAAATGTCAATAAAATACCAGATAGAAGTAAACCAGTAAATGAAACTTTTAACAAGGTCACAAGAGACTACTGGGGAAAATAAATAAGCACAGTCTTTGGGAGGAGAGGTCACAAGAGAAACTTCTGTCATTATTTGTAAAACTTGCTAAGCAATGAAAATTAAGTTTCAGGGACAATTTCTTTTTTCTTCCCTAATACTAGATTACTTCTTCCAGAGGTATAGACCATCTTCAAATTAAAAACAAAGAAGCAACTTTTGCTAAAGACAGGACGCAGAGTAACAGTAGGGGGGGTAGATGTTTTCCCAAATCAAGATGAAAACAGTTAACAGGCAGTGGTGAGATAAGCATATAACAAAATTTTACTTATCAAGTGGAATCTGAAAGCTATAACTGAATTTAATTTTCTCATCCCTGTGCTCTGTGTAAGCATCAGATTTTAATGAAAACTAACAAGTAATAAAGCAATAAAGACTGACTTTTTTGTGTTCAAATGAGGATTGCTGCTTTCGAAGTGGTCACTTTTGAACACTATATGAACATTCCCAATATATTTGCCTTCAATAAGCCATTTCTAAAATGCTGTCTTACAGAATGGCCTTCAGAGCCAGTGGCATATTGTTCTGAATTATCCAGTGGTGCAAGCGTTCATCCTTCAAGAATAGAGCCAGAAACCAATTCCAGGATGGAATTGCCCTTCAAAAGCAACCTTAACTAGCCCGATTCCATAATGTCTGCCCTCCTCTCCTGTCTCAGCATGAAAGAAGGTATTATATGGAAAAGAGCAAGGGCCATGCAGTAGAGGCTTGGAGAAATCCATGCAAAGGCCTGGGGTAACCTCCTATGCCATTATTTGCAAGATCCAAATGTTAGGAAGTTCTAATACCAGACCGAGACCTGTTATACTATACAACTTCCACTGGCTCTTAGAATTGCACTCTGACGCCACAGAAAGTACAAGCAGCCCTTCAAATACTGTGGATTGCTATAAAAATCCTTATTCTCCTTGGCCCAGTAACCTGCTACCTTTATTTCAGGCTAAATATATAGTTCCTTTAAATAGTCCCCCTTAGCCGCACTGCTTGTCCTTTGTTCTGGTCACTCTCTGTCACTGAGTGAGAGTTGTTTCTGTGTCCCATTTTCATTCAATCTTTTCCCATTTAAAAAAGCAATTTCTGTTCATTGCAGAATAATCAGAAAACATAAAAGAAAATTTTAATTTTTCTAGACACTTTCTAGAGGTATCTGCTGTTAATCCATTGCCATTTATATTTTCGGGGTTTTTTTTCTGTGTGTTCCTTTTTCGAAGACTTTCTCTTACATTACATAACCACATTCTCACGTACACACAAGATCTGTTGCTTTTACACTGGAGAGGTGTCTTTGAAAAACTGTAAGTTAAATCATATTTTAAATATTAATAGAATTCAATATTGAAAGGAGTATCTGTAATGGAAAAAATCTATCCCTAATATGGACAATACTTTGGTAGTATTATTTTATCTTAACTGTATTGGTGTATGGTTTTATGAGTTAGGGCTGGCAAAATCAAAACAGTGATTGAATGGAAACTAGATCCTAGGAGACTATGGACAGAACAGCTAAATCTAGTCTGTGGGGGAAAAAGATATATTTAAAGGAAAAGATTAATTTGTTAATGTGGATCTGGGTCTTGGAACAGAGTCAAACCTGTAAATTTGTAAAGATTAAATAAAAAAATTATCACAATATAATACTTCCTTGTTCAAATATATGTTAAGTGAAACGAGCTTTTTCAATGAAAGGAAATGGAATAAAGGGAACAAAGGACTGAAGTACTTTGATGTAATGGTGATGCTAATGACTTAGAGACACAGATACAATAATTGCAGACTATCAGCTGCAATTATCACTTCTGACTGATGTCTATTATTTGTTAATGCATTCAATAATGCTTGATTTATAAAGTTCATATATTTATTTAACTAAAAGATAAAGAAATAACCAGAACTTTTTTGTCACTTGACATGTTAAACAACCTTCGTATTTAAAAAATGCAGTTCCCTAAGCACAGCTGAATGGCCCCAGAGCACATAGGCTCCATTAAATTTGCTTACATCTATTATTCCTGCCTGAGGTGGTAAGAAATTTACTCTTATAAGATCATTCTTTATCCAATAGCCGAAAAATATAAAATGAAATAAAATCCGTGATTTCGAATCTCATTACTATCTAACACTATTTGTATTTGCTTTTTAAGCTCTTATAAACCTGGAGTTTGTGTGACAACCATCATAATTATGTTTTTAACTGCTTAATACAAACATTTCCTCCTAAAAATTTAGTGTAAGTCACCATCGATGTTAACTACAAATTCATTTCCTGTCTTTCAAATTAAACATTTTATGGTCACTGAGAACACTGTTACTTAGAAATTGTGATACTGCTTCAGTCTCCCAAAGTATAACCACATCCGATCTGAAATATCTTTAAGAAAGGAAATAAAAATGCAAGATAAACAAGTACAGCATAGGAAGCCAAAAGCCCCCAAAATTTAACTACAGTTTAGACAGTGACTTTTCTGAACTTGTCAAGTAAAGAAAAATACATCTCTTAGTTCCAGTTTCATTGAAAACCAGACTTAACTGTCTTGCCTATGTTCCATCTGTTGCGTGGGAAATCTCCATGGTTTTGAGAGGTGAAGACAAGAAAGAGAGGTGTATTGGATTCATTTTGTAGTAGTTATACAGCACCCAAGTTTCTTTTTTGCCAAACAGGAAAATGAAGCAGCAAATGAAATCAATGAGAAAAGCCTACCAACTAATTTTAACCATTCACATATATTAGTTTCTCAAAAGTTGTTCATAATTACCTATGTACCTATCTAGCAGTAATAATAATGTATAACTTGTTAAACTGTTTAAAAACTTTCACAAGTCTCATTTTAGTAGTAAATGTTTAGAAGAACAAATGCTAAAATGTTTTTTAATGGAGGCTGTGAAAATAAAGGTTCTGGGTCTAAATGAATTCTCTGGGTTGCAAGGCTAAGAAGTGACAAAATCAGGCACTAGAGTGACATGTTTTGATTTTGAGTCCAGTACCTTTTCTTTTTTTTTATTTTTGATTATGCTATTACAGTTGTCCCGATTTTTCTCTCTTTGCCACTCTCTACCCAGCACCCCCCACTCTTGACAATTCTGCCTCCTTCGTTCATTTTCATGGGTCATGCATGTAAGTTCCTTGGTAATTCCACCTCCTATACTTGCTCTTTACATCCCCTGCCTATTCTGTAACGATCAATTTGTACTTCTTCATCCCTTCACCTTTTTCCCCATTCGCCTAGGACCCCCTCCCCAATGTTTTTCATATCCATGATTCTGTCTCTGTTCTTCTTATTGGCTTAGTTTTTTTATTTCAATTGTTAATAGATACGTATTTATTGCCAATTTATTCTTCATAGTTTTGATCTTCTTTTTCTTAAATAAGTGACTTTTAACATTTCATATAATAATGATTTGGTGATGATGAATTCCTTTAAATTTGCCTTGTCTGGGAAGCACTTTATCTGCCCTTGAATTCTAAATGATAGCTTTCCTGGGTAGAGTAATCTAGGTAGTAGGTCCTTGCTTTTCATCACTTTGAATACTTCTTGCCAGTCCCTTCTAGCCCACAAAGTTTCTTTTGAGAAATCAGCTGACAGTCTCAAGGGAACTCCCCTGAAGGTAAATGCTTTCCTCTTGCTGTTTTTAAGATTTTCTCTTTATCTTGAATCCCTTACATTTTAATTATGATCAATCTTGGAGTGGGCCTCTTTGCATCCATCTTGTTTGGGACTCTCTGTGCTTCCTGGACTTGCATGTCTATTTCCTTCACCAAATCAAGGAAGTATTTTTTCAAATAGACTTCCAATTTCTTGCTTTTTCCCTTCTCCTTCTGGCACCTTATGATGTGAATGTTGGATGTCTTGAAGTTGTCCCAGAGGCTCTTTACGCTGTCCTCATTTCCTCTGGATTCTTTTTTCTTCTTGCTGTACTGATTGGATGTCTTTTTCTTACTCATGTTCCAAATCATTAATTTAATTCTTGACCTCATCTACTCTACTGCTGACTCCCTATAAATTGCTTTTTATTTCAATTAGTGTCTCCTTCATTTCTGATTGGATCATTTTTATGCTGTTGAAGTACCCACTGAGTTGCTTGAGCATCCTTATAACAAATGTTCTGACCTCTGCATCTGATAGATTGCTTATTTCCAGTTTGTTTAGTTCTTTTTCTGGAGCTTTGATCTGTTCTTTCATTTGGGACATCTTTCTTTGTCTCCTCATTTTGCAGCTTCCCCGTATTTGTTTCTTTGTATTAGGTAGAGCTTGTTTGACTCGTGTCTTGGTAGTATGGTCTAAAGTAGCAGGTGTCCTATGGAGTCCAGTGGCACCACCTCCGCTATCCTCCAAGCTGGGTACTTGAGGTGCACACTTCATAAGGGCTGAGTAGTCCCTAGTTGAGTCTTGATTGCTATCAGCAGGTCAATGGGAGGGATTTTCCCAGACTAGAGAGCTGGTAGGACTGGCTGTGACCACTGGCCAGCAACAACTTCCCTCCATGGTTTCTGGAGGTTGTTGAATGGTGTTGCTCTGATATGATCCATAACTTTCCACTGGGTGTACACACTCTGTGGGTTCCTGGGTGGTGCAGGCCAAGGCCAGCTACCATGTGTCTTCTGTCTGGGGCCCCTTGGAGTAAGCTATAAAGTGATCTGCAGATGGCTGCTGCTAGTGCTGGGACTGAGGCCATTCAGTGAGAGGTACTGGGGGCTGGGCTCAGCTGTTGCTTGTTTGAGCAGATTCGGGAAGGTCTGAAGCCTGCATCTAGCCCAGCCATTCATATGGAAAAGCCACTCTTATAAGCTTGGGTGGGCTTGAAAACTGGATGGGGTGGAGCCTTAGGTAATTGTTAAGACAGGGCTAACCAAGTGAGCCAGGTTGAAGATGACTCAGATACGGTGCCACTACACTGTGGCTCTGTGTGGTGCAGGGCTCGAAAAGGAACAATGGCTGCCATCCGTAGTTCTGTCCAGTAGGAAGCTGTCTCCCAGCTCTTGCCTGGATGCCAGACACTTCAGTTCCTCCATGTATGCCATTCATGCCCTTCAAGGTGCTGCCTGGGTGCTGGAGCCCAGAAGGAGTGAATCCGAGTATGTCTGTGTGCAGGGCCCTCCAAGAGGAGATGCCTGAGAATCCTGCAGTATCTTCCACTGAGCCAACCCCCACTAGTTTTTACAGCTAAAGGTTAGGGGCACTTATCTTCCCAGAACTGGAACACTGGGCTGGGTGGTCTGGTGTGGGGCTGGGATCTCTTGCTCCAAGATATCCCTCCATTTTACATCTGCCACATGTGGGTTTGGGACCAGCCCATACCTCCTCTCCATTTTTCCATCCCTCTGCCCCTCAGTTCTGAGTAATGCTTGTTCTGTAGTTCAGCTGTAGTTTTCTGTGGTTGTACAGGGAGGTGAGCCGCATTCACCTACCTTGAATCCAGTACTCCTTAAAGATCAAATTAAAGCATAATAAAATAAAAAGGTGCTTCTTAAACTAAGGTGAAAAAATAGCAATGTGCCACAGCCTACAAAATCCCAGGTTAACATGGCATATCTTCTTTGAACAACAATTCTGTTACAAGAATTAGAGAAACAAATATCCAAAACAATGGAATATAATGAGGATGAGCATTTTGGTGTTAGGCATTGTGATACTGTGATTTATAGTAAGAAATATTTGGTCTTTGTTCATTTCTGGCAAAGAGCTCCTAAAACCCTCAGAATTTCCTAAGCGATGAGAGCTATAAATGTGTCTTTTGTTATGTTAATGAGGTGACTTTTGGGCCCAGCTTAAGGATGGGGGCTGGTTGCCAGGAGAACCAACTTTGTAATGTTCATCTGTATCTTTTATCGTATCCTTATATAATAAACTGGTAAATGTTAAGTAAATGTTTCCCTTAATTCTGTGACACTTTAATTAATCAAATCCAAAGGAGGAGGGTGCCATAGGAATCTTGAATTTATAACCACTAAATTAGAAGTACAGGTAACAACCTACATGTGACACTGGCATCTGAAATTCAATGGGAGGGAATGTCCTTTAAACCTGTTGGTCAGAAACACAGGTGTTAACCTGAGCTTTCAACTGGCTTCTGATGTAAGGGGTGGTTTTATGGGACTGAGCCTTTTACCTGAATCTAATGCTACCTTCAGACAGACAGTATCAGATTTGAGTTGAGTTTCAGGTCATCCAGTTAGTGTTCTGGAGAATTGCTTGGTATTGGGAAAAACCTCCACACATATGGTGACCAGACATGAAATGTTTTGTATGAGGAGTAAAGAAGACACAGGAAGGAAACAAAGAGCAGGAAAGAACTGGGTTTTTCCCGACTCAGGAAGACTGAACTGAGTTTTTCTGAAAGAGAAATTATAAAGGAAGGAAGAATAAAGATAGTGGCTGAAATTAATGAAATAGAAAACAATATATAATATAGAAAATCAACAAAATCTTAAGATTAAAATCAATAAACCTGTACATGACTAATAAAGGCAAGGGAAAAAATAATCACCAACTGAAACGAAAAAAATGATATCACTACCAATTCTACAGATGATAAAAAGACAGTAAGAAAACATTAGAATCTACTTTAGATCTATAATATTCAAAATTTAGAATAAATGAATGAATTCAGAAAAAGCACAGCTTGATTAATGAAAATTGGAATAGCCTTAATCTAACAAACCAACTGAATTTCTAATTAAAAACTTTCCTAAAAAGAAATCTCCAGGTTCAGATGGCATAAGCAATAAGTCCTTCAGAACACTAAGGAAAAAATTAATACCATCTTAAATAAAGTCTTTCAGACAATAGAAAAAATACTCCAAACCTTGTTGAGGCCATTACCTAATAATGACAGGTATGGTAACCTTATTATCCATACCTGTCATTGTTAGGAAAGAAAATTATAGGTCAATTCTTGTTGTGAACATACAAGGTATGTGCAGAAAAGTCTAGCTGTCATTAATATAACAAGAACAGTTTGCATGACATCCAAGTAACCTGGCAGCCAAGGAGAGTGCACTGGAATGAGCATGCTTGAACAATGACAACTTCATTGTACTAGTCAGTGGGGGTGGTAGACACCACTGAGTGAGCATGTATACTGTGTGGCTATTGCATTCAAACTGATTGAGTGAGTACCGCAATGACTCTGCATCCAATTTTGCATTAAGCTTGAACATTCCTCCATGGAAAATATTCAGGTGATTCAGAAGGTCACAGCTATGGGCAATTGGCAGCTCATCATGACAACGTGTCCGCTCAGGTGTCATGTCTCACGCAGAGTTTTTTTGGTGAAACACCAAATCACCTGGGTGACTCAGTCCCCCTACAGCCCAGATTTGGTGTCCTGTGGCTTCTGGCTTTCCCCCAAACTAAAATCACCTTTGAAAGGGAAGAGATTTCAGACCATCAGTGAGATTCAGGAAAATATGATGGGACAGTTGATTGCGATTGGCAGAACTGTGGGAGGTCCCAATGTACCTACTTTGAAGGCGACTGAAGTGTCATTATCCTATGTACATGTTTCTTGTATCTTCTTCAATAAATGTCTCTATTTTTCATGTTACAGAGTTCTAGCAAATTAAATAAAGCAATTCATCATGGAATATTATATGGCAATAAAATAAATCAAATACTGATCCATGCTATAATATAGATGAACCTTAAAAACATTATTCCAAGGGAAGGCAGCCAGTCACAAAAGACTACATATTGTTAAATTCCATTCATGTAAGATGTTCAGAATAGGCAAAAAGATAAAAAGATGTAAAGTAGTTTCATTGGGCATAGAACTGGGGATGGGACAAGACTGGGGAAAAACGGAGAATGACTGCTAATGAATACAGGTTTCTTTCTGGGGGTACAGAAATGTTCTAAAATTTGATTATGGTAATAACTTGACAACCTTGTAAATGTGCTATAAAACAATGAATTGTACACTTTGCATGGGTGAATTACATGATATGCTAATTATAACTCCATAAAGTTGTTTAAAAATAGTATACAGTACATAGTCATATGTTCAGACAAAACACGTATGGAACTCTTAAAAATGGGAAGAAAAATTTGGGAAATCATATGTAAACAATTATTTTTAACTGTTCTCAACAATCATACTGGTGGTGGTGGTATTAGCATTGCTATTCTGAGACTGTTCCATATATTGTTAAATTTTTAATATCTATTTATTGATATGCTGAATGCTAACATGAATTTCCTGGAGCAGAACATATTACTATTACTGTTTATATACAATAAGTAGATAATTACATTCTGGCTCTTCTCTGACCCAGTTCTTACCCCAAGAGCAATGTGATAAGAATGAGAAGATATAATCTTGCAAATAATTGCTTCTACTGTAGGTAAGAAATCCTAAAAAAATAATTCTGAATGTTTACTTAGGGAAAAAAAGAGTTGTTCCCACTCCGCTTCTGTCAGTGTCCTTGGAAAAGTAAAAGACTTGTGTTTTCACACTCTGGAATATAAAATAATATATATATTGGGAAGGAGGGGGAATACAATTGGTGTCTCCAGATTTACAACCCTGGAGATGTCTCCAAAGTCCTGGTTCTGTTTCCCCATATCTCACATTACCAAGGGTGTCCAACCTTTTGGCATCTCTGGGCCACACTGGAAGAAGAGGAGTTGTTTTGGGCCTCATGTTAAACACACAAACACTAGTATATTTAGTGCTTGTGTACACTAGTGCTTGGGTATTGATTGTGTAGCCCAAAACAACTCTTCTTCTTCCAGTAATTAGCGATGAGCAAAAAGAAAGGTTTTAATGGAGCAAAACTTTACGATTTTGTGTTGGGTTGCATTCATAGCCATCCTTGGCTGCATGTGCCCCACAGGCTGTGGGTTGGACACCCATGCACCCTAATGCTTGTATTTAGCCAATATCCCAAGTTTCCGTAAAATTTGCTCAGAAAGCCTTAGCTGTGCAGAAGCATAGACATATTTTCTTTACAACCCACACATGTAACATGGTACAAAACAAATGAGAAATTGAACTAAACCGAAAGATTGAATTGGCAAATCAAACTCACAGATGAGACCTTATTCAGTATCAACCTTTACTGATCATTTAAAGCATGGGTGTCCAACCTGTGCCCTGCAGGCCGCATGCAGCCCGGGATGGCTGTGAATGCAGCCCAACACAAAATTGTAAATTTACTTAAAGCATTATGAGATTTTTTGGGGGGATTACGTGTTGCAATGTATTTAATGTATGGCCCAAAGCAACTCTTCTTCCAGTGTGGCACAGAGATGCCGAAAGGCTGGATACCAAAGGACAGAAGTAATCAAACAGCAGAGCAAATCAGGGAGAGGTCCAGGACCATCAGAACACCTTTCCAAATCCTTCCGTATCATATTCGCTACATTCTGGTTCAGGTTAGCATGTGAGGTCTATTGGAATTATTATTATTATTATAGTATCATTCTCCACTTCTTGTCTTACAAATATAACTTCTTTTATTGTACATTCACATTCATAGTCACTGGGGTAGTGACTAGAGACTGTCCAATAAATTCTGGATTGGCTTGAAGACACAACTATATGCCAGATAGCACAGTACAGGTTTTAACAATCATTGCCTCCAGATATCATTATGCAACATGCTCTCTTCAGGACAACAGTGTTGTTCCTTTATCAGTCTAATCCCAACATTTGCACCATGTGAAAGACAAATCCCCTTTATATCTGTGGTAGCTGGGCCATCACAAAACAAATATAAAGCCCTCACTGTCCAGTAATGTTCTACCATAATCTAGGCTAACTAGAGTATCTATATAAATTGGCATCCTTAGCTTGGCTTGTGACACTCCTGGTCATTCATCTTTAGAAGCAACTTCCATAATGATAACAATATGCAATAGTTTTTCTTGGGTAAGGTACAGGCCCTCTTCCTGCACTGTTGACTGATATGATGTTCCATTAAAATGAATACTCTATTAGGCCAGTCATTTAAAGCTCTGTCGCTCCCCTAGGGCCATTTCTAGATGCAGCCAATCTACTAAAAGCTCCCTAGCATCGATATTTGGACTAGCAATTCCTTTTCATCAAGAGCATTCAGGAACATTATTTTGGTCTGATGTAGTACTCCAAGACAAGCACCAAAAAGCCCTATAGTACAAGTAGCAAAACAGAGGTATAGTAATCAAGCCAGAACATAGGTTATTACCGTGGTACATTAGTGATATTTGTGCAATTTAGGAAAATGGCTTACACACTAAAATAATGTAACATGAGTGTGTTGATTAGTATACTAAACACAGCTCTGCCTCGTGCCACAGAGTAATTATCAGTAATGTCAATTCATTATATCTCTCCCAAATTCATTTCCTTCAAGGATGGTCTTTCATTTCCTTGAATGAATTCCATCACATTAAATTATTATATATTTGAAGAAATAATCAAGCTATGGGAGGCAGTAGAAATCTGTTTCCATTATACCTAGGTGGATGGCAAAATATTGTTCACTTTTTTGTGTTTTTAACATTTGTTTTTATTGAGAAAACATTGGTTAATAACATTATAAAAATTTCAGTTGTGTATCATTATAATTAAATATCTATATATTCCATTATGTCCTCACCATCAAAAGTCTAGTTTCCATCAGTGACCATATATTGGGTTGGCCAAAGAATTTGTGTGTTTTTCTCCATAAAATAAAAGATATATTTTTCATTTTCACCAATAACTTTATTGATTTGGATATTTTGAGTATGTTGGCTATCTCCCACATGGTATAACACTGATTATTTTCAAATAATGCCTTGATTTGATTGCTATCAACTTCAACTGGTCTACCTGACCTAAGAGCATCTGTCCACTGAGATATTTACAGCACAAAACTTTGCGAGCCACTTTTAACATGCTCAATTAGTCATAGCACCTCCTCCATACAATGGAAAAATCGTTTTTTGTGTGTTTCAGTTGTGTTTTTACCTTTCCTGAAATAATAAAGTGCAATATGCTGAAAATATTGAGTATTTTCTTTCATCTTCAGTACTAAAATGGCTACACAAAAATTCAACAATTGGTAGGATTTTTTAAAGTGCACACTGATATGACAGCTGTCACAATACAAACAGAATTGTTTGGAATGAAGTTAAAGACTAATAAGTGCTACTGGAGCCATCTTACAGAAAAAAATAAACTAAATTTTTGGCCAACCCAATATTTGGCCCTCCTTTATCATTCTGCCTTTCTCCCACCTCCACACCCATTGATAACACCAATCTGTTTGTATCTATGAGTTTATTTGTGTTTGTTTGGTCATTTGTTACTTTTTTGTTTTATACTATACATGAGCAAAATCATACGATTTTTGTCCCTTTTCATCTGGCTTATGTCACTTAGCATAATACCCTTTAGGGCAATCCATATTGTTGCAAATAAAAATGTTTAATTTTTTTTATGGAGGAACAGTATTCCATTGTGTGAATGCACACGTGTGTGTGTGTGTGACATCGATGTAACCTGGCAACCAAGGAGAGTGGACTGGAATGTGCATGTGTGAACAATGATGACTTCACTGTACTAGTCAGTGGGGGCAATAGACGCCATTGAGTGAGCATGGGTACTGTGTGGCCATCACATGCAAAATGACTGAGTGAATACTCTGGTTTCTCATCAGATTGTATACATCTTTTGCCTTTTACAAAATGAATGAGTGATCCCAATCATTTTTGGATGATTCAGAAAACTTTAGAGGATGATGCAGTGAGTGCAGTGCAAATAAAATCATGGTACAAACACTTCAAAGATGGTTGAGAATCTGTTGAAAGTGATCCCCGCTCTGGAAGGCCTGAAACCAGCAGAACACCTGAGAATATTGAATGTGTATGGGCTGCAATCAACAAATATCAGCAACTGAGACTGCCAGAACTAGAAGCTGATCTGGGGATTCCAAAAACTTCTGTGTACGAGATTGTGATGCAGGATCTTGGAATGAAAGCATCATGGCAAATTCGTTCCGTGGCTTCTGCTACCATAGCAGAAGTAACATTGTGCTGCAGTCGCTAATGACTTGATTCAAATCACTCACTACCAGTGAAGCACATTTCCTCAAGAAGGTCATAACCAGGGATGAATGGTGGGTCTATGGCTATGATCCAGAAATGAAGGCCCAGTCATCCCAATGAAAACCATCTCATTCTCCACACTTAAAAAAAGCACTGGAAAGTCACAGCAACATCAAGACCATGTTAACTGTGTCTTTTGATTGGGAAGGTGTTATACATCACGAGTGTGCCCACCCCCCACTAGGCCAAACAATAAGAGTACTATCTCTGTGTTCTTCATCATTTGAGAGATGCAATATGGCAAAAATGGCTGCAGCTGTGGGCAACTTATGCTTGTCAGCTTGATCACAACAACGCACCTGCTCACGAATCACATCTCATGCCGAGTTTTCTGGTGAAATGTCAAATAACCCAGGTGACTCTGCCCCCATACAGCCCAGATTTGGTGCCCTGCGAATTACAGCTTTGCCAAAATTAAAATCACCTTTGAAAAAGAAGAAATTTCAGACCATCAATGAGATTTAGGAAAATGCGATGGGGTAGCTAATGGTGATTCCAACAAAGGATTTTGCAAAGTGTTTTGAACAGTGGAAGAGACACTGGGAGAACTGTGTGAGGTCCCAAGGTGCCTACTTTGAAGGGGACTGAGGCACCATTGTCCTATGTACAATGTTTCTTGTATCTTCAATAAATGTCTCTATTTTTTCATATTGCATGGCTGGATACTTTCTGGATAGACCACACACAGCGCGCCCCCCCACACACACATTCTTTACCCGTTCATCTATTGATGGACACTTAGGTTATTTCCCTATCTTGGATATTGTTGAAATCAATAAGGCTGGAGATATATATATTGCTTTGAATTAGTGCTTTATAATTCTTCAGGTAAATACCCAGAAAAAATTGCTATATTATATGCTCATTACGTTCTTAACTCCTTGAGGAATCTCCATACTGTTTGTGATAGCGGCTGCACAAATTTGTATTCCTACCAATAATGTAAGATGGTTCCCTTTTCTGTACATCCTCTCCCACACTTGTTGTTTCTTGTCTTTTTTGTAACAGTCATTCTAACAGGTGTGAGGTGGTATCTCATTGTGGTTTTGATTCACATTTCCCTAATAATTAGTAATGTTGAACATCTTATCACATGTCTGTGGCCATCTACATGTCCTTCTTAAAAAATTATCTATTCAGATCCTTTGCCAATTATTTAATTGGGTTATATGTTTGTTTTGTGCTGAATGAGTTGTTTATATATTTTGGATAGTAAACCCTTACAAAAATACCATTTGCAAATATCTTTCCTCATTTGGTTGGTTGCCTTTTTTTTTGGTTTTTCACTTTTAACTTTATTCTGTCATCTATCTTATTTATTTATTTTAAATGATATTTTTGACTAGGCTATTACAGTTGTCCTAATTTTTCCCCCATTGCCCCCTCCACCCAGCACCCCCCACACCCTCAGGCAATCCCTGCACCTTTGTTCATGTCCATGGGTTATGTGTATAAGTTTTTTGTTATACCATTTCTTATACCATACTTGACATCCCCATGGCTATTCTATAATTACCAGTTTGTACTTCTTAATCTCCACAGTTCTTCACCCATTTCCCACACCTCCCTCATTTGGCAACCAATAAAACACACTCCATATCCATGATTCTGTCTCTGTTCTTCTTGTATGCGTAACTTGTTTTTTATTTCAACTGTTGATATGTATGGATTGCCAATTTATTGTTCATAGTTTTGATCATCTTTTTTCAAATAAGTCTCCTTAACATTTCATATAATAATGGCTTGGTGATGATGAACTCCTTTAGCTTTACCTTGTCTGGGAAGCACTTTATCTGCCCTTTGATTCTAAACGGTAGCTTTGCTGGATAGACTAATCTAGGTTTTCAGGTCCTTGCTTTCTAATCACTTTGAATGCTACTTACAGTGCCTTCTAGCCTGCAGAGTTTCCTTTGAGAAATCAGCTGACAGTTTTATGGGAACATCTTTGTAGATAACTATCTGCTTTTCTCTTGCTGCTTTTAAGATTCTCTCTTTATCCTTAATCTTTGGCACTTTAATTATGACGTGTCTTGGTGTGGTCCTCTTTGAGTCCATCTTGTTTGGAAATCTTTGCTTCCTGGACTTGCATTTTTCTGTTGTCTGTTTTCTTCACCAAATTAGAGTTTTCTTTATTTTTTCAAATTGATTTCCAATTTCTTGCTCCTTCTCTCCTCCTTCTGGCACCACTGTGATGCAAACGTTGGAACCCTTGAAATTGTCCCAAAGGCTCCTTACTATATCCTTTTCTCTTTCAGATTCTTTTTTCTTCTTGTTGTTTGCATTGATTATTTTTTGCTTCCTTATGTCCCAAATCATTGATTTGATACTTGGCTTCATCCACTCTATTGTTGATTCTCTGGGAATTGTTCATTTCAATTAGTGTACACTTTATTTCAGACTGAATCACTTTTATGCTGTTGAGGTCCTCACTAAGTTCCTTTGAATATCCTTATAATCAGTGTTTTGAACTCTACTTCGGATACATTGCTTATCTCCATTTTGTTTAGTTCTTTTTTAAATTTTTTAAAGATTTTATTTATTTATTTTTAGAGAGAGGAAGGGAGGGAGAAGGAGAAAGAGAGAAACATCAATGTGTGCTTGCCTCTCATGTGGTCCCCACTGGGGACCTGGCCCGCAACCCAGGCATGTGCCCTGACTGGGAATTGAACCTGCGATGCTTTGGTTCGTGGCCCGCACTCAGTCCACTGAACTATGCCAGCCAGGTGTTTAGTTTTTTTTGTGAAGTTATGATCTGTTCTTTCATTTGGGCCATGTTTCTTTGTCTCCTCATTTTGGCAGCTTTCCTGTGTTTGTTTCTATGTATTAGGTAGAACTGCTATGACTCCCTGTCTT
The DNA here is from genome assembly GCA_028533065.1 of Trachops cirrhosus. Lineage (NCBI taxonomy): Eukaryota > Metazoa > Chordata > Mammalia > Chiroptera > Phyllostomidae > Trachops > Trachops cirrhosus. The sequence continues at coordinate 131,656,186 of CM052538.1, forward strand.
GGTAGTATGGCCTAATGTAGTAGGTGTCCTGTAGGGTCCAGTGGCACAGCCTCCCCTATCACCAAAGATAGGTACTTGAAGTGCGCCTTCTGTGTGGGCTGAGTGTACTTGAGCTTTGATTGCTATGGGCAGGTGAATGGGAGTGATTTACCCAGGTCCTTTGGCTGGAATGGCAGGCTGTGACCACTGACCCCCAAACCTCCTCCCTCCATGGAGGGTCTGCTATGCAGTGGCAGGGTGATGGTACCCTGATGTGGTCTGTAGATGTCCACTGAGAGCGCAGGCTCTGAAGTTTCCTGGGTGGTACAGGCCAAGGTAGCCAACACCTGTGTTCTTCCTGGAGCCACCCAGCATGAGCTACAAAGCAATATGCAGATGGCTGATACTTCTGTTGGGCTTAGAGGTTCCCAGGGGAAGCCAAGCTGTGAACTGAGGCTGGCTGCTGCTAGTGACGTGTCTGGTGCCACTTAGTAAGTCATACAGGGGACAGGGGATTGTTGAACCTGGCTGTTGCTTGTTTTGAAGATTTAGGAAGATGTGAACAATGAGCCAAGACCAGCCACTCATATAGAAAAGCCACTGTTAACAGCTTGGGTGTGCCTGTAAATTGGGTGGGGCGGAGCCTCAGGGAAACACCCAGTGGTGAGTAAAGAGTGTGAACCAGGTTGATGGAGTCTCAGATATAGCTCCCACCTGTATGCTCTGTGGCGAAAGGGCTCAGAAAAGGCACACTGACTTCTTCCTACCTTTCTGTCTGTGAGAGAGCCTTAGCCTGATGCCAGATACTTCCGTTCCTCCCCATAAGCCACTCGTGCCTTTCAAGCTGCTACTCCAGTTGTGCTGGAGCTCAGAGGGAGTGCATCGGAATAAGTTTGGCATTTAAGAGGAACTGTTTGGGAATCTAGCAGTTTTTTGCAGTCAGAAGATATGGGGACTTACCTCCCTAGCACTGGAACCCTGGGCTGGTGGGCCTGGTGTGGAACTGGGCCCCTCACTCCCAAGATATTCCTCCCAAATTTTTATCTACAACACGTGAGTGTGGGATCAGCCTGTTCTGCATCTCCACCCCAACTTCCAGTCTGGATGGATGTGGTTTCTTTAATTTCATAGTTGGTAGACTTCCATTCAACTCAATTTCTGACAGTTTTGAGTGATAGATGTCCTACAGTCTAGTTGTAATTTCGATGTGGTTGTGTAAGGAGGCAAGCCATGTTTACCTATGCCTCCTTCTTGAGTAGAAGTCTACCAGTTTATTCTTGTGTTGTTGATGGTTTCCTTTACTGCATGAAAGGTTTTTAGTTTGATGTAATCCCAGTTGTCTACTTTTTTTTGTTTCCCTTGCATTTGGAATCAAATCCGAAAAACCCCAATGAGTCTGACATCCAGAAGCTTAGTGCCTATGTTTCCTTCTTTGTACTTTACTGTTTCAGGTCATACATTCAAGTCTTTAATCTATTTTGAGTTAATTTTTATGTATGGTGTAAAATAGAGGTCTACTTTAATTCTCTTGGATATGGCTGTCCAGTTTCGCCACCACCGTTTTTTGGAGAGACTTCTCTTTTTCCATTGTATATTCTTGTGTTGTGTCGCACTGAGTTGTCTGCATACATGCAGAGTTATATTCTGTTCCATTTGTCTGTGTCTGTTTTTCTGTCAATGCCATACTGTTTTGATTACCACAGCTTTGCACTGGAGTTTGAAATCAGGGACCATGATACCTGTGGCTTTGTTTCTTTCCTTTCCTTTTCTTTTTTTCTGAATATTGCTTTCACTATTCAGGGTATTTTGTGGTTCCATACATACTTGATAGTTTTTTATTCTATTGTTGTGAAAAATGTAATTGGGATTTTGATAGGGATTGCACTGAATCTGTAGATTATTTTTGGTAACATGGAAATTTTAACAATGTTAATTCTTCTATTCCATAAACATGGAATATCTATTCATTTCTTTGTGTCTTCAATGTCTTTCAACAATGCCTTGTTGCTTTCAGTGTACAGGTCTTTCAGCTTCTTTGTTAAGTTTATCTAGTTATGTAAATCTCTTTGTTGCAATTATAAATGGGACTGTTTTCCTCATTTCTCTTTGTGACAGCTCATGGTTAGTTATACAAATGAAACAGAGCTGGGTTCTCAGTTCCTTGGGAAGGAAAGAAGTTTGCTGATGGCAGTATCTTGTGTTTCTGCATCTGCGTAAATGATGGTGGCTTGTAAAACACTACCAGCAGTCCCTGGCTCTGAAATTTGCTGTGGAGAAGACCAACAGACACTCTGGTCTTCTGCCTAACAGTTCTCTAGGAGTCCATATCTACACTGTTGACCAAGTGACAGAGGACCTTGGACAACTCCCTGAGGAGGTGACTGTCATTGGAGGGTCCACCTCTCCCTTGCCATTATGGATGGGTGCAATTCCAGAATACTATAAGTTCCCTCAAGGGGGTAAATGTATCAATATAAAATGGAAAATATGATATCTGTGAAGAAACAAGATTAAAAAAAAGCTTACACTATTTCTCAAAAACTGCAACAGATTTTTTTGTATATTGATTTTGTATCTTGCAACTTTACTGTAATTGTTTATTATTCCTAATAAACTTTTGGTGGAGTCTTGAGGGTTTTCTTTTTTTAAAAGATTTTATTTATTTATTTCTAGAGAAAGGGAAAGGGAAGGAGAAAGAGAGAGAGAGAGAGAGAAACATCAATGTACAGAGATACATCGATTGGTTGTCTCTCACACCCCCCACAATTGGGGGCCTGGCCTGCAACTGAGGTATGTGCCCTGACTGGGAATTGAATCAGTGACCTTTCTGTTTGTAGGTCAGCACTCAATCCACTGAGCCACACCAGCCAGGGCGAGAGTTTTCTAAATGTATGAAATCATGTCATCTGCAAATAGCAACAGTTTTACTTCTTCCTTCCTAATCTGAATGCCTTTTATTTATTTATTTTTTTGCCTAACTGCTCTGGCTAGTACTTCTTGTACTATGTTCAATAAAAGTGGGGAGAGTGGGCATCGTTGTCTTATTCCTGATCTTAAATGATTTCAGTTTTTCATCACCAAGTATGATGTTAGCTATGGGCTTGTCATATACCATATTTTTCAGACTGTAAGATGCACTTTTTTACCATATTTTTGGCTTCAAAAGTTTTTTTCCTCCTCTAAAACCTAGGTGCGTCTTATGGTGCAGACCCCAGATGCACCTAGGTTTTAGAGGAGGAAAATAGGGGAAAATTTTTTGAAGCAAAAAATGTGGTAAAAAGGTGTGTCTTATAGTTTGAAAAATACAGTATTATCTTTAGTATGTGAATGTACTTTCCTTTTATGCTGATTATTAATGACAGTTTTCATCATAAATTAATGTATCTTGTCAAATGCTTTTTCTGCATTCATTGATATTTTTATCCTTCATTTTGTAACGTCCTCTAACACGTTGATTCATTTGTAAATGTTGAACCATTCCTGCAACCTTGTAATGAATTCCAGTTGACAGTGGTGTATGATTGTTTAATGTATTATTGTATTCAATTTGCTAGTATTTTGTTGAGAATTTTTGCATCTATATTCATCAGATTTATTGGCCTGTTATTTTCTTTTGTGTGTGTATGTGTGTGTTATCCTGGCCTGTTTTTGGCATCATGGTAATGCTGGACTCATTAAATGAGTTAGAAAGCATTGCCTCCCTTCAATTTTCTAAATAAATTTGAGTAGGATGGGTGTCAAAGCTTTTTTGAATGTTTGGTAGAATTCTCCAGTGAGGCCATTTGATACTGGACTTTTGTTTTTTGGAGGAGGTTTTTGATTACTGTTTCTATTTCCTTACTAGTGATTGGTCTTTTTAGGTTTTCTATTTCTTCATGATTCAGTCTAGGAAGGTTATATGATTATAAGAATTTGTGCATTTCTTCTAGGTTGTCCATTTGGTGGTACATGGCCTTACATAGTATTCTTTTATGATGTTTTGTATTTGTATAGTATCATTTGTAACTTGTCTTTTAAAAAATCATTCCCTGAGGATATGTTTTGTAATTGATTTTAGAGAGAGGGGAAGGGAGGGAAGAGAGAGGGAAAAACAGACTGACAGACATCAATGCGACAGGGAAACACTGATTGGTTCCCTGCTGTATGTGCCCGACCAGGGATCAAACCCACGACCTTGGTATGTGCTTTGACTGGGAATTGAACCCGCAACCTTTTGGTGTACGGGAGGATGCTCCAGTCAACGGAGCCACCTGGCCACAGCTAAATTGTCTTTTATTTCTTGATTTTATTTATTTGAGTGTTTTTTTCTTTCTGTTTTAAGTCTACCAAGGGATGTGCCAGTTTTATTTATGTGTACAAAGGATCAGCTCTCTGTTTCATTAATGTTCTCTACTGTCATGTCTCTATATTACTTATTTCCATTCTGGTTTTTATTATTTCTTTTCTTCCGCTGACATTGGGCTTTGTTTGTTCTTCTTTTTCTAGCTCCTCAAGGGATAATGTTCTATTGTTTATTTGAGATTCCTCTTGTTTCTTGAGGGAGGGCTGTATATTTATAAAATTCCCTCTTAGTACTGTTTTTTTTTACATCCCAAAGATATTGGTATGTCATATTTTCATTTCACTTTTCTCTGAATCTTTTATTTTCATTTTTATTTTTACACTGAGGCAATAGTTGTTCAGGTTGTTTAATCTCCATATATTTGTGATTTTTCCCTTTCTTGTAGTTGATTTCTAGTTTCACACAATTGTGGTTGGAAAAGATGCTCGATGTGATTTCAACCTTCTTAAATTTATTGAAACATTTTTTTGTGTCCCAGCATACACTCTATCCTGAAGAATGTTCTGTGTGCACTGAAGAAGAATGTGTAATCTGTCACTTTGCAATGGAAAGTTCTGAAAATACCTATTACGTTTATGTAGTCTAATGTGTTATTTAAGGCCAATGTTTCCCTGTTGACTTTCTGTCTAGATGATCTATCCATTGTTGTGAGGTATTGAAATCTTCTATTATTGTGTTGCTGTCTATTTCTCCTTTTATAGCTCTATTAATAATTGCTTTATGTATTTTGCTGCTCCAAAGTTGAATGCATATATATTAATAAATGTAATGTATTCTTTCTGGATCATCTCCTTTATAATTATATGTCTCTTCTTACCATTTTTGTCTTGAAGTCTATCTATATTGTCTGACATCAGTATGGCTGCATCACTTTTCTCTGGGTCCCGTTTGCTTGGAGTATCATCTTCCACACCTTCACTTTGAGCCTATATTTGTCATTGGAACTAAGATAAGACTACTGAAGGAAGCTTACAGCTAGGTCTTATTTTTTAATCCATTCAGCTACTTTGTGCCTTTGATTCGTGAATTCAACTCATTTACATTTAGGGTGATGACTGATATATGAGGATTTACTCCTGCCATTTAATTATTCGTACTCTGATTGCTCTGTGTCTCCAATGTTTCTCGTCCCTTGTGTTTCTGTGTGCTACTTTAATATGATTTTTTTCTCCATTTCCTTTTACTGTATATTGTATCTCAGCTTTGGATTTTTGATTTTTGTTTTGTGGTTACCATGAGGTTCGTATAAAACATATTATAGATAAAAATCATCCTTTTTCTTCTGACAGCATCTTATTTTCACTTGCCTATACAAGTTCATTCCTTTCTATACTCCACTTCTGCATTTCTGTAGTTACAAATTATTCATTTTTATGTTGGGCATTCATTACCTAACTGAAGTAGCTCCAGTTATTGCTCATGCTTTTTACCTTTTATTCTTTATGTTATAATTAAATGTTTAGAGTCTGTTCTGAAACACAGTTGCAATTTGCTGCTTCTGTTTGTCACCTTACTCAAAGTTTTATATATTTTTGTCTTTTTATTTCAGGTAGAAGAGCTCCTTACAACATTTCTTGTAATGCAGGTTTTGGGATGGTAAATTCCCTCAGCTTTTATTTGGGAAAACTCTTATTTGTCTTTCATATCTAAAGGATAACTTGCTGCACAGAGTATTCATGTTGTTGGTTACTATCTTTCAATATTCTGAATATGCCATTCCATTTCTCAGAATTTCTGCTGAGAAATCTGGTAATATTGTATGAGATTTCTTTTGTAGCTTACTGTCTTCTTTTCCTCCCCTCTGTTTGCCTTGATAATTTTTTTATCATTAACTTTTGATAGTTTTAATATATTGTGCCTTCGAGAAGATCTTTTGTGTTGAGATAATTAGGTGTTTTGTTAGCTTCTTGTACTTCTGTGTCCAATTTCTTCCCTAGGTTTGAAGAGTTCTCATCAATTATTTTTTTGAATAGGTCCTCTGTTTCCTTCCCCCTCTCTTGTCCTTCTGGTATACCCATTATCCTTGTGTTACCCTTTCTAATGGAGTCAGACAGTTTGTTAATTCTCTTTTCCATATGATTTGCTCTATTTTCAGTGATTTCTAATGCATTCTTTACCTCACTTATTTAGTTTTTCCAATCCAGAATTTCTGTTTGGTTCATTGTTATAGTTTCAATGTCGTTGGTATAGTACTCCTTCTGTTCATTAATTTTAATGAGCTCATCAAACTGCCTTTCTGAGTTTTCTTTTATGTCATTGAGTTTCTTCATGACAGCTATTTTGAATTATTTATCATAGACCACAATGTCTAAGACTTTGAGTTTGTTTTCTGAAGAATTATCATTTTCTTTTTGTGATACTGTGTTCATGGTTGGTGCTTAATGGGTGGTTGCTGTACTTAGGCATCTGAAGTAGCAGACACCTTTCTTATTTAGGTATCGTTTTGCTTTTAACAATTCAGCAGGTTTGTAATCAGAGGCTTTTCTTTTGTTTTCCAGTGACTACAGCGCAAGCTTACATTAAATTCTATGTCTCCCTCTGGTCATCACAAAGCCTGTAGCAGAGGTGCCCAACCTGTGGCCCAGGATAGCTATGAATGATGCCCAACATAAAATCATAAATTTATTTGAAACCTTTTTTTTTTTTTTTGCTCATCAGTTTTCATTAAGTGTTTGTGTATTTAATGTGTGGCCCAAGACAACTCTTCTTCTTCTAGTGTGGCCCAGAGATTCCAAAGGGTTGGACACCCCTACTAGGGATGTTTGTGCTCACATCATTCCTATTCTTACTTAAAAAATAGTCTATTTGTAGTTTGGGGAAGGAGTAAGGCACTTATTCCTCTCAGAGTAAAACCACCAGATCCCAGCCTTAATCCACTAGAGCAAGTTAGTTGTCACACCACTGAGAAGCACAGAGAAAACTCATAGCATTCATCTACTCAGCCCAAATAACCCTTTATACTCAACAATGTCTAGAATAGTGATGTGGCCTCCCAATTGTTAATTCTAATATTCCATGACAACAAGTATTCTCAAGATTTTCCTGGTATTTTCGATAAGGAGCCTTAAGTCTTAAACAGAGTACTCTTAGCGTTCAGTAGCCACCCACCCTTGGTCTCCAACTACCTGTATGTTTTTTTTAGTGATCAGTATAATTATTTTGTAAGCAAATATAACATTCAAGAAGCAGGTTTTTCAGTGATGGGGAAATCTGATCTCCTGTTTTTAATCCATTTACTATTTCTTTTTTGTTATTTTAAAGGTTGCTGTTTTTACCGGGGCTGCTAGCAATCACTAAGTCCTCCTTGTGATTTTTCTGTCCTCTCTTTTTTTTTGCCAAAGGGTGTCATATATCTGTGGGTCTGGAAAAAAATCTCATTAACTGGGCCAATTTACAATACCTAAAGATTGGATTGTCAAATAAGACTCACAGAAATAGAGGCCTTACCTAGTGAAAAGCTTTACTGATAATTTCAAGGACAGAGGCAATGAAAGGGCCAGGGGAAGCAGGGAGAGGGCCAGAACCACCAGGCTCAACTTCCTGGTGTTTTCTGGACATACTGAACCTGGTCTGACCTGGGTGAACATGTAAGGTCTCTAAGCAACACACATACTTTACGTCATGCACACAGAAGATAGCTACCTCAGTCATGAAACATCTCTATTTCACAGATAGTATACTTTCCATGACATGTTCCAGGGAGCCATGCTCCAAAACTAAAGATTCCAGATTTGTTTACGAAGATCAATCACAGCAACCAGATCTATCCTGCTAAAAGCAGTCCAAAGACAAAGACTCTTCCTAGATAGTAAATACCATTAGTGACTTTGTTCTGTTTGTTTTTGCCAGGAAATCTGTAGTTGATGTTTATAAGATATGAGTTCTTTCTTTTCAAGGAGCTTATCCAGTTACTAGAAAAAATATATTGTAGACATGCTACTTGTTTATTTTGCTCCCCAAAATTATGAGATTTTCTGATAAGTAATATATTCTCTGTCCTCAAGACAGAGGTTTTTCATGGTGAAAAGAAAGAAAGAGCACAGATGGACTACAGAATCATTATCATTCTCATATAGTCCTGAATTCAATTTCAAAATATCATGAGCTCACGAAGTATGAGATTATACATATACTCCCATTAAAAGAAATCTAGGCATCTTGAATAAATGGAAACTAGAAATCTAGGCCTCAGGCATAAAATGTACAGGATGACCTCATCTGTTCCTAGCAGTATTTATACAGTTATGTGCCACTTACTGACATGGATATATTCTGAGAAATGCACCATTAGGTGATTTTGTCATTGTGCGAACATTATTGAGTATACTTACACAAACCTAAATGGTGTTGCCTGTACCAGCTGTACAGCATGTTACTACACAAAACACAGAATTAAATCAAGCAAAAGAGAAAATGATGCAATCAAGAGATGTGGTAAGCATGAGATGTACATGGCTACTTCTAAAAGCAAACTTCTTATTTATAATTAGAAAGAGCACACTCTAAAATAACAATGAAAAGCATAGTGTAGTAAATATGTAAACTGGTAACACAGTCATTTATTATTATTATCATCAAGTATTATATACTGTACATAGTTATATGTGCTTTATTTTTATACAACTGGCGAAGAACACAGTGGGTTTGTTTACACCAGTCTCACAAGCATGTGAGTAACACACTGCACTACAATGTTAGGATTGCTATGATGTTAGTAGGCAATAGGAGTTTTTCAGCTCCATTATAATCTTAGAGGACCACCATTGCATATGTAGTCCATCATTGACCAAAATGTGTTACCTAGTGCACCGCCATAACAGCACCAAAAGTAGAAAATACTTACATGTCATCAATGATAAAATAGACAATTAAATTGTGGTATATTCCCATAATGGACTTCCATTCCATAATGAGAATCAACTAATTACTGCTCTATTCAATAATGTGGATGAGTCTCATAAACAAAATGTTGAGCCAAAGAAGCCAGACACAATTGAGAATATATTACATGATTCAACTGTATTAAATTAAAAAACAGGAAAAACTAATCTACAGCTTTTTTTAATCCTTACCCGAGGACATGCTTACTGATTTCAGAGAGAGGGGAGGAAGGGAGAGAGAGAGGGAGAGAATCATTGGTGCAAGAAACATTGATTGGTTGGTTGCCTCTCATACGTGCTCTGACCAGATAATGAGCCCTCAACCTTGGCAGGTGCCCTGACTGGGAATTGAACCCATGGCCTTTCATTTTATGGGACAACGCTCCTACCAGCTGAGCCACACTGACCAGGGTTAATCTATAGTTTGAACTGTCAGGAGAGTTGTTACCTTCAGCAAATACTGATGAGGAGAACGTTAGCAATGCTCTGTATCTAGATTCGGGTGTTGATTACATAGGTATCTTCACTTTGTGGAAATGCATCAAATTTCATCAAATTCATCAATTCTTAGTTATACACTAAGAAGTTGTTCACTTTTTTGCATTTATACCATACTTTACTAAAACATTACTTAAGAACAAAACATGAGGTAGATCTATATTTATTGATATGTAAAAATCCCCAAGACATGTTGTTGAGTTTTCAAAAAAAGGTAAGTTCCCAATCAATATATAGACTATGTACCATTTGTGTAGTATTAAAAAGTTGATAAAACAATAATAATAATATACAGACACACACACAGCAAAATAAAAGTGATCTAGAAAGATGGTCAGCCACCATTCTGGTGTGTATCCCTGGGAAAAGAAGTATGTGTTGGGGAAGGAGAGGCTAGAAAACATATGGACTCTTCTTAACCTATGAAAATTTAACATTAGACAGCAAAAATGTTTTCATGTAATACTCATAGAATTACAAATAAATATTACTAAAAGGCAGGATTGTTCTAAAATCTGATGTGCAAATGGTTCCTTAAATAAGTCTAAAAACCCTAGTGCACCATTGGCGGGAATGCAGTCTGGCGCAGCCACTGTGGAAAATAATATGGAGTATCCTTAAAAAATTAAAAATGAAACTTCCTTTTGATCCACCAATTCCACTTCTGGGAATATACCCCAATGATCCCAAAACACCAATACCAAAATATATATATACCAATATATATACCAAAAAATATATACACCAATATATATATAATACCAATATATATACCAAAATATATATATACCAATATATATAATACCAAATATATATATATATTTTATATATACATAAACACACACACACATATGGACCCCTATGTTTATAGCAGTGCTATTTACAATAGTCAAGATTTGGAAACAGCCTAAATGTCCACCAATATATGAGTGGATAAAAGAGCTGTGGTATATTTACACAGTGGAATACTATGATGCAGTAAAAAAGAAGAAACCCTTGTATTTTGTAGCGGCGTGGATGGACCTGGAGAAAATTATGCTAAGTGAATTAAGCCAGTCAGTGAAAGAAAAATATCACAGGACCTCACTTATATGTGGAATCTAATGAACATAATAAACTAATGAACAAAATAGTAAAAGAAGCCCAGATATATGAAATAGACTGACAGCTGCCGGAAAGGAAGTGGTGGGGACAGAATGAAAGATGGTAAAGGGTTTAACCAAAGAACATATATGCATACCCATGGACATGGACAACAGTACAGGGATTGGCATGAGGAGGGGAGAGAATGGGGCTGAATAGAAGGAGGGAAAGGCAGGAAAAGGGGAAACAACTACAACAGCATAAACAATAAAAATAAAATAAAACAGAAACTTTTAAAATACTAAGGTACTTTTGTGAAAAGCTCAAGACTTCCAGAGACTGCAGACACCAAAGTTATCTAACCCAACAATTAGAAATATACTTTTATACATCCATGTAGAACAAACCCTTTTCTAGGACCACTTCATAATCTAAAGGATTGCAAAACTTTGCTGAACCCTCTCTTCGTGGAAGGATCCTACTGTCCTATTTTTTGCTTAAAACCTTTTCTGAAAACTTTAAAAGGAGTGATAAAAGATTAGAAACCTATATTGCATTATTTATATTTTTCTATACCTTTAGAAGGAATGTGCCACTCAATAAATCTTTCTTTAATACTGTTCTTGAGAATAACTTTCATCTTTGCGTACCTATAGGTAGTCAAAAGAAAGTATGTGCTAAAATGTTAAAAATCAAGTCTATACTTTTGTCAGGGAGAGAGTGAGGAAAAATTAGCTCAGTTTATACTTTACTTAAAGTTGAATACAATTAATCACCATCTCTGACCCCTACATAGAGGCGCCAACACACACAAATAAACAGATACACAATATCACTTTCATACTCTAGTAACAGTGGCAGTAAGGTTACATTCTATGGATCTGTCTTTCAAATGATGCAGGTCCTCTCTGGGTTCTAATCCTTTCCATTCTCTAGTAGTAAAAGGAATTGAGTGTGTACTGTCCAGTGAGATGTCACATAAAATTCATTACAGAACTAGGCAATCTTAGAAAATCCGGAAGAGAGAGCATACTCTATATAGATTCATACAGAAAATTTTAAGACAGATATATCTATAGTGAGAACTGCAATCCTAAGAGTTGCTCAGCAAACTCTTCTCAAAAATAGGAACACAACACCACTTCAATCCTCTTTTTATTAACTGCAGTTTCTGTAAATAAGGCTTTCTGCTCAAGACAACACTGTGACTTCAGTAAGAAGAGAGTAGCTTGGTATTTACCAAGGAGAAGTATTATGAAATCTTCCTCTTAAAGCTGTGTAAAATGTGAATTTGTTTGTAAAATATTCCACAGCTTGAGACCTCGTCACTTCAGAGATCACAGAAGTAAACTCTCCCAAACGAGGTACATGATTGAGGCTTTGAGAGCCCTGAGGCTTCAGGGCATTTCCTGTAATAAGTTCATGAAATAAATGTATTGGGCTCAAACGCTATGGCTTCCTGAAAATGAATATAATTATAAAAATGCAAAGCCATAAATTAATGTGTTCATACGTAATATCCACATTTGAATCAGATTACCACCTGCCTACAATGTCGCATCTGTGCTAACTGATCAAATGACATTCTTTCAAATGTGACTTTCTCGCCATCCCCAACAAAACCCCACTTCTGCTTGTTTCTGATCCACAAACAAAGCCAATCATTCTATTTTAACACTATTCAATATAGGTTAAAAAATACAAGAGAAATATCAAGTATGGTACCAGATAAGCTTTTGAAAGGATTAAAAATTCAACCTGTATTTCTGATTTCCTATGAACCTGAATTCCAAATCCCACAAACAGAACTTAAATGACCAAAATACAAGTTTAGAGGCAGTTAATATCAACACTTAAAAATAAAGTGTTGAGGCTCACTACTAAGTATTCCAGTAAATGATCAAAAGCCCATTTTAAAATTTCCCCTTACTCAATTTCTTCAGCTTGTGATCCCACATTTTTATAGGTGAAATCCTTCTTCCATTTTCACTGTAACTGCTTATTAGTGGACTCATTTTGTGCGTGGTAACAGACGGCGCCCTGGGAAGTCGGGCTACATACCCAGCGCTGCTACTTTGATGATGACGGCCTGAATGTTGGATGATATCATCTCTCGGAGCAAGTCTTCTTGGTTTCTCTGCCAAAGGTAAGCTAAAGGCTGCAGATTAAGCCTTTTACACCTATAAAGTAAAATGAAAAAATCGGATGATATCTTAATGTCCTATACTTGGATCCATAGCATAGCAACATTGATTTTAATCATAATGCTTCTCTCAAGGATTTTAGCATTTAAAATGCTTTAAAAGCATGCTTTGTATTATGAAGTTTATATATACAAAATAAACATGTTTAATTTCCATATACTATGCATAAACAGATAAAAATAAAATCTCCAGGCAGATTAGAAGTATTAATTTTAGTAAGACTCTCTGTAAGTTTAGAATTTCATGCAAAAGAGCTCCCAAATACCAATGGATAATTATTCTTGTTTTTAGAACTTCCCTGGGTATCCCAATTGCCAAGCATATGCAAACAGGCAAATAAAATATGCCTCATAAAATAATCATGTCGATTACATTTACAATACCTATGGTTGAACATTCTTATCTACTAATGAAAATTTAAAAAAATAATTTAACTCTGTGAAAAGAAAATAAGAAGAACAAAAGAACAATCCCTGAGGTATATGGGGCACCTGCTCTGCTGGGGCATTGCACTACGTCCTGTACCTTATGGTGCCATAAAGACCACGGGTGTTGGAGTCAGGACAAACCTGGGCTTGAACCCTCCTTCTGCACTCACTACCTACATGACTTTGGCAAGTCAGATATATGCAGTAATATTGTGATAACTATGCATGGTGCCAGCCAGATTCTAGACTTACCAGGGTATCACACTGTAAGTTATATAAAAGTCTATTATGCTATATGCCTGAAATTAATATAATACTAAATGTGAACTGTAATTGAAAATTAGAAAATTAAAATAAAAGAACATTCATGATTCATGGGAAAAAACCCCAACTAAGCTCTAGGTCTTTAGTTTCCTAGTTCATAAGCAGGGACAAATATATTTGCTTTCCAAGTTCTTGAGATGGTTAAGAGATTAGAAAGCGTAGGCATCCTTCACTCCTCTTTCTTCACGTTCCTCATTCAATCCACGACAGCGCAGGCTATGATCACTTCTCACCAACTCCACTACTAACACCTGGTGGTAGTGAGGCCCCATTATCTCTCATGTCGATATCCTCCTAACTTCATGCCCTCTTTCTATCCTTGCCCTTTCAAAATCAGTTTTCCATGCAGAACCAGTGTTATCGTTTTAAAACATGAAACAGATCATGGGACTCCTCTGCTCAAAACCCTCTTCATCACTCCCAGTAAAAGTTCTTAGAATAGACCTGCATGGTTAGTTCTCACACTGCATCTCCTACTACCCTCCCCTCAGACCACCTGCCACCCCGACCCTCCTCACTGTTGCCTAATACTAGCCATGCTCCCTGCCTTCTTCACTTGCTTCACGCCATTGCTTAAATGTCACTTTCTCAAGGAGGACTAAAATTGATTAAAAGTAATATAAAGAATGTGGTACAATGCCTGGATGAACAGGTATTTGATAAATGGAAGTCAGAACCAAGTGACTTGCCCAGGTCACACAGTACATGTCTGAATCAGATTTCAAAGAAGAATTATAGCTCTAAAACCTGTCATCCCTAATGTTGGTAAGGTTACCTGGCTGACTACTCCAGCCCATACTGATCTCTCCTTCTCTTAGAAAACCCCAAACTTAGTAGATCTGCCACACATTTGGTCATTTACTTGTGCAGGGCCTTAAAAATAATACGATTTTTTCATGTATGTATACCCTGACTTTCAAAGGAACAAAAACCTTCCTTACCACAGAGACTATTTTATATAATTATCCTTTGTTAAGTGTCCCAGAGCATACGGAGCAATGTTGAGGAAGTTAATATAAAACTGGTAAAACTGAAACTCCCGATGTAACACGAGCATCACAGTTCTTGCTGTCCTCTCTCTCACCTATGTTTAAGGCCTACTAATCAAACTAGGCTCTACTGTTTTTAGCTGAGATTTTTTTATGAAAAAAAAATGTTATTTGTTTATGTCCTTACTGCAAAATTCTTGATTGTTGCTTTGATATCTACAATCTGTTGACTATTTGTAGACTTAAGTCAAACTTCTTGACCTACTTAAATTTTTCAACAGTTCAAAGTACCACGCCTCAAATACATTTCCTCTGTGAATCACTGCTGCATTTGAGCTTGTGACATTTAATAAATGCATTATATCTTGAAAATATAATGATGCAACACAAACTACAAATTGAAGACAGGCTAATTCAAAACTGAATTTGGAGACCATTGGACTCCCAATGATGCTGCTTTTAAATTTTCAAGGATAAAATTATTGTAGATATGCTTTATGGTATAAAATTTGGACATTTTAACCATGTGCTGAAGTGAACCTAGGCAGCATTTTGAGAACAGTGTTGCCTCTCCGTCCATTAGTACACCGTGGGCCTTCTTCCAGAGAGCTTCCTAGCCAACGGCACGCTTTCACTTGGCTTCTTAAGTTTCATCAACAGATGTCAGCGCTGTGTACAGGTTGGCTACCCATGAACCCCGGGGGTTTGAACTTATTAAAAAACAGATTTGTAAGCTAAATAATTCTCAGAGAAGAAGACCTAAAAGCTGTTAAGAATATTATTATTTCTAAAGTGTGTCTTAAGGGATGTACAATTCAGATCCATCTACAGTTTAGTTGTTCTTAAATGTACACAGGCAGAATGTTAAGAAAAACTTCTCCAAAATACATGTTTAACCTCCTCCATTCACATTGCCACTCTTCAGAGATTCCAATATACCCCCAAATATGAGTCACATTACCCTTCACACAATTATGCTTTGCCTTGCATTCATGTCATTTACTTTTTATATTTTGTATTTTAACTGCCTTAAATTCACTGTGTAATAGGAGAAAGTAAATAATATAAAAATTAAAGTGTTCAAGTCCATTAATTACACTTTTTTAATGAGTCAATATGAAGGTTTCTTTGTCAAGAATATGAAAAATTACATAAATCCAGCTCTTATTTCTGTTCACCCTTTTGAATGGCAAAATTATTTATTTAGAGGCTAGGTTTTGCTTAAGATTAATATTAGAGTTCACATTTTCTTTTTGCTAATATTATTATATACAAAGCCTCTAAACAATATTATACTTATCCAAGTAAATTAAAAAGAATAAATCCATTCATGCTTTTTGTTGCCAAATCGACCTTAACTAATTATCATTTGACCTTATATTTTTCAATATTGGTCAGATAATGAAATGAACTGTTTTGGTATTTGTAGATACGGACAATGTCTTACTAGTGCTATATTATATCTTTTGGTGGGGGTGGAAAAGAGTGGAGAGTAACAACCTAAAAATTCTTTGAAAGCTGAATGGCTTTGTAATTATTTAAATCATAAATATTTTTAGCCAAAAACTGAATCCTAAGGACCAAAGGGGAGATTCCTTACTAAGCTTTTTTTTCCTGCAAGATATTACTGCATCACTGCATCCCTTCTACAAATTCCTGATTTTTATTACAAGTGATGAGCTAAAAGGGATTAAAAGGGTACACTCATTCAAATAAGGAAAAATTAAAAATAATACATCTGACTTTAAAAATCTTTGCCTAAATTTTTTATCATAAATAATGTATTTTTCCTTAGGGTAAGTTACAGTTTTCTCCACATGTGATAGAAGATTACAAAAAAGTAAAAGTGCAGCTTTTGTTACTTATATATATATACAGTTAATTCCACAGGGAATATAGAATATCATACCTATTTATTATTTGGATACAATTATATTTTTATTCATTCACATTCTTAAATGCACGTGTACTTAAATATAGGACAAATATTGTTCTCTTACACATTTTCTACCCGAACACGCTGATAGTCAGAAAGTATGGCACCCACTGATATCCCTTCCACTTCTTCTTTTTCCTGAAAATAAAGGAAAAAATATAACATCAAAAATAAACGAACATGTGACTCTTCATCAAGCTCTGACAAATGAACTGTATCTCATCTGGAAAACCACCTGGAAGGAGAGTAATTTACTGAAAGTGCAATCCACATGCAGGAAAAACAATACATATATTTAAGTCATCTTCTCAGCTGGTGGGAAATTAATTATTCTTTTTACTTAAAATCCAAATAACTAGAGACCATTTTCCATGGAAAAAGGCAGACTTAGGCAGCACTTCCAAAATGTTTTCTCACTTAACATACTTGTAGAGACTCATCAATGTTTCATGTAAAATTTTTGAGAAATTTCTAGTAAAGGGCAATATTTTCCCAGATTGTCTTTCTTTAAAAAATCAAGCCATGGCATAAGTGGATAAGGGAACACAATGACTTTTATCTGTAGCCTAGAAAAAGATGATTGACAAAAGAGAGAAGGACCCAGGAAGCAGAGACGGTAGAGTCATGGCCTGAATAACAGTATAGTACAGTTGGTAAAAAAAAATCTATGAGAGGAAGGAAGCAATGAATTATTATCAACAGAGTTACAACTAAGAACATCCAGCAGTACATCTGGCAGCGTCCCTCAGGGAAGAGGACCAGTCTACCCAGCATGCTCATTAATGATCTGGAGAGAATGTAAATTCCAATATGATCAAGTTTGCAGACGACACAAACCTAGGATGGATGAAACATAAAAGAAAGGAAGATCAATCAAGTACATGGATAGATATGGACAACTTGGGGATTTGGAAGGCTGGTCTAAGATGAGATTTAATGTAAATAAGTATAACATAATATACTTAGGGAAGAATAATACATAACACAGGTATAAACTAGGGAACTGTTATCTAGAAAATAGATATGAAGAAAGTGACTGGTGGGTAATTACCAGTAACAAACGGAATAGGAATTCTCTGAATAGGCATACAGTGAAATCCATCCTAGCATATGAAGTACAGAAGAAACTACTTCAGAGAGATGACTGCATTATTAATACTCTACTCTACAAACTTGGAAACCTACAAGGAAAACAGTAGTATTTCACATAAAAACAAATTAATATTTCAAGACATACTGAAATAACCCAGTGTGTCCTAAAAGGATGCCATAATAAAGAAACAAATATTCACAACAGGAATCTCTCATGTCTTTGGAGATAAAGCCAATTTAAAATTTTCCCTCCAAAATGATAGAGAAATATCTGCTAAACCTCCCCAAAATAAAATAACTCTTTTTATTAGATAAAGTTTCCAGGAAAAGAGCTATTTCCTTTACTTTCCTATTTCAGCAACTTTGAGAGAACATTGCTTATAACCTTTCTCTAACCTTCCTAGCTATTTTCTTTTTATAAACTTCATTGTATTCATTAGAAAAAGTCAAGGCATAGTGCTCCTCATTAAATGCAAATATGGCATAGATCGGGGAGTAGTGAGCAGTGTCACTGAGAGATCAAAATTTCAGTTCTGCCATTTAAAAAAAAAAATAAATGAAGTGCCAAGTGTGTGTGTAAGTGTGAGTATTTCTCTATAGATCATGGAAACAAAGACAAGAGGCACTGGTGTTTTTCTTTCAGTCAAACCAAAGTTAAAATAATAGTTGGTATTTATTATCCATTTAAAATGTGCTAACGTTCTATAGTTCTCACTTAATGCTCACTACAACCCTAAAATAATAATTATTTAATTCTCAGTTTACATGAATTCTCTGACGTCTTCTTCCACTTCCATCTCTTTTATCTTCTGCTTGATAATACCTAACAAATCAGATCCAGAATTATGTATCCAGCTGATTTCTGACTGTTCTTCAAAAGTCTAAATAGAGATCATTAGTTTTTTAATGTGAGAATCTTTGAAAAATAAGGGCAGTATAAAAAAATCTGACCTGAAAAGTTAAATGTTTACAAAATATTGTAGCAATAATACAAGAGGGTTAAAATTCTCAATGAGGAAAAACCAAAATGTGTACAATTGTGGAAAGCTCTTCCCTTGCAAGAAACAGGGAGAAAGCTAAAGATCCCATTTGGTTTTGCTACTATAAAATGCACAAAATAGCTTAGGAAAACCAGATGGGATCAAACATTGTGAGTCCTCTACTGTACCTGCCCAAACTTGATCTGAGGATGCCTGGTAACCATGGTTCAAGGCAGAGGTGGTGGTAAGCCAGCGAAGAGTTCACCCAAGAGTCCATAATTAAAATCTAACTAATGATTCGTTCATCAGTCATGATTACTACCAGCCATTAGAAATCCCTACCACTGACAAGCTCTGGTATTTATATAATTTCTCTGTGTTTCATTTTCCTGATCTTCACATAAAGTGAAGATAACAGTAGTTCCTTTTTTCTAGGGTTATTATAAAGATTGAATGAAATAATCCAGAGAAATAACAGTTTCCAGTGCCAAGTAAGCAATCAATAAATATCTTCTTTCATTATTATAATCTTCATTATTACAACTACTTCTATAACTACTTCTATTAATAGTTCTACTGTTAACTATTCCTGACCTGAGTACCATCACCACAACCACCACCACCGTTAATACTATGAATTAAAGGCCTAACTTGATACATAAAGCTCTTCATTCCTCAGTGTTGGACTTGCTCATGATCACTTCCCAACACTAGCCTACTAACCTGTGATGATTAATTTTGTGTGTCAATTTGACTTGGCTAAGGGATACCCAGACATATGGTAAAATGTAATTTCTGGCAAAGATTAGGATATGAATTGGTAAATTGAGTAAAGATAGCTTTAATCAAGGTGGAGGAACACCATTCCAATGGTTGAGGGCCTGAAGAGGACAAAAAGGCAGAAAAAGGGTGCATTTACTCTCTGCTTAAGCTAGGAAACCCAACTTCTCCTGGGCTCAGACATGTTCTTGAGTATTTGCACTTGGACTGGGATTTGCTTCATTGGCCCCCTGTTTCTCAGGCTTTGGGGTTTGAACTGGAACTACACCACCAGTATTTATGCTTTCAGCTCAGCTTGCGAATGGTAGATGGAGGGACACAGCCTCTATAATCAGAATTGTCAATCCTTCATAATAACTCTCCTTTGATATGTTTTCGTCATCCTATCAGTTCTGTTTCTTTGGAGAACCCTAATACAATTTGGACAGAGTGAAGAATATGGGCCAAAGCCACACAACAGAGGCTTGGCACACAAGGGATAGTCGAAAAGCACATACCAAGAACTGGAAGAGAAAAAGGCTAAAAAACTGAGACCAGACTGCTCAGAAATGTGCCCCGCATCCTGAAGGCAACTGACAACCTCTCCCCGTAGGATTTTTTAAAATATCAACTCATTGAGGTGCAATTTACATACAATAAACAGCATCCCCAATCTTTATCGATCAATGTAAAACACACATGAGAAGCTGGTCTCAGCATCTCTCTGACCTGCATGACCAACCCTAACAATAGAGAAAGCACCTGCAGAAGTAAACACCAACTGGCGCAAACATAGCTTCATTATTACCACTACTTCTACACCTACTTACATGCAAAATGATAGTTACACCAAGGATTTATTCAGAAGGAGTCAATACACCAACATTCTCTTTAAGAATCCAAGGGCTGAATACAGATGGTCAACCATGCTTCTTACAATACATTTTAATTGTTAATGTGGAAGATTCTCAGCAATCTCTGTTTCTCCACTGAGATTGGGATTCACTATGTAGAAAAGAGCTGATTTATTCAAAACTGGTAATGTTGTATGCATGCACATGCTAAACATGTATAAATAAAGCCAAGCCTTTGGCCTTTTAGATAAAATACAAGGAATGTCATTCTGATAAGCCTCTTTTTTTCTTAAGGAGAGAAAGACCATACCTTCTTTCTGAAAGAATGCATAGCACACTGCTAACAGTAATGAGTTACCCCAGAGAGCAGGACTGAGTGAAGAATGAGAAATGGGAAAAGGGACTTAAACTTTTTACTATATCTAACCTTGTTTTTCTTGATTTTTAATCAAGTATAACAAGAAATTTCTAAAAATTTACATTTATTATAAAAAAGGAAGTAAGGATAATGTTAATAAACAAATTATTCAGTTCTACATAGCTTTATTTCTTCTACAAGATTCCGGCTTTTGAATATTCTGAGTAAAACACTTGAATTGTGAGTTAGGTTATAGTAGAAAAACAAAGATTAAAAAAACCCCAAACTTTAGTTTATATGTTTCTGCAGAAGAAGACAGGAACTGTAAGGAAATTTTAGGCATAGAAGTTTGAGAAGAGCCATGAAAATTACCAGTATCTTTTCCTGGGCAGATGTTAGTGACTGTCAGACCCAAAATCTATGTATGGCTCCACTACAGCAATTTGGGTAAGCAAAAAAAGGAAAAGAAAAGAAAACACCAACAACAATAACAAAACCCACCACACCGCGCCGACCAAAAGCTGCTGCATTGGCGGGGAGAGGAGAGAGAACAGAGGACTCAATATAAAGGAAAATAATTTTGGAAAAAAATTTATCACAAGAAAAAAGGGAAGTTGTAGGAATTATCATGTGTACAAAATAGAATTTAATGAAACAAATGAATGAAATAAACAAACATGAAGATAAAATAGTATGAAAAAAGAAGATAGTCTGAAAAGAAAAGCAGGTAAAAATAGAGACCTAGACTTTTTTTAAAAGGACTGTAAAAAGAAACACAATCAGAAATATAATTTTTGCATGAAAAGTAGTAAAGATCCAGAATTTGTAACAGAAAAACAACATTGCAAGGTGGAAAATATAATGGAGATGCTTGCTCAGGTAATGGAAAAAACAATGAAAAGGTGAAATTTTGTACACAGGGAAAAATAAAGGATAAGAAAAAGAGAGCAGAAATTCAATAACTGCAATCAATGTTGATAAAGAAGAACAAAGAATGAATAAAATGCAATCAGTAATCAAGCTATCTTAGGAGAAAATGTTGCTAGAAGCATACCTGAGTCTTGATGGACAACAAGCAAAATTGACAGAGAAGGACCAACCTCTAGACATAAGCTGCCAAAGGCTGCATTTTAGAGCCAAAAAAAATTAACTTTAGGAAATATAGATATCTATATTCACAAATCCTTCCTTTCTGAAATCAAGTGAATAGGGGAAGTGTGGGCAAAAATACCTAAAAAGAAAGAATAACTTTTCACCTACATTGAGGTTATGGAGGAGCCTATACTACACATGATAAAGAACAGCTGCCAAAACACAATGCAATTTGCATCAAAAGGAAAGAAATGCTGAGAGTCAAACCACAACCCTCTGTCTTAAGAGCCCGGTGTAGAGTTGTAATTTTCTGTAGAATGCAGAAAATTCAAAGAAGCTCACTATTATCTCCCAACTTGCAAAGACAAGGATTAGACATGCACTAACAGTTATTCAAATGAATTTTGAAAATGCTAAAATTACAAGTGTGGTACTGAGCCAGGAATAGCCAAGTCAATGAAACAGAGCTGGATGCACGCCACAGACCTAGGCGTGCAGGAATGCAGTGTACGATAAGGTGGCAACGAGAGTGAAAACTGGTGGGAAAGGATTCTCTATGTAAAAATGATATTGAATAGCTTGCTGGCTAGTTAGAATAATAGAAATTTATATCTTTAGTTCTAGGATTTAAATAAACATAAATAAGTAAAAGCACCACCATCTAGAACACATAGGTGAATTTTCCCTGCTAATGGGAAAACCATTCTAAACATTTAGAAAAGAAAGAAAACAAGTCTGAAAGATCTCACCTAAGGACTATCGACTCTATCAACCAATCAACATCCCATAGTGAAAATGGGTAAAGTGACCCTGCCTCTGAGTGTCTCATTATCAGGACCCCAACCTATCTGGACAGCTTAAGGACTAGACCCTTTTTATCTGCACCATTAATTTTTACTCCTGCTTCATGATCATCATTACAGAATATGCTGTAATAGCTGCAGAAAACTCATGTCCTCTTCCAGGTACAATTATTTCTTCCTATTACAGTAAAACTCTTCAAAAAATATATATTTTTCTTCATATGCTCATAACCCATTTTCTTCTAAATCCACTCCAGGCAGTCTTGGCCTCTCATCATTCTACTAAAACCTCTCTAATGTCAACTAGTGATCACTAAGTTTGCCGAATTCAGTGATCGATTCTTTGTCCTTACTTTACTTGTTTTCTTCCTCCAACCTCAATGGTTACTCCTCATTCTTCCTTAGTGGCTCCTTGTCCACTTCATGGCCTATAGAAGTAAAAGTGCCCAGAGCTCAGTCTTTGGCTGTCTTCTCTTCTCTAGTTACATTCATTCCCCTGTGTTTCATTTGGTTGCATGATTCTAAATATTATCTACAAGATGATAACTCTTACTTCTCCGTGAGAATCCGAATCCAAATGTTTGCGCTAAGGTCTATCTGGGTTTCTTCTAAGTATCTCAAACTTCAAAGATTCAAAACAAAACTCGTGATTCAGGCACACAGACCCATCCTGCCTAGCTATCCTTCCACACAGCTCCTCATCTTAGGAAATGGCTCTGCACATATATCATTATTCAGGCCGACAATCTTAGAGTCATCCACGATTTTGCTTTCCCTTATAAACCACATCTAATTAAGCAATAGTTCTATTAGCTTCACCTTCCAAAAATATCCAGAATCCAATCACTTCTCAACTTCTCCAACACTACCACTCTAGTCCTAACCACCATCATTTCTCAGCTGGACTACTGCAATAGTTCCTTCTTCTTCACTACAGTTTACTTCCGCATATTAACCAGCAATCTTTCAAAGTAGTAATTGGAACACGTCGTCCCTGACTGAAAATCCTCCAATGGCTTCCCATACTCCTTCGGAGTAATAGCCAAGCTCTTGGTGGATAACATACACAGTTCTATACGACCTGGACCCTGCCAGCTTCTCCGATGCTACTGCCTACTGCTACCCTCCCACTTCACTTCAATGATCCACACTGGACTTCTTGTTGTTCCTCAAACACTTAAGCTTGTTTCCACCTCAGACACTCAGTCACCATGTGATAAATTATTTATATATATATATATATATATATCACATATACATATATTATATACGGTGATTTCCATATATATTATATGTCATATATATTTATATATATGTATATACACACACACCTATATAATCTACACAATCCTAATCCTCTATTTCCATTTGGTATCTGATTGTGACTGAACCTTGCATATTAAACAACTACTAAATAAGACTAAATAGAACTACTAAATAGGACAAATGATATGCCATTAGTCCTATTCTAATCACTAAAAGAAGTATGAAATAGACCAGGCAAATGAGTTATAACCTAGTCCTAAAGCCTTAAAAATGACTACACTTAAAATCAGCAATCTAAAGTACAAGGAACATAGATACAAGAGGACAGAAATGGGTTTCTACTATGAAATGTACCTGATGCGGTATTCTCATTTATATGCAAAACTCTACCACATCGCAGCTCAAAGGCTCCCAGCACAGAAACTGGGATGATGAAAGCACTCAGCCATATGGTAATAGTTATAATTACAAGTTTAGAAGGAGGGTTTAAAGGTGGAAATCTAGACCCAAATTAGATTTGTTCACTCAATATTCATTTGTCTCCATACTAAGAAGTTGGTTCACAAAGCCAACAAGATGAATTGAAAAGGAGCTGTCTTTCTTTTTTTTACAAATGAAATCTAGACCTACTTATTCTAAAGATGAGAAGATATGCAGCTTGCATTTATCGAGGATATTATTTTCTTTGAAAAATGCCTCAGTTACCAGTCTTATTCTGTTAATGAGTTCTTGCCTGTTGAGAAAAAAAAAATGATCTGCTGAATTTAAAGTGTTTTTCATCTGAAAGGCATTCTAACATTTATAATATGACCCATTCATTAAAGAAGCACACTTGCATCATATAGCTCTGAGTGGCGATATTTGGATTTCTGGGAACATGGCATTATTAAATAAGAAACATTTGTGAATGCCAATGATGTTCTAGGGCCTGGATAACAAAACAAGAAATTTATATGCCAGGAAAGCACTAAATGCTTTTTCCTTAAAAAAAAAAAAAAAAAAAAAAAGAGAAAATCCTTTTATTTGCAACAACATTGATGAAGTTGGATGGCATTCTTCACTTTAGCAGAGTTATACAAGTCCAGGTTAATAAAAATAACAGAAGTAAACTATTTTATGAAATTGACACTTAGAATTTCCATATATTCAGGCATCTGACTAACAAAATTTCTTTGACTTGTTAAAAAGGCTTTTGTCTTTCTTAGCATCACCAATATAAAACATTTTAAAATGGAAAATGATCACCATCTGGAGTTCTTCCATTAAACTGTGAACTCATGATAGAGTATTAGGTCCCTAAATTTGCAGCATTATTGTCTCCCTTTGTGAGCTCTCTCAATTAAAGAGGGAAAAAGTTGTTGAGGCTGAAAATTAAATGACAAAGAGACTGCAGTAGGTCATAATCACTTGTTATTTATTTCTGTTTAAAAGTAGCAATGTATTATTTTGAGTCTCCAATTTGGTTGCCACAGTATGACACTCCCAGTTTTGAATAAATTAGCAGTTTGCTACCTAGTGTGTCTCAACCTCAATGGAGAAACTTAGGAGACGGCTAGTTATCCAACACCAAATTTGACCTAGAGAGCATTATGCTAAGTGAAATAAGCTAGTCAGAGAAAGATTAGTACCATATGATTTCACTTATATGTGGGACCTAATGAATGAAATAAACTAACAAACAAAACAGAAACAGACTCATAAACATAGAGAACAGACTGACAGCTGTCAGAGGGGAAGGAGTTGGGAGGCTGGGTGAAGAAAAACCCCAAGCCCAAACCACAGACACAAACAGTACAGTGATCACCAGAGGACAGGGAGAAGAGGGTAAAGGGGGGATAAATGGTGATGGAAGGATGCTGGACTTGCGGTGGTGAGCACACAATACAGTGTACAGAGGATGTGTTAGAGAACTGTACTCCTGGAACATATATCATTTTATTAACCACTGTCACCCCAATATTCAATAAAAAAAGAAGTCTAAATGACAGTTGTTTTTTCCTTCAGTCTCCCAAGAATGTTCTTCTTGCTAAAAAAAGATGAGGTGATGCTTTGAGTACTTCTATGAAACTTTTAATAACAACAACCCAATAAATAAATAAAGGATTAAATTGTCAATCCTTGTTGGGAGAATAAAGCAACAACCAAGAAGTATTTATTTATAAGCAAACCAGTTCCATAAAACGTGTTTAAATCTGTTTAGAAGGTGCTGTCTAAACTTATTTTCTAAGCTTCTATGAAAACTTCCTTTGATTGGTTTGAGATAACCTTTAAAATGCAACTTCTGTGAAAGGGATTATTTATAATATATTTTTGAAATTATTCCAGCTTTACTGAGACAACAATTGTAACATATTAACACGTACAATGTGGTGACTTGATATATGTATACACTGTAAAGGGATTCTCCCTATCAAGTTAACATATCCAACACCTCACATATTTATCTTTTTTAAAATGAAAATATTTAAATTCCACTCTTAAAGCAAATTTCAATTACACAAGACAGCATTATCAACTACAGTCACTATGTTATACGTTAGGTCCTCAGACCTTATTCATCCCGTAATGAAGTCTGTACCCTTTTACCACCTTTGCCTACTCTCCACATGCCTCAGCCCTCGGTCACCACCTTTCCACTCTCTCTTTCTATGAGTTCAGCTTTAAAAGAAAAAAACATCCACACATAAGTGATACCATGTGGTATTTGTCTTCCTCTGTGTGAAATATCTATCACATTTTCTTCATCCATCATCTGTCAGTGGGCACTTTGGTTGTTTCCATACCTTGGCTGTTGTGAATAATACTGCAATGTACATGGGAGTACAGACGCATCTTTGAGATAATAATTTCATTTCCTTTGGATATATACCCCAAAGTGAAACTGCTGGGTCATATAGTAGTTCTATTTTTAATTTCTAGAGCAGCCCCCACACACTGCTTTCCACAGGGGCTGTACCAGTTTACATTCCCTCCAACAGTGTGCAAGGTTTCCCTTTTCTCCACGTCCTCACCAACATTTATTATCTCTTGATTTTTTTTGATAGTGGACATCCTAGCAAGGGTGAAATTATATCTCATCAGCTGTGATTTTCATAAGTTCACCAAATAAATCAGAGGTATCATTATTAGGAAAAGGACTCAGGTCTCTCAACATGCATTTCTTTCATTAAGGAAATGGAAATAAAAGCCTAGACCCAGCTCCTCCTGTGTTCCACCTTAACTCTCATCCCAACACCACACTCACAACACTTCTGACACCAGATATGTGTGTGTGTGGGGGGGCGTTGCCCACACTGAGCAATCCTGCCACATCAGAGGGGTGTCCTACAACTCAATTCTGATACTATCTACCTGGAGAGAGCATCAGATTCCACAGGTTAATGGCCCAGTCCCATAAGACTACTGATTGCATGTAGTAGGTCACCCCAACTTATATCCAACTTTGGCTACAAATTGGAGGTCCCCAAGAACATTTTGAACATTTTAAATTTGAATTGGGTAAATGCATTGTCTATGCAATAAATAGATAAAATTAATTAATAGCAACATCGATAGCAAAGTCCTCTAAATATTTGCACTTAGAAAATTTGGCAGGAAGCTGATTTATAAACCAAGATAATTTTCCTCCTTTCTCTGAGGGAGAAAAATTTAAGGGTAAAATTCCAATTATCATTGATCTACATCGTATTGCCTGGAGTGCTGTTACAACTATATTCACTAGGTTTAAAAGTCTAGCAAAATGTTGCTACATAAACATATGGAATTGCACAAAAGAGAAGCAAATACTGAGGACAGTTACATTCTTAACTGTTCTTTGCTCTTGATAAATTCAAATAACAACAAAAAAGTATCCAGTGCCATAATGTCAAAGTTTCAAGGCAGAGAATTCTTTTAAGGTTAATCTGTTGATGGAGTGCACATGGCTCAGCTAATTAAATCAAAACGCAGATCTATTTGCCAATTTTTCTTGGTAGATCATCTTTTAGTTATTCATTTTAACATTCCTGAGGAAAAAGGAATGCTTAACACCAGCCAGATAGTGTATCTTTCAAACTATATTGGAATACTATGTAAATATACATAATTAAAATAAATTTTTAATATTTACGATTAGTCATCAATAAGCCAGCATTATCTAATTAGTGAATCTCAGTTCCATACTTGCATTGGAAAGTAGTAAATGCACAGTATGTCTTCATTCAGAAGATCTTTGATACCAAAAGTTATGACACAAAGGTCCAGGCCTATGAAGGCAGTAATTAGAATTCTGCCCCTCCTGCTACCTGCAAACTACCATACTTGGGAGAACTGGAAAAGCTTAAACAGCTAGCAGCATCCTTGGTTTTATCTCTCCTTCAGGCTTCAGCCCCACATGTGAATGACGAAGCACAGCACCAGCAGCAATAGTAAAGAATATTTAATCTAAATGCAGAATTATCCTGGTTCCAGCTGCCCACATTAAATATTATACAGAACAGAGAGAGGATGCAGAGTGAGAGTTGAAGAAAACATGGAGATGGTCTTTTACAGTTCTTGTTTCCATGTATTAAACTACACATACATCCAGGAGATCGCTGGTGTGATTTGCTAGTTTCAGGCTCACATATCAGCTCTTGGGCAGATCTAGAAATAAACTCAATGATCAGTAATGGTTTCAGAAGCTATAGACTTCAATGTTTCTTTAGTTTCTCTGAATTCCCTCTGCAACCAAAGACCTTCAGAAATTATAAAACTGGAGAAACTAATTGGAGCCAACATTCCAAACTCGCCAAGGTCTTTCCAGAGTAAGCACTGACTAAGGTAACATCCGGTTGCAATTAAAGAAACAGCAATGTCACTGAGGACACATTAAGTTGAATTATGTATTTCTTAGGTCAAATCTCTGATAATCTGTGGTCAAATACAGAAGAGCAAGCTCTTCTGGTGCAGTTGCTAAAGAAACATGGGATTTCAATATTGTTTTGAAGAATTTTGTATTTTGTCAGAATTACATTGTTAACATTTTATTTATTCATTTATTTTCCTTTTTCTTTCTTTATTAAAATTTTTATTGAAGACTGTTAACATTTTAATATCAATTTCTAAACATAAAACACTAGAGGAACCTGGTTAATGTAAAAAATACTGGATAAAAAAGACAGTCCAGAAGAGGGTAAAAGTGACATAGTAAAAGTAACAGTGGTAACCTAAACAAACACTGGAAAAAATATTAAAAAGCAATATAAGCCAAAGTCTCTGCCCTCAGAAAGCTCTCATGCAGCTGGAAAAATATGAATAGAGTATTAATAATACAAAAGAGTAAATAAAAAGAACAAAATAAATGTTTATAAAATAAAACATTAAAACATTGCTGTAAGTGGCTACAAAGCATAGAGAGGAAATGCAAAGGAAAGCTTTGGGACAAGTGAAGGCTTATTTTATTAAAGCTTAAAAATATATAGCTGTTTTAAAATATAAAAACCATTACATTAGATGATTTATAAAAGTAATAAATATTCCTAAGTGAGTGCACTCCCATGACGGAAATAGTATCTTATAGGGTATATAGGAGGGGACATCTTCCTGATAATCACTAACTACGGTCTTTTAGTCAGGATTTCCAACTTGTCTGGATCTCAGTGCCCACACCTGCAAGGTTTAGACGGCTTCCTGTGTCTCTTTTCTGACACTGAGCTGTTGAGACTAATAAATAGGGTCATGTCTACAGTGAGTATGATGGAATAACAGATGATCTGAGAAGGTACATTGTGGTTCACTTCTGCTGAGATCAATCAAATAAATGAAATGAAGCCTCACATTTGTTAAAGTAGTTTATATCAAAGAAATTAGTATATCAAAGAAACTAGGAATGATCTTTAATTATGAAAAAACAGAAAATTGTAACACTATCATTTAAACACAATCTAAAAATCTTATTTTTTCTAAAAGTCCACACAGAAGCACAAAGATTCTGTTTTTTCAATTTGATGATTTTAGTTTATTGCTACTACATTATATTCAATATACAGATGAAAAAATAAATTGCACTGAAACTTTGCAATTACAAAGGCTTCAAGATCTATCTCATGGTATTACCTAGAGGTGAAATTCTTTAAAGCAAGGTCCTGTGATTAATCAGGTACAAGAGAAACCGACTTTAGACTGAATTACAATTACCAGTAACAATGTGTATTACAGAGAAATCCCAATGAATTTAATGTTCAAAAATTCATTCTAGGACAGTCATAGAAAACTAAGTATAAAGAAAAATAATCTATGAGACATAGGTTCAAGAGACCACCCACAGTTTCAGTTATTGAAGCTTTTCAATTTTTATAATATTTTCTTTCCATGGAAACTACTAAATTCTGTTCTAAGAATGAACACAACATGATATTTTTCAAAACCAAACCAAAACAAACAAAATAAAAACAAATACACTGTGAATTATGACAAAAGACATTTAGAAGTGGCATAATATTTGATATAACTACAAACATAAGACTTCTTAATTATAGGTTTTATTTTTCATATAAGCTGAAATGATTATATTACTTCAGTTTTTATTATACCCTATGCATATCACTAATGAAAGTGGGAAAAAAAAACCCTGGAGGCTTACAGCTAGATTAAAATATACAATTATACAATAACTGTATATCAAAGTATAACATTATTGTCTGGATTACATAAAATATAAATCCTTTTAAAGATTTTTTTGTGGTTGTTTTGTTAAGAGATCACAAGAGGGTAGGTTTTCTCTTAAATATTAACATGGAGTTACTGTACTTCGTTACACAGCATGAAATATTTTTCCAAGGAACAAAATGAATAATGTTATGAAGTGTTAAGAGATATACAACAAACAAAGGTACTGGGAAGGCCCCGTAGCATCGGCGTACTCCATCACGCTAGCACATTCGCTCATTAGAGCAGTGCCATCAAACACATGGATGGTAGTGATGCATTAGTTCCTGCTAGATGTATTCCTTTTACAGGTCAGACCAGTGTAATATTTTATAAAATTACAGAACATAGTGATTTCACTCATTTAGAAATTTCATTCCCTTTTCACAGCCTAAAATGAGTTTTTCTGAACATGCATAGTAGTTCCATTTTCTATCTCTAAAATGTTTTAACTGGCCAACTAACCAATAGTTTAAATTGGTGTGACTACATGAATTTTCTTCAATTTCACATTCTCACTTCTTATCTAGCCATCTTAGGGTTCAGCAAAAAGAAAATTAGTGATAATGCTTTCAATTTAATTAGTATATTACATGCACTGTAATTATTATCGGGAAATGTTATATTAATGAATGTAAAAGTTAGCAGTAAATTACCTTGTAGCTATTATCAATTTCCCAAGCTACTGCTCCTTAAGATAACCCTCTCCCTATGGTCCTTCCGGTAATTTTTCTTTGCCTGATAAACATGATGATTAAATAGCACACAGAGCAAACCTTTGATACTTTTTAAATTAAATCCATGCCCAGCCTAAGGGCTGTGTCTGATTTCAACTAAATGTGTCAGTTAATCAGATAAAAAATTATCAGTAACTCAAAGAAACAGCAGCCTTAGGCTTCATCAGTGCCAGGGAAAGTTGAACAAAATAAGACATTCAGACAATATCACATTATGTGTAAAGGTTACTGATAAGCCTATAACTAAACAGAACTGCTTACCACCATAACAAAATCTGTCTGGAAAGAAATAGTATATTCAACATCGAAAGTACACTGAAATTCTAAAGAAACAAATGTTACTTAGAGGAAAGTCTATAGATATTTTATCCCTATACTCATGCAAACACACACATGCATCTATGTAAACAAAAAATATGTATAGACAATAAAGATATGCAGTGGATTTAGGATTTGGCATTCATAAAAGTAGACATTCAGAGAGATTATATTGAAAAAGAGTGTATTATCACTATACTGTTTCTAGGATACTTCAAAAATTGTAACAAATAAACCAAATATTTAATGGTTTGTTAAGGGAAGGTGAGTATAAATTCAAGATCATTTGTCACACAGTTCTATCTAGTGCCTAAAATGATTTAATTTCACCAATTTTTAAAAAATCAGGGTTAGTCTAAAATTATAGGAAGATCCTAAATTAATTAAGAAAGCAGATCATTTTAGACCTATAACATTGGGCACCAATAGTCATTTGTAATATTACCAATTAAAATATACACATTATCAGGGCTCTGATTATTTTAACACAAGGATTTAAAAGCGCCTGTCATTATTAGATGAAGGCTGGCAAACTCTTAAACTTTTAGAGCATGTTATGATTTTCAAAGCATCCTTAGATTCCTAATTAAGATTGCTTTAACTATAGAAGAAGGCTATCTTATAAAATTATGTATCAGTAAAAACTGCAAGAAAGAAACAACATCGGAAAAGAATAGAAAATTATCTTTGAAAGACATAATGGTCAGTAGCTATTAAAAAACCCATTTATAAAGCAGAAAAGGAGTTCCAAACCCTCTGACAAAGAAAATTTCATCTTTATTCTTCCCTTCCACTGTGATCAGATAATGCATTCAACTGCTACAAGATTCTCACGTCTCTTTATTAACTGTGACTTCTCAATAAGTGCACCTGTGACAGGAGAACTGGGCCAATTTTATACAAATACAAGCTGCAAAATATCAAGGACCCTCACAAATTAAAGTTTCCAACAGAATTCAAACTTACTACCCACATAAGGCTATAGGATCATTATATCTTAAAGTTTTGATCCTCAATACATTGAAAAGCTTAATACAGACCCTAGGAAGCCACTGCTTAGTTAAGAATGATCTGAAGTGCAGAGGAAGTGGTTTTGCTTTCCTAACTGCTACAGGCAGCAATGCATACCTTTCAGGAAATGCTTTGACAATGCGAGTCCATCAAGGATTAACAGTGTTTAAAATGCAGTGTTAACTCTTAGGTTAATGCTTCTCTAAGACTCCTACACATTTCAGAGTTCACCGAAGAGCAGCTGAAAAATTATCTTAGGGTTACAAGATGAAATTCAAACTGGTCACCAAGAGGTGACCTAATTTAGCTGTCTCCAGCAATCCCCAGGGCTTTCTGGTCTGTCTCATGCTAGGAGGTTCCTTAATGCACACTCCCTTTGACCTCTGCATGTCTCATGTTAATGTCACAACACTGTCCCAGCAAATGCTCCGTAACTTCAAATCTACGCAAGAGTGTTTAACAGCTTTTTACATATAAAGCATAATGACTGTAAGGATTAAAATTCTAACTGAAAATGATCATTTTAGTAGAGGCTCTATATAATTACAGTACTAGGCCCTTCCTCTAAAAGTAACTAACAGGCAAATAAGAGTAATGTTATTTATTGAAATAATGCATTTATTATTGGATTATCAATACAATTTATTATATTTTCCTAAACAGTGAAAACATTACTGTTTAAAAAGTACTTTAATGATAAAACTTATTTTAGTATACAATGATTGATGTAAATCATTAAATTTTGAAGAAAACAAAATAATGTTAATCTTGAATGATTTTATGATTTTATAGTAATAATAAAATTTTGCCCCTGGGGTAGATTCAACTCAACAAGAAGACTTGATAACGATGTTAGATAAAAAATCTAATATGAGGTAAATGATTATTTGCACCCAAATATATATGCATTTTGTTGCTTCTCACTTTAAAAGATTAAATATTTATAGAGTACTTGCCTATAGACAATTCCTTCAGGCAATCCTATGTAAAGATGATCCCCATCACAGACCTGATGATGACTTAACCATATTTTGCCATGTATAATGTGCACCCACATTTTTGGCCCAAAATTTCAGAAAAAAAATCTTTTAATTTTTGAATTCAATTATTTATTTATTTATATTTAGAAACAAAACCGATTATTATATTCCAGGGTATTATTTTGCATACAGATATTGTGAATGCTTTCTAGAGTTACACTTTTAATGTATAAGCATAAATAAAAAAAGTATTTATATAGGTATAGAATTGGTACTATCCATGTATAATGCGCATCCTTATTTTCCCCTCAATAATTTGGGCAAAAAATTGCCCTATACATGGCAAAATACAGTATATTTAAAACTGAATTTGGCATAAAGTAGCTTCCCAAGATTTAATAAACTAAAATTATTCTGTGATGAGGTCCCAATGAACAACCACAACAATTAAATCTAAAGGTTAAATAAGCTTCTATCCCATACCAACTACATATATAGAAAATATATTTGTGAGATTTTTACATAGGATGCCTGTAAAACCTATAGTAGTTTAATATTTTTATCCTTAAGTGAAATGTTTAATGTTTAAAAAAACACTATCATATTTTACATGTAGCATACTAATCTCTAACTTAAGAATTTCATTAAAATAATATAACAAGAGAAATTAAACCACCTTATATTTAAGATTGTGCATTATCTTTAAGAAAATATTTTCAGATACTTAAAAAAATTTGTCCTCTTTTTCTTATATAAAATGTATTACTGGGTAACAAAATAATAGGTGAAGAAAAGTTTTCTTTACAGAAAACTTCAACTAATAAATGAAGTAGGGATGATAGAATCATTAATATCACCATTTTGCAACCTTCTTCCAATAATAAATTTAAGCAACAATCATCAATAGCTGTTAACATCACAGAAAAGAGATAATTAGACATTATATGTCTCCTCAGGAAACAACATGAAACCATTTGTGAATTATTCTTAAAAATAAAAAAATCAAACCTGAATTTGATAAAATTTCTAGATCACTACTTTCCAATAGACCTTTCGGCAATGATGGAAATCTGAACTGTCCAACATGGTAACTTTTAGACCCATGTGGCTACTGAAAAATTAACTCAAAATGGATCAAAGAGCTAAATATAAGACCTGAAACAACAAATTACACTGAAGAAACAAAGGTACTAAACTTAGGGACCTTGGCCTTAGACAAGACTTTATGAATTTGATCCCAAAGGCAAGGGAAGTAAAGGCAAAAATAAATGAATGGAACTTTAATCAACTCAATGGGAGAAGATATGTGCAAACAAGAGCTCCAACAAGGGGTTAATATCAAAATCTATTAAGAACTCAACACCAAACAATTAATGCCATTTGTGAAAACATGAATGGCACATCAGTCAGAGTATCATGCTAAGCAAAGTAAGTCAGACAGAAAAAGTTAAGAACCATCTGATTTCATTCACATGTGGGATATAAAATTTAAAGCAACAAATGAACAAACAAGAAGAATAAACAAAAATCTCACAGACACAGACAACAGTTTGGTGGTTACTAGAGGGAAGAAGGGTGGGGAGGTGAATAGTAAAGGGTAAAGGGGACCAAATATATGGTGATGGAAGATGATTTGACTTTGGGTGGTGGGCACATGATGAAATGTACAGATCATGTATCATAGAAATGTGCACTTGAAACTTATATAATCTCATTAACCAATGTCACCCCAATAAATTTAATAAAAAAAGAAAGAAGTGTGGCTAGTTGAGACTGAAAGAGTAATCTTTAATTTACTTAGTTTCAGTTAACACTTAAATTTATATAATGGCATATGGCTAGTAGCTATCACATTGGGCAGCACAGCTTTAGAGGCAACTATCAATGTTTAGGAAATCGCAGACAACAAAGAAACATTACACTACACTGTTGGGATTTTGTTGGTCTGTGGGAAACTCTACTGGACAAGTGACCTCGTTTATTCAACAAAGTTAAAAGAGAGAAAGAGGAACATAGATTATAAGAGACTTAAAAGACATAACCAATTACAGTGCATAAAACCTCTTATCTTGACTTAAATAAAACAACTGTAATAATAAAACAAACAGAAAATGCAAGACATTTATAAAACAACTGGAAATTTGGATACTGTGCAGATATGTAACAAATTAAGAAAAAACTGTGAATTGCTTTAATGTGTGTTTATGGTATTGCCACCATATTTTAAAAGAAAATCTTATCTCTTACAAATGACATACAAATGTTTGGTATTAAACAAAACAAGATGGGTTATGTTTTAACTGCTCTTGAAGCTGTTTAATAGAAAAATGGGATCATTATACTACTTGACCTGTTTTTGTTTTCAAAAGGTTAAAAAAGAGAAAGTAAGGCAGGACTTCCAGTATGGTGGATTAACAAATCCTGTACACCCAAAAAACAATGATAAATCTGGACAAACTCTCAAAAACAACTATCTGTAGGTCTGAATATTGAACAAAGATATATACCAAATTAAGAAGTGGTTATATTCGTATATGAAAAACTACTGAACTTCGGGAGTCTGTGCCATTCTTGTCAGAGGCTGCTCCCATACCAAGGCCAGGAAGTTTAAAAAAAATAGCAGTTTTATTGACAGAGGAAGCCTGACCAAATTTGGAGTGGGATATAGGAAGTCCTCACATCCAGCAGCACTGTCAGTAACAACTGTGATCTCCTTGGCAAATGAAGTGAGAAGACCAGTGACTGAGATAGCCGGAGGGTACAGTCCTGGCTGGGTTAAACACTGGACTTTCAGACTAACCAGGTGTTTAACAGAGAGACTCCACAAAGAGACAGCATAGAACTAACACGATAAGCTCTGCACACACACATGCAGTAGACACCACAGACAGCCCAAGCTAGGTGCACATTCTGGGCTGATGGTAAGGCTTTGCAGACAGGACACATGAGGGAGCACTACCTGATCATGAAACACTGAATTTACTATAAAACCAAAATAAGCAAGATGATGACACTGGCGTAATAACAGGTACACGTCAATGAAACAGAATTGAGAGTTTAGAAATAAACCTTTATATTTATAGTCAATTCATTTTTGACAAACTTTCCAAGGCAATTCAACTGGGAAAAGGATAGTTTTTCAACAGTGTTAAGAGAATTGGATATCTATATGCAAAATTATTAATTTGGATCCTTCACACATAACACACAGAAAATAATATACTATATCACAAATTTAAAGGTATGAGTAAAACTATAAAACTCTTAGAAGAAAACACAGGAGAAAATCTGAATGGCCTTAGCTTAAAAACCACACCAGAAGCACAATTCATAAAAGAAAAAAACCTTACAAATTAGACTTATTCATATATAAAAATGTCACACTCAAAAATGCCCATTAAGAAGATGAAAAGATAAGCCATAGGCTGAGAGAAAATATTTGTGAATCATATATCTGATAGGACACCTGTATACAGAATATACAAAGAATTCTTATAATAAACGATAAAACCCCAAACAAAAAAGTAAGCAAAGGGTTTCAATAAATATTCTACCATTTAACATATATAAGTGGGAAATAAGCAAATGAAAAGATTCTCAGCATCTTTAGTCATTAGGGGAATTCAAATTAAAACCACAATGAGATTCCAATACACACTCACTAGCACGTTTACAATCTAAAAATTAGACAGTCACAAGTGGTGGCAAGAATGTAGAGAAAATAAAACCCTTGCTCACTGCAGGTGGGAATTTAAAAGGGTGTGGTCATGTTTGCAAACAGTTGGCAGTTTCGTAAAAAGTTAAACATAAATTTACTACATGACCCAGTAATTCCATTCCTGGTGTCTATGCATGAGAAATAAAAACACACGTACACACATTTGTATGTGAATATTCATAGCAAATTATATATATCAGCAAACATTATATATAATAGCAAAATTATATGTATGTGGGTATATATACATATATATGTATATATATGTATACTAGGAACATCAATTTTCTATTCATTAGTGAATGGATAAACAAAATGTGACTTATCTATATGATGAAATATTATACAGAAATAAAAAGGAATGAATTACTGATAAAGGGGGGACACACAAAAACTGAATTATCTTTTGGAGGGCAGGCCCCTTATAGTACAGGCTTCCCCCACTAGGTGAGTGTTCTAGGTACCCATCTGTATCAGTCAGTGTACCAGCTGGTGGTGTTGTGAGAGGCTGCACTTAGCTTTCTGAAGAATCTTTCAGTGAGTTTGCCCATTTTATGGTGGGCAATTTACCAGTGCACCTGCCCATGCTGCACCAAGTGTTCAGGAGTTTTTGACCAAAAACAGCATGACCCTGTGCCCCATCCTCCCTATTCACCCAATCTCCCCAAGAGAGACTTTTTGTTGTTCCCCTGAATGAAAAAAGGCCTCAAAGGGAAACATTTTACCAATGTGGAAAAGGTGGAAAAAAAAAAAAACAACTTGATAGGTGTATTGCATCAAATGGAGAGTACTTTGAAGGTGACTGAAATTTAAACATGTAAGAATAAATACACATTTTTTTTATAAATAAATTCCAGGTTCTTATGGGTCCCCCCTCATATATGTACAAAATAGATAAACCTAAAAAACATTATGCTAAGTGAAAGAAACAGATACTGAAGACTACATGTCAGATGATTTCATTTATATGAAAAGTTTAGAAGAGGCAAATGAATAGAGACAACAAATGTTTGCCTGGGGCTGAGGTTTGGGAGTAAGGAAGGACTGCAAATGGGACAGGGAAACTAGTGAGGGTTGAAATGTTCTAAAGCTGGATTGTGGGTATGATGGCACTGCTCTGTAAATTTACTAAAATCACTGACTTTACACTTGCAATGGGTGAATTTTATAGCATGCTGCAAATTATGCCTCAATAAAGCTACAGAGAAAACCTACTAGAAATAAGGGGTAGGGAAATATAGAAGAAACAAGTTTGGTAATATCATGAGAATTTTTAAAGCTGACTGTATTATATATCACTGTATAAGAAAAAGTTCCTGGCTTAAAACTTATTATCCCAAAACATACTGGCTCAAGACAAAAAAATTATGATTTCACAGACATTGTACTTTAGGAATCCGAGTGCAGCCTTAGCTGGACGCCTCTGGTAAAAGGTCTCTCATGAAGCTGCAGTCTCGCTATCAGCCAGGGCTGTGATTTCATCTGAAGACTCAACTAAGGTAAGGCCCATGGACATGGCTGTTGGTGGAACTGAGCTCCTTGTGGACTGTCGGACTGACGGTGTCCATCTCTCACTGACTGTCAGAGGCCCTCCTTCCACCAAATCACAAGCCTTCATCAACTTCTGATCAGCTTACGAGTCAAGACTTTCTTTTCCTCTGTTTCATTCTCTGTGTCAAAGTCAGAAGTCTAATAATAATGTCAAATGTCAGACTAATAACTTGTTTGAATAACATGCTTCTATGAATTTCTGATAATTTCATATATATTATCTTATTTGACCCTTCTCACAATGAGCCTGTGATTGTTACTATATGTAGATTATAGTACAATGATGCATAGGCGGTGAATTTGAAACTTACTCCCAGACTCCTGCTTCCTAATCCAGAAACCTTCCTATTAATTACTGTCCTTCCCCAAATGGTTCTAAAGTTTAAGGGACCACAAATTGCTTGCTAGTTTAGGTTATTATATATCAATTTGAAAAGGAAAAAATAAATTATACATTATGTAAAATAAAGTTCTATGGGGCTATAAAAGAGATAAAAAATGATGGGAAAGAAAAATAAGAAAAATAAATTTTTTAAATAAAAATATAACTGGATAGAAAATTATTATAGGAATATGGAATCAAGGAATCTGATAGAGGGACAGATACTGTAATTCAGAAATAATGAGACTTGAATTTTACTGAATTCCCTGAAAGTACAAGATTGATACTGCAACTTTGTGCATAGCAAGCTATAAAATCACCCAGAAGCTTGTAATTTCCACCAATGAATGTCGTAAACATATTCTTGGTTGTTTGTCCAGCATTTCTTTTCTGCAAAACACCCACCCACCATCTATGTGGCAACCACAGCTATTTCTAACAAGATTATAGCTTCTCCACAGCAATAACTAGTCATTCCAACAGTGCGAACTCCAAGCTGGGAAATTGTTTATTTCTCAGAAATCTGAAATTGAAACTAAAAGATTTCAGTTTCAGACTAAGATCAACTCCTAAAAAGAGAGTTATAACCTTGAAAATTATGAGCAGCCCTATTTTCTATCACAGGATCTGGAGATCTGAGAAATCTAGTCTACTCAGAGAAAACAGAGTGAATAAGCAAAGAGAAGCAGAAATGAGAAATAAGAGTTTGAAACTGCTCCAATCGCTAGTCCTAGTTTCATGAGATTCCCTTCTGTCCTTAAAACTGTTTTTTTCTATCTTAAACAATCTACTCAAGAGGAAGATTTTAGAAATATCTATATAAGATATTAAGTGTGGGGGAAAACAAGCCCCTAAAGTATATATTGGAGTACATATAATAAAATCCCTTTGCTCTACATCATAAAATAGTAAATAGAAAAAGCATTTTTTCTGGTGCAATATACAAAAACTATTAAATGTTTTTCTTTGGGAAAACAAATTCTATACCTTCATGTGCAGGTATATTTTCCTAGTAAGTATGTCAACAAGGGTGTATGGGATTTGGGTTACAGGGTTATGGGATTACAGATCATGGGATACTCCATTGGTTATGGGTTACAGGTTAAGGAACTATAGGATGTTTTAAAATATGTTTTCTAAATTAAAAAATTAATAATGATGTCTTTTTAAAAGTAGCAAAAACAAACAATTTTTAGCAAACAAACAATTAGACACAGCTATGGAAAATACATAAACCTGGAAGAAATGCCCTTAAGCAGAAGGAGCACTGAAATGAAAACAAAAGAAAAACAAAACACTTAAGGCTAAAAGAAGACTGAGCTATTATCTCCTAACTTGGACTAAATCTATTATAGGTGTGCCACATCTTTTCAAGTACATCTCAATTCTTGGGTTAATTCATATTTCACTTAATAGTAAAGTCTGAGATTTGTGTGGCTCCAACTTAGTTTTCTTAAAGAAAAACAAAAATGAAGATGGCCTAAATTGCCAGTCATAAAGTTTTGTAGTAGATCAAATGAATGTGGAATATAGCTAATAAATGAAATATGTTCTATCACCATAAAACAAAATACCTTATTTGACCAAAAATAAGGGAAAATTATGAATTATTATGTCTGCATAAGACCACATTGAGCCAACTGATAAAATTCTGTTGTGCCAACATTTCACTGTCCTTAGGTCCAATATTATACAAAAGAATATTTTCTCATGCATGCTGTTTTATTTAGAATTTCTCTTTTCTGAGATAGCCTCCTGGGACATGCATCTCATTTTCATGAGGGTCCCTGAGAGACTTGAGCATACAGTATTTACTTCAGTACAATGTCAACAACATATTGCAGAACATTTCATCTAAAATAATAATAGAAAATGTTGAGCCATCTTTCCATTTGAAAAAATATATCTGGAAGAATGTGATGTCTGACAAAACCCACATTGCTTAAACACACTGTGCCATCTCAGTTTGCTCTGGAAATTTAATGATACATATATATTTAAGGAATGAAAGAAGAGAGACAGATAAAATGCTGTATAGCACCAGAGAAGAGATAATCAATGGATATTTACATACAGTATCTGGCATACAGTAAATAAGAACATCATAAGGTTTGCTGACTACCTGGCTTAGCCCAAAGTGACTGGGTTCACAGATAAAGAAAATTTTTCTATCAAGTACACTATTACTGAAATTAGTGTCCTAAATGTAGTTCTTTCAGGTTCTTCCAATACCACTTCATCAGTGGCACTGTCAATTAATCATCTGGTTTGCAATCGTCAACATCAAATATGAAGCAAATAAAGGAAGATAATTCACATTTTCTGTTATCTTTATGCAGACAAAAATGCTACTTGCCAGCTAACAAATTAAAATTATCCCCCTCTTTTTATCAGTAATAGCAATCTATAAAAATAAGAACTTTCTAACATTGAAAAACATTTTACTCTTACAAAAGATTACTTCCACTGGCTACCACTGACTGAGGTTTTTAAGTCTGAAAGCATGCTAACAATCACTGAGTTGCTAAATTTAAGTGCATACTCTCTGCCAAGAATGTTAAATGTGTTATCATTTCACTATAATTGCATAAGGTGTGTTCTTTTACTTTTGACTTTATAATAAGAAAACTGAAGTACAGAGGACTTAAGTAATTTGCTCAAGAATATACAACTACTAGAGCCACATGACACCAGGATCTGAACCATGGCAGGCTGGCTCCACAGTCTGGGCTTATAAGCACTACACAAAAACCGTAAAGCAAACGTACTGAAATAAACAGTGAATTTTACTATTTTGGTTAACTAGACACAAGACAAAACTTTAAAAATATAGATACAAATGGGTAAACTACTTTGATCTGATTTTTAGTGCTATTTTTAACATGAAAGAAAAAAAGATGGTTCCATTTCCTACCATAAAAAGGCCACTAACTTTAGGTTCTTTATCTAAGAGTAGTGGATCCATGCTGACCCACCAACACTCTTTCAGCTGTAATCAAAATAAAACATATTTGAGATGGTTCTCCCTGGTTAGAAATTGAATCTATAGTCACAGATAAAACAAAGCTAATTGGCTCACTATTACTTCTAAATAAATGAATTAAACAGCCACAAAAAGCAAGTGTATATGTTGTGTGACATGCACATGCAGATTTCAACCCACAAAAGAATTATGCCTCACAAATCTGTTTTAAATGATGGCTAGAGACTTTTAAAGATCCCTTGTGGATCCAAGATGGTGGAGGAGTAAGTGGAAGCTACACTAACCTCCTCCAAGGGCCAATCTGGAATTACAACTAAATTATAGAGAAATCACCTGGAATAAATAACTGAACACTAGCTGGCTTATAACCAAGGACAGACAAAAGACACAACTTCACCACAATGAAACTGGTAGGGAGTATGGAGGAGGCATGAGAGGGCTGGCTGGACTCCCATGGGTGGTAGCTGAAGTTCCAGAGGGATTATCAGTGGCTAGGGGCTTCCCCTGAGACGTGTGGAGGAGTCTAAACCATGAGCTGGGCTTCTCAGCCTACAGCACCAGAGCTGAAAAGGAATCAAGATAATATCCAGCTGTGAAAAGCAGCAGGGTTTCTGTCTGCCAGGGAGAGAGGCTGGAGATGCAGAAAGCCTCTTAAAGGGCCAATCCACAAAATTTTGTTTGCAGCCACTTACCCTGGGTGCTGGCAAAGGGAGGGCAGAGTGGACTGGAGACGCTTGAGGAGTGTCTGGGGTTGGTGGATCCGGGGAGAGAACTGAAGGAACAGCCACCAGGATCCATGTACTGAGTCATCCCCCACATACTGAGTCATGCCCCATCTTTCTCAGGCAGAGCACTCCCCTCCAAGTGGCATCAGCCTGAGGGGAAGCAATAGCCCTGCATGCAGAAATTTCTCTGCCCTACCCTGTGGAGCTTAAGCCAGGGGTCTGCTTATTACAGCTTGATTAGTATAAACTGATCAGCTTAACAACTGATTAGTTTAACATCTAAGGTGGAAAATACAAAGAAGCAGCCAAAATGGAAAGACAAAGAAACAGACTCCAAATGAAAGAACAGAATTCTCCAGAAGAATAACTAGATGAAATGGAGGCAAGCAATTTATCGGATAGAGAGTTTAGAGTAATGATTATAACGATACTCAATAGCATGAAAAAAGACACAGAAACCATAAAAAAGGACCAGCCACAAATAAAGAATGCAATATCTGAAATAAATAATACACTGGAAGAAATGAACAGTAGGTTAGATGAAATGGAAGACTGAATCAGTGTTTTGGAAGGCTAGGTAGAAAAATGCACCCAAGGCAGGACAGCAAAAAGAAAAAGAATTTAAAAAATGAGGAGAGCTTAGGAAACATTTTGGACAACATAAAGCATAACAACATTTGCATCATGGGAATACAAGATAAATACAGTGAGCAGGGGATTGAGAAACTATTTGAAGAAATAATGACCTAAACCTTCTTTAATCTGGTGAAGGAAAAAGAAGCACAAGTCCAGGAAGCTCAGAGAGTCCCAAACAAGCTGGACCCAAAGAGGCCTACACCGAGACACATAATAATTAAAATGACAAGGCTTAAAGAAAAGGAGAGAATCCTAAAAGCCTCAAGAGAAAAGCAGGTCATTACATACTAGGGAGCACCTATTAGACTGGCATCTGATTACTCAACAGAAACATGTCAGG
Organism: Trachops cirrhosus; assembly: GCA_028533065.1. Lineage (NCBI taxonomy): Eukaryota > Metazoa > Chordata > Mammalia > Chiroptera > Phyllostomidae > Trachops > Trachops cirrhosus. The sequence continues at coordinate 131,700,100 of CM052538.1, forward strand.
CCAGAAGGCAGTGGCATGAAATATTCTAGGTGATGAAAAGGAAGGACCTACAACCAAGGCTACTTTACCCAGCAAGGACATCATTTAGAACTGAAGGAGAAATAAGGAGCTTCCCAGACAAGAAAAAGCTAAAAGAGTTTGTTAACACCAAACTGGTACTGCAACAAAGGTTAAAGTGTTTGCTAGAAGAAAGAAGGAAGAAGGAAGAAGGAGGAGAAGGAAGAGAGAAAGAAAAAAATAGAGGAAAATAGTCTAAGAATAAAATGGCATTAAATATGTATCTAGCAACAATCACCTTAAGTGAAAATGGCTTAAATGCTCTTACCAAAAGCCATAGGGTAGCTGAATGGACAAGAAAACAAGACCCACATATATGCTGCCTCCAAGAGACACATCTCAAATCAAAAGGTACACAAAGATTAAAAGTAAAGGGTTGGGAGAGGATATTTCATGCAAATGGAATGGGAAAAAAAGCTGGCTTAGCAGTACTTATATCTGACAAAATAGACTTTAAAACCAAGGCTACTACATAGGGATAAAGGGAACAATCCAACAAGAGGATATAATCCAAGTAAACATTTACTCACCCAATGTAAAAGCACCTAAATATGTAAAGCAAATCTTAATGGATATAAAGGGAGAGATCGACAGAAATACAGTCATAGTTGGGGATTTTGACACCCCATTGACTACAATGGATAGATCTTCAGGCAGAAAAATTAGCAAGGAGACAGCAGCCTTAAACAACATACTATACCAAATGGATTTAATTAATATCTTCAGAGCATTTCATCCAAAAGCAGTAGAATGTATATACTTTTCCAGTGCTCAGGGCACATTTTCTAGGATAGATCAATGTTAAGACACAAAATGAGTCTCAATAAGTTTAAGAAAACTGAACCATATCAAGTATCTTCTCTTACCACAATGCTATGAAACTAGAAATCAATCACAAGAACACTGATAAACACACAAAGAGATTGTACCTAAACAACATGCTATTAAACAATGAATGGATCAACAATGAGATCAAGGAAGAAATGAAAAGATATCTTGAAACAAATGAAAATGAGGACACAACAATTCAAAATCTGTGGGACATGAAAAAGTAATCCTAAGAGGGAAATTCATAGCATTACAGGCCTATCTCAAAGAACAAGAAATACCTCAAAGAAACAACTAATTTCACACTTAAAGGAACCTGAAATAGAACAAAGACCAAAGTGAATAGAAGGAAGGAAAATAATAAAAATCAGAGCAGAAATAAACAAAACACAGATTCTAAAAAAAAGATACAAAAGATCAATGAATCCCAGAGCAGATTTTTTTAAAAGGTAAACAAGATTGATGAACCTTTAACCAGACTCATCAAGAAAAAAAGACAAAGGAACCCAATAAATAAAATCAGAAATGAAAGAGGAGAAATAACAACTGACACCAAAGAATACAAAACATTGTAAGAAAATATTATGAACAACTATATGCCAACAAACTGGACATACTGGACAAACTGGACAAATTCCTAGAAATATACAATCTTCCACAACTAAATCAGGAATTATCAGATAATCTGAATGGATAGAATACAACTGAAGCAGTAATCAAAAATTTCCCAACAAACAAAAGCCCTTGACCAGAAGGCTTTACAGGTGAATTTCATCAAACATTCTGAGAAGAACTAACACCTCTCCTCAAACTATTTCATGAAAGTCAAGAGGAGGGCAGTCTGTCAAACTCATTTTACAAGGCCAGCATTATCTTAATTCCAAAACCAGATAATTATAGGATGATTACAAAGGATGAAAATTATAGGCCAATATCCCTGATGAACATAGACCCTAAAATCCTCAACAAAATATTAGCAAACTGAATACAGCAATGCATCAAAGAAATCATACACCATGATCAAATGGGATTTATTCTAAGAATGCAAGGTTGGTATAACATTTGCAAATCAATAAATGTGATTTACTACATAAAGAAAATGAAGGATAAAAACCACGTGACCACATCAATAGATGCAGAAAAAGCTTTTGATAAAATCCAGCACCCATTTATGATCAAAACTCTAGCAAAGTGGGATTGGAGGGAACAAACCTAAACATAATAAAGGCCACATATGACAAACCCACTGCCAGCATCATACTCAACAGGCAAAAACTCCAAACGTTCCCTGTGAGATCAGGAACAAGACAGGGATGTCCACTTTCACCTCTCTTATTCAAGACACTACTGGAAGTCCTAGCCACAGCAATCAGATAGTAAGAAAAAAATAAATGGCATCCATATTGGAAAGAAGTGAAACTGTCATTATTTTCAGACATAGAAAACCCCAAAAATGCCACAGAGAAACTATAATGTTTTCAGCAAAGCGGCAGGATACAAAATAATATCCAGAAATCAGTTGCATTTTTATATGCCAATAATGAACTGACAGAAAGTGAAATTAAGAAAAAAATCCCATTCACAATTGCTCAAAAAGAATAAAATACCTAGGAATAAACCTAACCAAGGATATAAACATCTGTACTCAGAGAATTATAAAACACCGAAGAAAGAAAGAAATGGAAGAAGATACAAATAAGTGGAAGCAAATACCATGTTCATGGATAGGAATAACTAACATCATCAAAATGTCCATACCACCCAAAGCAATCTATAGGTTCAATGCAAAACCTGTCAAGATTCCAGTGATGTATTTCACAGAACTAAAATAACTCTTTCAAAAATTTATATTGAACCACACAAGGCCATGCATAACAACCGTGATCATGAGAAAGAATGACAAAGTTGGAGGAATCACACTACCTCATATCAAACTATACTATAATGACATAGTAATCAAAACAGCATGGTAACTGGCATAAAAACAGACACACAGATCAAAAAAGTACAGAAGAGAGAGCCCAGAAATAAACCCCTACCTTATAGTCAATTACTATTCGACAGAGGAAGCAAGCACATACATTGGGCTAAAGATAGTTTAATAAAATAAATGGTGTTGGGAAAATTGGACAGATACCTGCAGAAAAATGAAACTAGTCTACCTTCTTATACTACATACAAGAATAAATTCAAAATTGAATAACGGCTTAAATTTTAGACCAGAAACCATAAAAATCCTAGATATAGGCAGCAAAATCTCAGAAATTTCTTGTAGCAACATTTTATCAGATATATCTCTCCAGGCAAGGGAAAAAGAAGAAAAAATAAACAAATGGGACATCAAACTAAAATGTTTTTGCACAGTAAAGGAAATTATCAACAAAATAAAAACAGAACCCACAGAAGAACATATTCACTAATACATCAGGTAAGGGGTTAATATCCAAAATTTGTAAAGAACTTATAAAACTCAACACCAAAAAAATAAACAACCCAATTTAAAAATGGGCAAAGGACCCAAACAGACACTTCTCCAAACAGGACTTATGGATGGCCAGTAGACATATGAAAACATGCTCGACGTCACTAATCGTCAGAGGAATGCAAATTAAAACCACAATATGGTATCATCTCACACTTGTCAGAATGGCTATCATCAATAAATCAACAAACAACAAGCGCTGGCAAAGATGTGGAGAAAGGGGAACACTTTTGCACTGTTGATGGGCATGCAGATTGGTATAGTGAGTGTAGAAAGCAGTATGGAGACACCTCAAAAAACTAAAAATGGATCTGCTCTTTGACCCAGCAATCCCACTTCTGGGAATATACCCAAAGGAACCCAAAACACTAATTCAAAAGAACATAAGTACCCCTATGCTCATTTCAAAATTATTTACAATCTCCAAGATATGGAAGCAGCCCAAGTGTCCATCACTAGATGAGTGGATAAAACAACTATGGGACATTTACACAATGGAATACTACTAGGCCATAATTTTTTTTAAAAGCTTTGTGACAGTATGAATGGACCTGGAGAACATTATACTAAGTGAAATAAGCCAGTCAGAGAAAGACAAATACCATATGATTTCATTCATATGTAGAATCTAACAAACAAGCTGAATTAACAAGGAAAATAGGGACAAGCTCATAAATGAGAGCAGGATGACAGCTAAGACGGGTGGGAGGTAGGAAGTGGAGGGATTGAACAAAAAGGGAAAAAGACTCAATGACATGGACAGCAGTGGGGTGACTGCTGGGGGGCTGGGAGTATAAGGGACTAAGTGGTAATGGAAAAACATACAATAAAGATTAAATTTTTAAAAATGATGGTTAGATCCCCAGACTAACTTATTGAACTAATAATATACCCACAGAAGCGTTCATAATGAAAAAGAGTAGAAAGCAGTAAAAAAAAATTTAGTAATAAAATAACAATTACAAAAGAATTGGACTTAAAACAACAAAAAAACTTTATCTCATTACCTAATGCCTGAAGAAAAACAGGTTTAATGGGAGAAAGAACAGGAAGTGGCATGGGGCATTCTGGGATACCTGGGGGGTCATTACACACAAAGTTAGGTTTAGCAGTTCTAGAATTTTAGAGATTAAATAATAAGACTTTGTTTTATTCATATGGAAACTGATGACCATAACTCTTTATTCTAACTAATTTCACTTCAGGACAGCTGTTTTTGCTATGAAGAGCATGTGAAGTGGTTTGGAAGGAAGGGAAGTACTGGGGCCAGGATCAGACTACATGGTTTAGGAATAACAGGAGGGAGAAGAACCATGTACCTAGCATGTGTACAGGGCAAATAAGTTATACTGTGAGAATCTTGTATTGCATGTGGGAGTATTTTAGTAACATTTTTTTCTCCTGCTGTATTTTTTGGGTGTGAGACTAAAATGTACTATTACACATCAATTTTTAGATTCTATTAAAATTAAAGATTTCTATCCCACCAAAACATAACATGTCATTCTAGGGAAAGCTAAGAGCCAACTGTTTGGGTTCAAATCATGGTCCACCATTTATTAGCAGTGTGAGACCCGGATTGAACAAGTTACTTATCTTTCTATGCCTCACTCTCCTTATGTGTAAAAAGGAAGAATAAACAGTATTATGAAAGTTATTGTAACAATTGTGTTAATACATGTAAATCCCTTAGAACAATGGCTGCTCAAAATGTTTAACTGCTGAAAGAATATTGCTTTTGTTATTATTACTCTTACTGCTATTATTAGTACTACTAGTATGACTATTCTTTGTCACCTGAATGATCCAAAGTAAAGTCTGTGATATACTTTTAATGATTTCTGGATAGCTCCAAATGATAACAATTTGTGCAATGCACAGTTTCACCTTGGTGCATTATCATTATTTTGGAGTTTAACCAAACTCCAAAATACCACAGTAAAGAAACCAGAGTAGTTATTTCTGTTATTAACTGAAAATAAATTAAATAACAATGTTATATACCTATCTGGCAACAAGCTAAAGAACTAATAATTGTGCTAAAATACTCAAGTGCTAATGAGTATAAACATCTGGAGTTTTAAAAATACTAGGTAACTGATTTTTAACTTTTTCAATAAAACTCACACTTCAAACTAATTTTCCCATTTTCTTCCAAACCATTTTTGTTAAACTTCACAGAAACTATAGAAGACACGACAAAGCTCCAATTCCGATGAACAAAAAAATTGCATTCTTCCAATATTCTCCATACCAAAATTATCCATTAGTAAATCCTATAAACTTGTCCCCATTATAGCAACAATTAACATTCTAATAGTCTGTGAGCTTCAAACTTAGTTCATGATTTAAAAAAAAAAGTCTTCTAACAAATGAGCAACAGAAAGAGATAATCTGATAAAACATAAAGGGAAAGCCCACAGTAATTATTTTACTTAAGTCAAATACTAAACACCTTTATTCTGAGATTAGTCATTATTCATAGGTGATGTGATTTTGTATGTAGAATAACCAAGACAATTAACAGAAACACTATTAAAATTAATAAATGAATTTAGCAAGGTCACTATATAGGAGATTAATATTCAAAATTAAAATTTTATTTCTGTATGTCAGCAACAAATAATTTGATACCATTATGTTATGGGCTGAATTGTGTCTCTCCAAAATTCTTATGGTGAAGTCTTAACCCCTAGAACTTCAGATCGTGACTGTATCTGGATAGAGGGTCTTAAAGAGGTAAGGAAAGTAAAATGGGTTCTAATCCAATAGGGGTGGGCCCTGATCCAACTTGACTGGTGTCGTTATAAGAGGATATTAGGACACAGGCACACGTGCAGACATACAGGGAAGACCATGTGAAGACACAGGGTCATCTGTCCGGCAAGGGCAGAGTCCTCAGAATGAAACCAACTTGAGCTTGGGCTTCTAGCATCCAAAACTGTGAAGAAATAAATACACTTCTGTTTTTTAAACCACCTACTTTGTGGTACTTTGTCAAGGTAGCTCTAGCAAACTCATGCATATTGGCACTAGTATCACAAAACACCCAGACATAAATTGAAGTAAATATGTGTATGACATCTACACAGAAAACTTCAAAACACTCGTGAGAGGAATTAAAAAGCCCCAAACAAATGGAGGGATGTATTACACTCATGAATTAAAGACTCAATATTTTAATGTCAATTCTCCTCAAGTTAATCTATAGCTTCACTGTAATCCCAATCAAAATCCCAGCAGATTATATTTTGTTGGAACTGGCAAATTGATCCTAAAATAGCTGCAAACAGCCATGGCACTCTTAAAGAATGATGCTGGAGAAATTACACTACCAAATAGCAGAACTCATCACAAAGCTACAATAATTTAAAAAGTATTCTAATGAGCCAAAGGAAGAAAACAGAGAATTCAGTCAATTAACTTCTGACAAAGGTGACAATGAAGAATATAGTGAGGCTTTTCAGCATATAATATTGGGACAAACGGATGTCCACTTGGGGAAAAAATGAATCTTTACCTCTAGTTCATACCATACACAAATCAATTTCAAGTGTATATCTAAATGTGTAAGTAAACAATAGCTCCCAAAAGATACTATAGGAGTATATTTTCATGACTTTGGGATAGGGAAAAATTCTTTAAACAAAGTATAAAAATGTCTTATCCAATTACAAAGAAAAAAATTGATCATTCAAAATATTTTTAATTAAAAGAGAAGATATGTTTCTACCACAGAATAAAAGTTATCTGGAATACATCTAACAAAGGATTTGTATCAAAAATATAAAGAACTCCAAAGTCAACATAGGAGACACAGAATCAAATATTAAAATGGACAACAAACTTGACTAAGCACTACCCCCCAAAAATTAAAATTGCAGGAAAAAAGAAACAATTCAATTTCAGCAGAGAAATGGAAATTAACACTATAATGCAGAACACTGTGTATCACCACAATGACTAGCATTTAGTTTTTAAAAAACTCTCAATGCCAAGTGCTGACAAGCATGTAAAGCAACCGTAACTTTCATACACTGCTAGTGGCAGTATAAACTAGTAAAACCATTTTGGAAAACTATCCATTTACGGTGGCACCAACTAAAGTTGAACATACACATACCCTATAAATTAGCAATATGACTCATACATATTCCTAACAGAAATGGGTACATACATACTCCAAAAGATATACAAAAGATTCATAGCACCACTTTCTATAATAGTCCCAAACTGGAAATAACCCAAATAGTAGAATGAATAAATAAAATACGGTATATTAATATACTGGAATATTATGCTTCAATAAAGGCATACAAATTACTGCTATGTGCAAACACAGAAGAATTTCACAGACATAAAATGGATCAAAAGAAGCCAGAAATAAACTCATAAATATTATGATTCCAATTAAATGATATTTAAGAACAGACAAAAATAACTTACAGTGATTAAGGCCAGGATAGTGGGTGCCTTTGACAGAAGAAGAAGAGGGAGAGTCGTGACTGGGAGTGGATATAAGGGAATTACTAAAGTGCAATTTTGTGTAAAACTTTGCAGCCTTAAACTATTCATTGATGTGCACTTCCAGATTTTTTTAAGTAAACTTTTGAAAATTGAAGTATAATATACATATAAAAAAGTGTATCAAAGGGGACAGCTTGAAGAATGTTTACAAATAAAACCACCTACATAACTGCTACCAAAATCTACCTACGTCTCCAGCCTCTTCACATGTCACTCAACTTTCATTCTGGATACTGTAGCCACACTTGCTTTCTTTCTGCCAAACACTACTCACCAGGGTGCTCTCCTGCCTGCTAGGGGCCTTTGCCCATCTCTGGGGTGGAAACACTTCCTTTCTGGCACTTATACAGACACTGTCCAATTGGAGAAACCTCTTACTCTCAACCCTCACTTCAAGAAGCCTTTCCTAATCTTTGACTAGTTTAAATTCCTTCTTGTGGCCTCCTATACTTTTTTCTGTCGTATCTGTCATTGTTGCAGTTTTATATTTTAGATGGTTTATTTGATTAATGTCTGTAGATACTAATAACTAATTATGTAATTAATTAGTAAATAACATAGACATTAATTACTAGACTCTAAGCAGATGCTCACCATTACACTCCCAGCAGAGAGCATAGGGCCTGTCACATAATATGTTCTCAATGAATATTAGTTAAATAAATGAAATTAAAGAAATCTAATGAAATCAAACTATCAAGTAATATCATAAAAACAAGAAATGGAATTGGTGAATTTTCCTTAATACTAAAATTTTAATTTTTGTGGTTGTTCAAGAGTAAATTTACAACTATTTACACATTTTGGAAACTATCATTGACATCAAGATACCATTTTTTTAGCAGAGCTGGAATTGACTCTTCTCTAAAAAGCGTTCCTTTTTCATACAGCAAGTTTCATTGTTCTAGACTGGGTACTTCTAAGCTTTTTATAGTCAAACCCATAATCAGAAGTTAAGGCAGAGCTCCATAACAAAGTTAACTAGTTAAAAACAAACAAACAAAAATTTCTTTTGATGAGTCTCCATATTCTAGGAAGGGGAAGTTAAAGAAAACACAGCTAACCCTGTCAATATATCAAAATTTCAAGAAACCTTCAATAAGATTGAGAAAAAAGGATGACTCAAAATCACAGTTAAAAGTAATTAAACCAAAGCACAAAAAAGATCTAATTCAATCTTACCCAGTTAACATTATCCAATGTAATTCCAAAACCACTTACTCAAAATGCTAGGTATTTAAAAAACAATTCCTATTCAACTAACATCGCCCAATAGTGTAAAAATGATCAGTACAAAATTATATAAACACCAAGTACTGCATGAATTGAAGATAACAGACCAAATGAATGTCATCTGTTGAAATGGGGTGTTATTGTTGACTACTGTGGAGCTATGCTGCTGTTTTTCCAGTGGTAGAAGAAAGCCTATGCAACATTATATCATGGCTCCGCAAACATTTCATATAACAAGGGCTTGGTGATGATGAACTCCTTTAACTTTAGCTAATCTGGGAAGAACTTCTTCTCTTTCTATAGGTTGAGCATACACAAGACTATTAAACCCAGTATTATGGAAGATCACATTTAATAGTACCTTCTCTCTGTTGAGTTTAGAGACAACCCTGAATTCGTAAGTTAAAATACCAATGTCCTTAATAACTATCTCAATGTCTTCCTAACTTCCAATGCTCCTGGATGTTTGTGAGTGCCCAAATAAATCTAGAGTGATGAAATGTTTAAAAAAAGAAACCCAAAACCCATCTCAGTCTCAGGTCCCTCATTTTCAATAACAAAGTCATGAGGTTATATAGGTAATACTTTCTCCCCTTTCCCATATTCACCCTTCCCTTCCTACTCTCAGTTTTGAAAATAAAATCACTTTTTGGAGAGAATTAGAGATTCCTCTTATTCCTGGACTAACAGGAGACATAGATTTTGTGCACAGGTTGACATGGTTATCAAAGCTTAAGTTTAAGGTTATCCAGGAATCTTCTACTCATTCCCCTCAGCCCATCCCCACCTCTGAACTTCCCAGGAAGTCCAGTTAAGAAATGGCCACTGTGGGAATTACTTCACTGTTGATGGAAATAGGCCATTTTACTGTGGGGTTTGTCACAATATGATCCTTAATGATGCCAATATAATTCCAAAAAACAGACATTTCCTAATGTTATTTTTTCACAATGCCAAATCTAGCATTATAATTGACCACTCCCAGTGATACAGCCCAAGTAATCTGTTATAGTCCCTCTTAGTTTTTATTCATGTAGTTATTTTAACATAATTGTTGTCAAAGAATGTGTATAATTTTGTATCTTGTTATGTGTTTTTATGTGTTACAATACAGACTTTTGCACTTACTTTGAGACTGCCCAAAACATCCCACACGTTGCACCTCTTAGAGGGAGTTTCCAGCAGTATGCAGTTTCTTGACAAAGTCACTTTATATTTTCTTTTTTCCTAAATTTGTCTCTTCCCAGTTCTAGAATACCAAATATAGAATGAAGTAGTTCATGCTTTTTATACTCTTTTCAAATTCCCTTTTTTTTTTAAACAAATTTCACTTGAGATGCTATAGTTATAACCAAATAAAACAGTCTAAAGTCAGGACTTTCAAAGCCTATACAAAGGTAGGATCCTCCCTGCCTCTTTCCTTCTTCCCTGCCTCCCTCCCTCCCTTCCATCCTTTCTTATCTTTTTCATCCCCAAGTTCTTTCTTTGGTGGTTATTAAAGTTATTTTACCTTTTTGGTTACAAATGTATATTAGGTTGATGACTGTTAATGCCTCTGTCTCAACTTACTAAATTTGGGCCAAGTGCAAATCTTATTAATGGCACAAAATACAGAAATATCTTTATATTCTACCCCACCTCTATGGAAGTCTCGTAAAAGGTTCAGGTGTGAAATAGAGTTTTTTCCACCGTGTGTTTTGGGGGAAGAAAGAAGAGTTAAGAGAGACGGTCCCCTAACTATTGCTACAGGGATACAAACTCCAAGTTCCTAATGTCAACAGCATGTTTGCCATGGCCAAACTCACTGGCATACCAACACAAGAACTTGTTTAAGTATTACGGGGAATACTAGTCATAACAGCTGAAGTCACAGGTTCATGGGTCTAGCAGGAGATTGCCTTATCGTTTTCTGGTCACCGTGTTTGGCAGATCTGCCTGGTGGGCATAGGTGCGGAGTGTCATGCTGGAGAGCTTCCCCTTTAACTCAGGAAGTACCTTTCCAATAGCTGCAGCCTTGTCAATAGAAGCAGTAATGGGGTTCCTGGCAGAAACATACCCATAACAACCAGCTTGCTAAAGGGACCATTTAGTCTTCTAGGTGTCAACAGGTCACAGATTATAATGATGTAGCTAGCTTTCCATAGTGGAGACAGGTCAAGAAGTTGATGGGATTAAGAGCAGAAACTAATAATTTTAAGAAAGTTGCCATACTTTTCTAGATTCACACCTATCATGAGTATGAGGAAAATTTTGGTCCTATCCTTTAAATAAATGCTCAATTTTTCCAGGGTAATAAATATGTCAGTGTACACCACTACATAATCAGTATCATAATCACTCAGTATGATGCTGATAGATCTTACCCTGGCAGGACAATGACGGGCTCTCCCTTCATCAGAAGCTTTCTATTGTCAGCCACACTTTATACTTTCCATTAGTTGAACAATATTGTTACAGTCCATGAATGAGACATTGATGGCTATGCTCTTCCCCTTGCAAACGTTTTCAGCATACTAACAAGCTCAGTATGACCCAAGTCAATTTAATTGATAATTCACTATCTTTTCTCAAAACTGTTAGCAATGCAATCCAGTAATCAAGGAGAATGAGAGTATGAGGGCTATTTTTATGAATAAGTATACATGAACTTGGGGATCCCTATCACAATTTAAATATCTCCACCTATCATTCTACAAGCAGTGTTGGTTATTTTACTACAGCAATTTTCAGCCTTTTTCATCTCATAGTACACATAAACTAATTACAAAAATTCTGTGGCACATGAAAAAATATTTTCTGGCAGAAAAAAAGTACAATTTTGATTCATCCACACTGGATGGCTATTGTTGTGTTGGCTGTAGTCATTTTTTTAATTTGACAATCTAAGGGCAAAGGGGTCGGTGCCCCTGAACAAATAGGCAGGTATTGCATGTTTTAGAAATTTTTGTGCACACTGGTTGAAAATCAGTTTTACTACATAGTTGTTCACATGAAGGCTAAACTACTACTACTTTGTTCACTGACATTTATTTATTGATTATTTGATTTAACAAATAAGTAGGGTACCCAAAATGAGCAAGGCACCATGCCCACTCAAACCTGATATTCTTTAGCACTTCGTTTCTATGAAGAATAAACTGCAAGTCAGAAGTGTTTAATATGTACTCTCTTTTCATAGTAAGTTTTAGCATTAAACGGGGCTTAGTTTGATTATGCATTATATAAATTTCTCCACTCAGAACACTCTCCACTTACTTCTTCTTTTTTTAATCCCTGTCTCATTGCCCATTTTCTTTTCAAAAGCTATTTCCTTTGATTCCATATGATAATAATAATAATAATAACTTGAGACATGGCAAGACATTAGAAGCTTCTTTTCACATTTATGTCACTTTCTGTTTCAAACCATGCCTCTTATTAATATCTTACTTTTTTATTTGTGAGAAAAATGATGCCTATGAATTCCAGAGCAGCCTTTCTGTTAGCTTAGTGAAAACATCAATTAGTACTCTAAACTGCTGACATGGGACAATTTCATATATAAAATGAAAACCATGGAAAAGTAATTATGACTTTTCTTCAACTTCCTAGTGAAAAGCATAGTCTCTGTTTACACAGAGAAAAATTAGGAACCACTGAGTTGATTTGAGTACTGGAAAGTCAACCCAGTTATTTGTTTCTTTATTTTTTTTAATAAGTAAATATGTTCCTAAAAAGTTAACATGAAATAAAATTGTGATCATATTTTTGTTTCTTCATTAAGAAACTCCAGAAACTCAAGTTACTATATTTATCTTCTGGAGAAAAAGTAGGAAACCATTGTGATTTTAACTTTGTCCATATATTCTTAATGGTGACTGTATTTTAAAATAGGTCTTAGTTTTCCTGATTAGGATAAGAAGGATTGATTATTCAATGGGTCAGTGACGCTCTGAAGCCAGACCTTAACTCGCCCATAGTATTCCCAAGGTAAATTATGTCCTTGTAAGTCCATGTCCTATCATCCAGGTGGTAGATATTCTTATCTTGATTTTAATCTTGCATTTGATAAATAACCTAGAATGTGATGCTTTCATTTTCCTAACTGGAAAACAACAAAAACAGTGGCTTTAAAATGACCATTTAGAATATGCGGGAGGGGAAACAGTTCTTCAGTCTGTGCAAATCAATGCTTAATTTTGAATGCTATTCTGGACTACCCTCTATTTATAATTAAGACATAGCTAATTATTATATTGGCATGAAGACATCACAAGAATCTGTACACTTTAAATGAAGCATTCCATGAGTTGAAAATCACTGAGGTTGGGAAATAGCTACATGGGAATTCATTATGTTATCCTCTGTACTTTCACACATGTTGTAAATTCTCCTGAATCACAACTTAAAAAAAGAAAAATGAAAAGTTAGGCATTACATGAGATTCTGGGCAGTTATCAGAATGAGAAAACAAAACAAAATATTGCCAGACTCTCTACATTACAATGTCCAATCACTGTTCCCCTATTGACAAATAATTTCCCACTAAGAGTTTTGTTTTCTATTCATGAATCCAAAATTATAAGCACTCTATTTCTCAACAGTTAAAGTAGGTGACACTGTGGTAATTATTAATCCTCTGTAATATAAAGTAATGTAAACTAAGTGATAGTATTTTAAAGATATTTCCTAATAGAATTTTAAAGGTATTCTCAATTCAAAAAATGAAAAACTTGAATAAACTAAATATAGGATATTTAGAAAGAAATATTTAAAAATTAAAATAGCTAACTGAAATAACTTCTAAAATAACTTACGTAAGAAAAAAAATGTGAAGTTCCAGCCAAGATGGAGATGTAGGTAGAAACCCTTCGTTTCCTTGCACAACAAAAAGGAGGAAACGACCAATCTAAAATCAATAAAAACCAGAAGTGCCAGAAAATTGAATTGCATGGAACTCTGACAACCAAGGAATTAAAGAAACAGTCAAACAGAACAACCAGACCAGTAAGGTGGTGGATGAGGAGAAACTACAGTGAGGCGGTAGGCTTTGAGGGCGGGGCTGACTTTAGGGGAAACTGGGACTCAGAGCTGGCTGAGGACTAAGGCAGAGGTTGCCGAGGTGGAAGAAACTCCCAGTCTCACACAAGAGTTTGTTGAAAAGTGCATTAGAGAGGAGCAGGGAAGCTGCATTGTCCTCTTTCTGGTTCCACCCCACAGGCAGCGCCACAGCACAGCAAGGAGGGTTGCCCTGCCCAGGTGAATACCTAAGGCCCTACCCCCTTATGACTTAACAGGGGCCCTAACAAAGAAATAGGGCCAAAATGAAAGAACAGAGCAAAACCTCAGAAAGAGAGCCAAGTGCTAAGCGAGGAGGAGATAGCCAACCTATCTGATGGAGAATTTAAAGCCCTGGAAATCAAAATGCTCACAGAACTAATTGAGTTTGGTCAAAAATGAAAGAACAAATGAAAGGTTCCCAAAGTGAAATAAAGCAAAATACTCAGGGAACCAACAGTGACAGGAAAGAAACCAGGACTCAAATCAATGATTTGGAACAAAAGAAAGAAAGAAACATCCAACCGGAACAGAATGAAGAAATAAGAATCCAAAAAAATGAAGAGAGACTTCTGAACCTCTGGGACAACTTGAAACGTTCCAATATCTGAATTACAGGGGTGCCAGAAAGAGAAGAACAACAGCAAGAAATTGAAAACTTATTTGAACAAATAATGAAGGAAAACTTCCCCAATTTGGCAAAGGAAATAGACTTTCAGTAAGTCCACAAAGCTCCGAGAGTCCCAAAGAAGTGGACCCAAGGAGGAACACACCAAGGCACATCATTATTAAGTTGCCAAAGATTAAAGACAAAGAGGCAATCTTAAAAGAAGCAAGAGGAAAGGAAAGAGTTACCTACAAAGGACTGCCCAAAAGGCTATCAGCTGATTTCTCAAAAGAAACCTTACAGGCAAGAAGGGGCTGGAAAGAAGTATTCCAAGTCATGAAAGGCAAGGACCTACATTCAAGATTCCTCTGTCCAGCAAAGCTATCATTTAGAATGGATGGGCAGATGAAGTGCTTCCCAGATAAGGTCAAGTTCAAGGAGTTCATCATCACCAAGCCTTTATTATATGAAATGTTAATCTAAGGGACTAATCTAAGAAAAGGAAGATCAAAAATATGAACAGTAAGATGACAACAAACTCACAACTATCAACAAATGAACCTAAAAAAAAAGAAAGAAAACAATGAAAACAAAAACTAAGCAAACAACTAGAACGGGAGCAGAATTAAAGAAATGGAGATCACACAGAGGGAGTTCAGTGGGGAGGGGGAAGGGAGGAAGGGTGGGGAAGGGTATAGGGAAGAAGAAGCATAATTGGTAGGTATTAAATAGATGGGGAGAGGACAAAAATGGTACAGGAAACAGAGGACTCAAAGAACTTATATGTACAACCCATGGACATGAACTAAGGCAGGGGGTGGGAATACTGGAGGGTTGGGGGCTGCAGGATGGAAGGAGGATAAAGGGTGAAAAACTGGGAAAACTGTAATAGCATAATCAATAAAATATACTTTAGAGTAAATAAATAAATAAAGCCAAAAACCCACTACTGGTGAAAATCAGCTGTTTTAACTTCGATGAAAGTGCTTTTCTCTACTTGAGAGCCCAACTTTAAAAAAAATAAAATAAAAACACTTGAGAGAGAGAGAAGGAAAGAAAAAAAGAAAGAAGCAATAATATGTTGTCATGCAGATATTTGTTAAATCTACTTGTGGATATCTCTTTATTTTTAATTCATTTAAGTAGTAACATAGGCACCTATTTCTACTTCATCTCATTATTGATAGTAAGTGGGAGGACTATTTGTTTGATCCTATGAACTGGTTTTTGGCAGGTGATTCTTTCATCACTGATACAGTTAGGTGACCATCATAAAGTGACTTCACTATCTTTTTGTTTGTTGCTTAGAAAGGTAGACTTTGAGTAGCTGTATTCATTTAAATTCATTAATGTTATATTCTACCCTCTGAAGTACGGAAGGTTATTCTCACATAAATTTTATTTAGCAATTGTTGTCTGCAATGAATTCTGGAATGCATTACTTATATACTCCATAATAAACATATTTATTACTGGCTGGTGTGGCTCAGTGGATTGAGCGCCAGCCTGCAAACCAAAGGATCACCAGTTTGATTCCCAGTCAAGGCACATGCCTGGGTTGTGGGCCAGTTCCCCAGTTGAGCATGCGTTAAGAGGCAACCACAACAACAACCTAGGTGCCCATCAATAAATGAATGGATCAAAAAACTATGATACATTTACACAATGGAATTCTATGCAGCAGAAAGAAAGA
>CM052538.1:131716663-131795060 GCA_028533065.1 Trachops cirrhosus
CCTTTGCAACAGCATGGATGGAGCTGGAAAGCATTATGCTAGCAAAATAAGCCAGGCAGTGAAAGACAAATACATATGATCTCACCTTTAACAGGAACCTAAACAACAAAACAAAGAAACAAGTAAAATATAACAAAAGACACTGAAATAGAGGACAGGTAGTCAGTGACCAGAGGGGAGAGGGGAGGGAATTTCAGGGGAGAAGGATTTACAGGAACAAATATAGAGGACACATGAACAAAACTAGGGGGGTTGAAAAGAGGAGGGAGGAGGGGAGGAATGGGTGGGTGGGCTGGAATGGGAATAAAGGATAGAAACTGTACTGAATAAACTAAAATAAAAAAATTAAAAAAAAAAGAGGCAACCACAAACTGATGTTTCTCTCCCTTTCTCCTTCCATTTCTTTAAAAATAAATAAAATCTTTAAAAAAACAGAAATTTATAAAAAATCATATTTATTACTTACCTTTGATGTAAGTTATTTTTTAAAAAGTGATCTTACTACCAAATATCCCAAATTTATTTTCAATTTAATTATAGTTAAATTTTTAAAGACTATCTTCTCTTCAAATTCTGAGTTCCAACCACACATGGGCTCTGGGCAGTTTGACAATCCTCAATCCCTTTTCTTTCTTCTAACAAATCATTCCAAATATTTAAAATTGTTCTCAAATCCTTTAATTATTTCCATCATCTCCACCCATTTGAGGCAGATGGCCTTGTCTATAAGCTCACAGAGAAAAACAGCAGTTGTCTCTTTTCTAAGCATATCTATACTCTTCTGTCCATGGCTAACCCAGAAACCTGTGCTCTTCACAGCATCACTTCCATACCTTCTGGATCTTTTTCAATCACTTACGTTTAATAACTTCTTTTCTAATGGCTACTTTTTCTTAATTTACAAACATATCCCAATCTCTCTGATTTTACAAAATTCTTTTCTTCTATTGATTAGCTATTTCTTTGTCCTTATCAAAACACTTCATCGGGAAAAAAAACCTACTCCTAGTTCTAAATAATAGCATAAAAAAATCATAATTAACACTACATTAACCCATTCAGTCCTCCCAGAAATTCTGTTCAGGTAGGTAGTTTTAATCTTTGAGTTATGGAAGAGGAAACTGAGGCACAGAGAGGTAAAGTAACTCACCCAAAGTCATACAGCTAGAGTGCTGGTTGGAAAAACGAGTACCAGAGCCCAACTTTTCCCACTATATATTTCCTTCATCCCCTGGGTGAGCATATTTATATGCATGACCTTGATTATTAATTATATGCTGATAATCACTATTATCAATATTTCCAGACTTGCTTTCTCCCTGGTTTTACGGCTTCCTACTTTGAGATACCTTAATCTCAATATATTGGAAAGACTTAGCCTCCATCTCTCCTTTCCCTATGCTTCCTCTATGCTGCTACAAAATACAAATCTATCCACTCTGCTTCTTAACTTACAAACCTTCAGTGAATCTCCATTACCTGTAGAAGGGGATCTCAAAACTCTTCAGCAAAGCACACAAGGCTCTTTACAACCTGTTCCCGAATTACCTTCTCACTCTTACTCCTGCCGTTACTTACATACATCCTCTGACCACCAAACTTTGAAAAGTATGCTACACTGTATCACATCCCATGTTCCACACAGAATGTTCCCTCAATTTAGAAAGTCATTCTTTATCTTCTCCTCTTGATGAATCATTATTAATCTGTATTTTCCCAACTACCCATCCTGTCCCTTCCCCAGGTAAAAGCTAATCTCTCTCCTACTTCTATATTCCCACAACATATGTTCAAAAAAATAAAATGACTATCATCACAATATAATACTGTACTATCATTAGTAATCTAGACTATGAGCTCTTAGAGAGTGAGGCGTTCTCTTATTGATATTTGTATCCAGTATCTAGAGCAGAGCAGTCACTTGGAACACATTTGATGAATGAATAGAGGTAGCTCTTTGTTAGTATTCAAAATGAATGTGCCCTGGACATGGGATGATGAATTAATAATCATAGGAGATATCACAATCTTAATTAATCATTATTTGCCTATGAAATGCCTAAAAACTTAGCAACACACAGAGGATATACATTTAAACATTAACAGAAGTATAGACACTCTTTCTTGAAGTGGCAGTGAACAAAGAACTTTACCATTTACACAAGCAGACTTTGAGTAAGTAATAAAATACATGTAGACAAAAAAATCATAAAAGGCCTCTATCCAAGCCACAAGACTTGATCATCAATAGGCATCATATTATAAATATTATAAAACATCCCCAAGAAACAAACACTGAAGGGTTAGTCTCAGTAGTTTTCCCCACTACGCTAGTTCCTAGATATGTAAAATATTTCAGCACCAGTATGACACAGCCATGGCATTTACCAGACGGTTTATTAAATTTCATTTATAAATCACTAAGGCATCACCTTACTTGAGCGACTGAATGTGTGAAGTGGACTAAAGTCTGAGGTACAAGTGTGCAAAACTGCACTGCTCGGTTTGTTGTAACAGAAAAGGTGAACTACTTTAAGTAGATCTTTAAAAAATCCAACCAAAAAGCAATGCGATTTCCAGTATGTTTTAAATGGCTGTTTCCTCTGCAGCCATTTCCTCTTAATTCTACTGAGAAAATAAAAATGTAAAGGTTCTAAGATAAGGTGATGAGAGGAATGCAAGTAGCACAAACAGAGCACAGTGATGATAAAATACCCAAGACGTTCAGTTACTTAAACAACAATGAAGTCAATTAAATGTGTCTTATTTCTTTAAAAATGTTGAGTATTTCACTGAGAGCTTTTCCAAACATACGTAAATCCGAATATCAACATTGTTTGATTGTGTTTAATAACATGAGTGGTCTTGAAGTTGCTGTCTTGTTTATATGCTAGGGTTCACACATGGGCTTGTCTCTAAGTTCAGAGTTCAAAATAATTCGACTTTTAATATATGTAATGAAAAATTACACTTAAGTCACTCACCAGAACACAAAAGCAACATTAATATTGCTCTTGTAGACTAAACAAAAGCAGGAGTCGTCAGTCTTTAAAACTTTTACTGTTTTTCTAGCCTCAAACAGGAAAAGCATTTTGGAAATATAGGGCTCAATTAATGAAGCCCTTTAAACTACTGTTGGAATTTAGGATTTTTGCCTCATAGGTGGAACTCTATGCAGAGATTTAATGACCATTCTTATTTATATTTGTCAGTATTTTAAAATTTTATACTCTACGGAGAACAGCTGACGTTCAATATCACAAAGTTCACCATTAAAACTATAGTATATCAAGTTTAAGACATATAAAAAAGAAATAAAACTTTCATTTGCTAAGGAAAACCTTATCATGTATGGTTTACTTTTCTTCCTGCATCACCCAATTTATATTTTTATCTTACTTAGGATCTATGGCTTAAACATAAAATGAATTAAAAGTAATTAAAAATAATTCAATACAAATACTAAATCACCGAAACACTAGAATAAAAGCAAATTTCTAGGATTGCTTAAACAAAAATTCTGGAGCTTGAAAAAGAGCTACTTCCATGCTTTCCTGCATTAACAAAGGGCAGGTAATAATGATGGCTTGTATGACAATATTGTCTTTGTTAGTTTAGCCCCAACAGAACTAAAGATTTCCTGATTACAACTTTGTAATCTAAGTCAACTGAAAAGATTTCTGGAGAAGGGAAACAAAGAGGAGTCTGAGTGCCAGCATTTAAGTGGAATGTATTACCTAAGTTTACTCTTCAGTGTGGGGCATGATAAATAAGAGGGGCTCTTACATCCATCGCCCATGCTAGGTCATGACCTGAACTCACTGTACTGGTGTAAAAGAGAAAGTTGTGCAGGAGTCTCAGATTTGCATGCTTTTCTGCTTCACCTTCAGGATCCTGTAATCACAGAGGGTCTTACAATGAAGTGTTCACTCTGTACTGTATTGCATTGTCAAGATTTTTAAACAGTTGCTTTTTTATTGTAATGAGCCAATTATGAGCCAGTCACTCAAGCAGTCATTAACAATAGATTTTTTAATTGCATTTTTAATGAATTTTATTTTGGATAAAAGCCCTTAAAAGTACCTATGGCAAAGGGTAATCATACATTGAATTAACAGCAAAATCTGTTTAATAATGACTTGTCTCTTTTACTACAACAAAATAAATTCCAGTGAGAATGCTAAAAAATTGACAGTGCCTGGGAAAAAGGGTTGGGGGGTAGAGGAGGAAGCTGCATTCTATACTGCTAAAAAAATTAAAATGAAAGCATGTTTCTTTTTGCATTTAGCTATCTCTTTGTTTTTTCCTAATTTTAAAGCACAAATAAAACATTAGCTTACCAACATACTTAGAAATTATCACGGTTATTAATATTTTATACATATTACTGCTTCATATGTAGAATAAGCTAAACTGTAAAGAAAAACAAATGTAATGTTCTCATTTATAAAGATATTTTTAAAATTGTTGTTTAAACACTTTAGTGTAAAAAATCTCTATTCATTTCACTGTATGTACATGAATAGAAATGCTCTTGCTTAAGATAAAAAGATCTTAAGAAAATTTGAATGAGCATAGTTTCCTTCTGATCAGTCAGATACATAAATGTGTTTTAAGTCAATTCTATTGAAATCTCATCTTAGTCATGATTAAGACCTTGCTGCTCATGTGATTTAATAAATCATTAATTAGGAAGTTTTAAGCATGTACACTGACATTAAAAAAACCTATTTGGGGGCTATACATGTCACACTCTGGTTGGATTTTAAAATATATATATAAAATATATACATATATAAAATATACATAATATAAACATACATTTCATATATATACATATATATCTCTAATGTGTATACACAAACCTAGTCCCAGAAAAAGTGTCAGTACACACCCTGATTTTGTTTAAAAAAAAAAAAAACAACTTTCTTGAGTGTTTAAGGTTTTAAAAACCTTGTGTTTTCTGCCTCAAGAATGGGCTGACTGAAAGCGGGAGGCTCTGCAGCCTCTGGTTAATTAATCTGTCGGCTGAATGACAGCGTGCCTAGGGGCATGGAGCTGGCATCCCACACAGGGTCCCGGAGCTTTAGCCTCGGAGAGCTACGTGCTGCACGCCGAGGCTTGGCCCGACAAATAGCAGAGAGGCCTTCAGAGCCTTTCTTCTTCTGCCTCAGACATTCCACTTAATTAATGCAATCCCTCTTTATCTAAAAGTTTTAATAAATTTAGAAGGTAAGGCAAAATCAACACATCTATGCCATGGAATGCAGTAACTAGTTGCTCTAGGACTTTTTTTATTTACCAAAAGTCTTCTTAACAAGACATAAAGAAAAGGAACACATAAAATGTGATAAGATGTTCAGAAACTTTCAAACATGCTACTTGATCTATTAAAAAAACATATTTGTGCAACCTAATGTTTAAGAATTTAATGAAATGCATCTGGCAATTTCCATTTCACTGAGCTTAAAGATTTTATGTTATAAATATATAAATCATATGCTCACCCCAAAACACTTTGAAAATTACTAATACCTAATCTTGAGCAAGGTAAGGCTATTTTTTTTAGCAACAGGATACAAAGGACATTCTCCTAATCCCTTTTACTGCCAGAACAAAACATCTTTCAAATCAAGATAAAATTGCTACATCATGAATGTTAATATCATTCTGAGAAAAATAATACCTTATGACTAGAAAAGACCATCCCTTTAGGGAGAAATGTTGTGTTAAAGTGGATTATTCTTTTAGGTGTATAATAGAATGGCTTCTACCTAGTCCCAGATGGAAAATCAAAATCTGCATTTAAATGGAAATATTTTAAAACAGATAGGACAAAAGGCTAACACCATAAGGAATACCTCCTTCCTTACATTTTAAAAATCCCAAATCCTTCATGATAACTTTTCTGGGAAGTGTGGCTTTACGATTTTGTCTGTATGTTTGTTTCATTTTTATGAAGAGCTTGCAGCACAACATAATTTCACAGGTTTGTGATTAACACATACTATTGTGCCTATTATATCAAATTCACAAATTGGATCAAGAAGGTGGGCTGCAAAATTCATACTATTACAAGAAACAGATTTATGATTCAGGCTTATGCAGAGTTGAAACAAATCGTCTATTTTCTTCCTATCTTTTAACCATGCTGTTTTATATGTAATTCTTACAAGGCACTAGCAGTTTGTTGAAATCAAATAAAATCTGAGTTTCTTCAGCATTGACTCCAATCACCATCATGGTTAGAGTAAAAAGAAAGCAAAATGCTAGGCAATATTATAACAACTGCTCTTTGCGACCTGAAAGATTATTTTCAGTTCTTCGATAGTTGGGGCAATTTTCTTAAATTCTGAAGAAGCCTGACAGCACCGCACATTTCTTAATGCTTGCATTTACTTTTACATTATAAAACAATAAAACAGCAGGATAATGTTCATGCAGTTTAGAGACTTGTAACATTACCACAAATAATTTTACTATATTACGACAAAACATAAGCTTTTAAAATGTAGGCTTACCAAAGAAAGGGCAATTCATATTCATTAAAAGTACGCAGACAAATAAGATGGGAAATATAACTTAAATGTGGTACCTACTTCTAAAATAATGTTTTAAAAGGTTTGAGAAAGTAAAATCCATGCTGAGATAGAGTTTTCTTTGTCATAAATTAAAATAAAGTTAATTTACAAGCACAATGCTTATTGGCAAGGAAAGGCTTCCCACCTTTCTTTGAGTTTATGATAGAGTAAGTGGCTTCTGCCATCTCAGGAACCAACCATATTAGGTAATTTGATTATTTTTCTTCAACCACCTTGTAAACCAAGATGCTTTACAATTACCAGGTTTAAAGATACACGGGTTCTGACGGTGGTCACATTAGACTGTGGTCACATTTGACTGTTGCACTTCAAACAGTGGGCTGACCTGTAGAATGAGGCCTTATCATTTGCCTTCTAAAACCAGCTCATGTTCTAATAACTCTGCTGCAGGTTCTGATACATCCTTATTGCTAGAAGCTGCCTGTTTTTGTACAGAAGACCGGTGGATCTCTTCATTCAATGTACGTAAAAGACATCTTATTAAAAACACAATGGGAACAGCTACTGCACATGTACTGGGCGATCTTCTCAACTTTCAAAAGGTAATGCATTTCAACACTGTTGTCCATGATTCTCTTGAAGATAACCACAAGGATGAGAAAGAGTAAAAGCATTTCCCTGAAGTAACCTAACTCTCGTTTACACTACAGCCTCTATCCCTGCTCCAATTCCCCACCCTTCAGACTCACTCCCCACACTCCCAGGAGTTTTTCAACTATCAATGGGAAATAATATACAATAAAATCTAATTATCAAAAATGAACTTTGATGCATGTCATCATTAGTCTACACCAGCAGCAAACTAGATTAGGGAAGCTGTATTTGGAACCATCACAGATCAGACTCACAAATCTTTTAAATCACAGTGCTTTACAACTGCCTAAAATAAAGAACAAATGTAGAAACACACCAAATTATGTTTTGAAATAAAATGTTAAGCCCCTCAACCTTATAGATATTAGACTCTTATAGCTAATGTGTAAAGAAACTAACTTTTAAACTAACAGATTCCTGTTCCAAAATAAATGATACTCTCAGCCAGCAGGCAGCCCAAATCAAACACCTGACCACTTAAGTGTGGCCTCAGTCCAGCAGCACTGGTATCACCCTGGGCACATGTTAAAAAAAAATCTCAGGTTCCATCCAGACCAGCTGAATCAGAACTTGAATTTCTAATACATTGCCCTGACGATTCGCGCATTCTGAAGTTCAAGAAGGTCTGTTCTTAGAGTTTTCCTAGTTCCACCACTTATCTTCATTGAGAGACATAAAACAGTAAAGGACAGAACATCTTGTGCTGATAAAAACGTGTAAACATTACAGATAACCACAATTTAAATAAAAGAGAAATGGAACAGATGTAGATAAAACTTCAGCAATTAAACTAGATCTAGATCCTGTAATCTTTAACACCTGAAAATTCACATATACGTGTGTGTGTATGTGCAAGCACAGATGCAGGTGAGAGATGAAAGAGGAAAAGTGAAGACAGAAGGAGAATGAGGGAAAAGAATAAGGAGAGAATGGAACCGTAAGCGGGTACAGAGTATGTACACACAGATGTGTTTAGAGCTGCAAGCGGAAGAAACAAAGGGAGATCCCAGCAGCCTGGAGAAGAACAGCAACAGCCCCTCTCAACAGCACCCCACACACTTCTCACACACACGCCCAAGCCAGTGTGGAGGGAATGTTTTTCAGATCACTGTTAAGAAACTTCCGAAGACTATTAAAAAACACAAATATGAGGGGGAGCCCCCAAAAGTGGAATTTACTTATAAAAATTGTGTATCAATTCTTACATGTTTAAACTTCAGTCACCTTCAAAGCACTCTCCATCTGATGCACTACACCTATGTAGACTTTTTTTCCACTGCTCAAAACAGTTTTTCAACTAATCGATTTTGATGCCTTTTAATGCCTCTGCTGTTTTTGTTTCACCTATTCCACAACTGCAAACCGTTTCCCTTTGAGGACTTTTTTTAATCCAGGGAAACAAACAAAAAAGGTCACTTTGGGAGGAGATTGGGTGAAAAGGGAGGGTGGGGCACAGGGGTCATATCATTTTTGGTCAAAAACTGGTGAACACTCAGTGCACTATGGGCAGGTGTGCTCATAAATTACCCATCACAAAATGGGCAAACACATTGAAAGAGTCTTCAAAAAAAACTTCACTGACGCCAAACAGCCTCTCACAACAACACCACCTGGTGCACTGATACAGATGGGTTCCTAGAACACTCACCTAGTGGGGGAAGTCTGTACTACAAGGGCTCCACCCTCCAGAAGAAAATCCCGGGTTTTTGGGGGGGTCCCCCCCATATGTAGAAGCCATAGTGTTGAGAAAGTAAGGAAACCAACAATGAAAGGGAGTTTATAATACTGAAAAGGTCATCTATTATCCTTTTTCCAAAGTCTAAATAATCATTTAGTAAAAATTACCATAAAACAAACATTATTTGTTTTTTTCTTACAAATGAACTTACTATTATAATATTATTATTTCACTAAGCTCACTAACAAAATTCAAAGCAGCAGCACAAGAAGTTTTGCTTTGTTTTTAATGATGTAGTAAAAATAGCCAACATTAAAAATACAAGTTCATAAAAAAAGGGACAGGGGAAGGATAAGATAATTTCTATGTGGTAGTTAGTAGACATAAACTAGTGACTTAAACCTGTAGTAATAATTTGTAGGATCTAAAATATACATAAAATACTATATTTGATATTAAAAATATACAGTCAAAATGATTAATCTACTATGATCTCTATCATCATTTATTTGATGAGAGAAAATTAAAAATAATTTCCTAATACTGCCAAAGTTAATGATGCCAACAGAAAATAAAATAGTTGATATCACGGAGGAGAACACCGTATGGCTAGTTAGAAAATAGAACCTATCTGAAAAAAAAATGAATTGTAAGTAAGACTACATCTATAACTTTTTTATAAAAATAACATGTATCTATATTTGTATGTGTGTTCATGCATATGGCACACTATTAGTATACAGTATATTAAAATCCAGCCCTGTTTTCAGCTGGTTATCTCTGGCATATAGCCCCATTAAATCACTGGAAGCTGACCTCTCACAAAAATTGCTCTACATCTTGGGTTACATGACTGAGTTAAACGAACACATATCGCTTTAGGTTTTTTTTGCCCAAGAATGAAACGTAGTCAAAGATGGGCAGAATACTACTCCCAGCTTGGACTCACCAAATGCCGAAAACTATAAAAATAGAATTTCAAATTGAGGTTTCATATACACTAAGCAAAGACTTAAGAGTTTCAAAATATAAATAATATATGTATAAACAGCTACTTCTTTATGGAAATCAACTAGGTAATATGTATTAATGGCCTTAGAGATAATTATATACTTTGATACACTATTACCATGTCTAGAAATCTATTCTAAGAAATTAATTTTTAATTATTTTTAATTGATTATGCTATTACAGCTTTTCCAATTTTTCACCCTTTATCCCCCCTCCACCTTGCTCCCCAACTCTCCAGTATCCCCAGCCCCCTTGGTTCATGTCCATGGGTTGTACATATAAGTTCTTTGAGTTCTCTGTTTCCTCTACCATTTTTTTATCTCTCCCGTTCTATTTTATGCCTACTAATTATGCTTCTTCTTCCCTGTACTTCTCCCCCAATTCCTCCCTTCCCCCTCCCCACTGAAATCCCTCCATGTGATGTCCAAGAAATTAGTTTTTTAAATGTAGATAATAATTAATGTGGCCATATCAAAGTGCTATTATTTACAGTAAAAATTAGATTTAACCTAATTTACAAAATTAAAGAATCATTAAGGAAATTATTATACAGCCACATGATGGAATATTAATTAGCCATTAAATCATATTCATAAAGAGGTTTTAATGGCATGGAGAAATGCTCCTGATATATAAAGTTAAAAAAGCAGTCCACAAAGTTATACATGTAAGTGATTACACACACACGTGTGTATGTCTGTGTGTTAAATATATGTGTGTGAAAACACGTGAAAAAGTTAATGCTGAATGATTGAACTTTGAGTAAGATCTTCATATATTTTATACTTTTATGTATCTTCTTTAATTTAAAAACAAAATTGTTTGAGTATCAAAGAAAATTAAATAATGTAGATTAAAACAAGACATGATGAACAATGTGAAAACCCTGCAAGTTTATGACGAAGCTGTTTCACTAAATAAAGAAACTGTGTGTACCTGGAAGAGGGTATGAAGAACCTAGTCCCAAAAGAAAGACCCTCTTTCTTAAAACCACATGAGAGGTAAAAGATAAAAAACAGTTAAACATAAGAACAAAAAATTAAAAGGGTACAGAAAAG
The DNA here is from genome assembly GCA_028533065.1 of Trachops cirrhosus. Classification (NCBI taxonomy): domain Eukaryota; kingdom Metazoa; phylum Chordata; class Mammalia; order Chiroptera; family Phyllostomidae; genus Trachops; species Trachops cirrhosus. The sequence goes on from CM052538.1 coordinate 131,727,607, forward strand.
TCAGGTCTATTAAATCTAAGAACTAAACAAAGAAAGCACTGCCAATATTATTTTTATGGTGGAAAAGTATCAAATAATCATAGTAAATAAGTTATGAAAATAAATTATACACTTAGTTTGAGGAGGGCTACTCCAAATCTTGGGTTAAATATAAAGAAACTACTTGGTATCAAGTTGTAACAAAACAAAAGTTATAGATCCTCGTTTTGTCTTCTACAAAATTGATAGCTAAAATGACTGCTGTTTTCTTCGCTTTTGCCAAACCCAGTTAAAACACATCTTTAAAAGTCCAGATAATGAAAACTATATACTCAAATATTTTTATAATTCACAAGCTGTCTTTTATAAAACAATATTTTAGCTACCACATTAATTAGTAACAGTAAGTTGTAACTTACTATATTTTCCCTTAGCTTTGTTTGGCTGTAGATGCTTCAGAATCATTCCCGCTTCCGACTGCATGACAAATTGATGCCAAGTCAATAAAAACATGGGGTAAAGAGCAGTCCCACCAAATCTCTTACACAAAACAGGGCATTCAGTGAATGCAGTGATTTTACACACAGTAGGGAATCAGTAATTATCAATTGATCACAAAGGAGAAAACATCAATTGAAGTTTGGCATCTTACAACTATGTAAAATCTTCACAAACTAGATTAGTTTTAGTTTTACCTAAAATACGGGTAACAGTCTGAGAAGAAACTATGTGCACAACAGCATGAAGGAGAAATCTAGCTTCACTTCAACAAACACCTTATAGTAGTACTGTGGTGAAAACACTGAAAACTAAACTAGTAGGAAATTATCTGCTCATTATTAGGGAGGACCAGGACAGGAAAGTAACCTAGAAACTCTACGACCAAGTTGGTATAAAGAATAATTAATAAATTATTTGAAGGTATTAATAAAAATTGTAAGTTAAATCAAAAACCCTAAGTGTAATTCCCAAATAGGCACAGATTAAGAGTAGCACTGAGCCTTAAAGACCACAGGATTCTTAGAAGAAATTGATAATGGTCAGACAAGGAAGGATAAATGGTCACAGAACAAAGAGGTACACTAAAAGAAATATAAAATGTTTTTTGGAAGAGTGAAGAATTCATCACAAATAATTATTTTGATGAATATACAGCAGTTACTTTCTCCCTTAAAACTCAAAATGCTACATCTTTGAAACAGGCCACTATGCATTAACTATTGACATCTCTAATAACTAGAAAAAAGCCTGAAACAAATTATGAGGAAAAAAAGTTATGTTAACTTTCTACAACTCACACCGCGTGTGGAAACTTTATGAATAATGATCATATAGTGTGTGACTTATTTTTGTGTCTCTTGCACTTACCATTTTTGAAGCTCCAAAAAAGTACATAAAATAAAATCATCTAAAGTTTTTCCTCGTATTGTTTTCTCATATAAACTTTTCAAATGTTTAATGATGTGTGCATTTTCTGCCTGTAAATCTCATAGTTAAGTTTTTGAAAGTGGGCACTTAAAAGACTCTTTAGAAAAACTGAACCTTAGAAAATATTCAACTAATTCTGCTATCAAGGTAGGGCAGAATCTGAAACAGACATATTAAAATGCACAAACTTTGACATCATACTCATCAATGCCAAAGAAACTAATATTGACACATGAAGCACTATGAAAAGAGACAAAATAAGGAGCAGCAGAATTTCGAACACACTATACCTTAAGGCACAGAAGGTCATGGTTAATTTCTCTAGAACTAGATCAACAAACCATGACAGATTAACGTCGACCTTATTTAGTTAAGTATGAGCAACACTATATTGCTCCAATGCAAGAAAAATGTTCCATCTAGTAACTAATAACAAAAATAATAACTAACATTTATTGAAGCTTCCTTTATTATGATTTTACATGGATTATGCCATTATATGCTCATGACAACCCTGTAATATAGGCGCTATGACTAGCCCAAATTTACAAATGTGAAAGCTAAAGTGTGAAGAAGTTAACTAAATCAAGGTCATGCAGCTAGCACGTGGTAGCACCTAGAACACAGATAAGTTTGACTCCAGAGTCCTCATCTATCCTTCAAAGGCAAAATGAATGAATGAATGAATGAAAGAAAGAAATAGAACCCACCAACATTTCCTGCTACACACAATATTGGTTTTCTTAAATATATGCAATTGTGAAGATATCACTAGTCTTCATTAAAGTGAAGATAAAAATAATACAGTGTGACGGGTTTCTCAAGTCTTTTGGATCTCTAGACACTGTCACAGGCAACATATTATCCTCCACCACAGCCCAGTCATGCAGTTGAGCAGGAAATACCACCCAGCTAACCCTGATCTCCCCAGAGTTGTCTGCCCCACCTTGAGAATTTCACAGTATACATACCTACATCATTATTTGTAAGCAATGCTATTTATGGCTCAACTTAAATCTTGCTTGTGACTCCAAATGATTTTTAATAAATTGTATATTCAAAGATTTTGCCACATTTCTTTTATGAAAAACTCATGTAAAAATTATAAATATTGTCACATACTTTAATATCAACTCATAATTAAGAAAACTGAATAAAAATTAATATATGCTATTTTTTCTCAGGTTTAATCTGTTCCATTCAGCAGCAGTAAAGATCTCATCTTATATTCCACTACCTTGAAGAAATTCAAAGAAGGATTTTTTTCTGAGGATTGCTATAAAATTATCACTGACATTTTAATTAAAAAAGAAATGTATATAGAATAAACAGGACATTTCCTTGAACAGTCTGCAGTGGCTGCTCCATTGCTTCTTTGTACAGTCTTGGTAAATTATGCAGGCTCTCACTAGGCAGAGCAGCTGTATTTCAATGTCTTCAGTAATGTAATCTACATTGATCATTATTTTAATTAAGCAGATTCTTAATTTGATACTTTCATTGCAAAGGAAAAAATACCTTATTCATTTTTTTTTAGTAGACAGCATCTTGTCAGTCTTGTAAACCAAAATTTAATCTTAAATATGTTTCTTATCGCAACTGGTCATTATTTTAAAAAGAACTACTACATTTGGTTTACTAAGAGCTTGTTCATTTCAATATATCAGCTTAAAACATTGGTTCTTTGTAAAAATAAAAGATACTTTTGCAGTTCTCAATTTTAATCTAAGTGACATACTAAAAACAATGTGGTTTATTATAATATTAAATTCAAAGTTATTCAAAATCAATATGAAGCACAAATACAAACCTTGCAAGACAAACAGTGCTTTACTCAATGTTGAGAAAATTCAATTCAGAAGCTCTCTGTTCAAGATTATTTTTATCATCACATCATTTGAAATGTCTGAATCTTTAGCTAAATCCGTTACCATATAATACAGCAGCATTTAATCATCTTGAAGACAAGTTCTGAATTTTTCTTCATTTCCCATTATTTGTAGTTACAACAATCTGGTTGACACTGGAAGTGTATGTTTTAAATGGTTCATGGAAAAACAATTACTGCAATATTAAATTGTCATATTAACTTTACATTTTAATATATATGATATCTCAAATCTTATGTATCAATAAGAGGAAGCCTGGTGTTCAAAAATATTTGATTTTAGCATGCATTAATTGAGCACTTATGTGCCAGGTACAGAATTAGGTGCTCTGAATCTAAAGCAAGGTGGAACAAAGCCTTTGCACAACACAAAAGGGGTGTGTGTGTGTGTGCGTCTATACACACATACATATATGATACAGTATCGAGAGGTTTTTAAACTTCCGTTCCTTTGAAGGGAAGGAACATTAAGCACCCATCTCCATTTCTGCCTGAAAAGTTCTACCTTGATGTATTTTTAATCACCAGTCTTTTTGTAGTTGGGTGGAGAAAGCAAGTCCACTTACTTACCTAGCAAATATGAATAAGGGCTTTAAATTACTATTAAGAACACTGGTAAATGAAAAGTATCCTTATGTGTTCCCAGATACACTTTTTGAGTTTTAGCTATTATCAGTTCTCACATGTTGCCAAATACTGGTTTGTGGGTAAATGTCTACTAAAGTTAAATTTATAAACATGGCCCACTTAAGAAGTTTGGGAATGAGATCTAGAGGGAATTGAAAGTTCATGCACATCTCCTCTTGTCAGTCTACATCACCAAGGAATGCCATGCCAGCTTCCAGATTCACATACATCATCACAAGTTATGATATAGGGATTTTTTTAAAAATCTAAAGTTCATTAAGTATGTTCTAGATTTATATTAAAATTTTCCCATAGAAAATAATGCTATTTACCTTTACATTATGGTTTTTGGAATACAGTTGCCATTGAGCATATATAATGACTTGGCTAATTAATAAACATTATCTGTAATCCCTTAGGAAAACCCCAAAAGATGAGCTATTTTTAGCCCCCATTTCGCAGATGAGATTAAGAATTGTGTTCATTATTACATAGTGAATACATGGAAAAGCTAGGATTTTGGGCTCATGCTCTTTTTACTAAAATATTTTTAGGACAAAATAAACTTAGGTTAAAGAATTTTTCTCCTCTAACCATAGCTAAACATGACACCTGCGTTTATTATCATCTAATAACTTCACATAAAGTTATGTTTTTTATAAAGAAAAATTTAAGAAATTTAACTATCAACATATACAATCAAATAGGTAACCGAAAAAGAAAGGAAGGGGTATGTAAGATGTAAGTCAATGCTAATGAATGACAAATCCTCTAGTCACCTTGTAACTCCCTTGGTTTGAATTTAAATGTCACATATAAAGCCTGGGTTACACAATTCAGGAACAAGTAAAAGTGAAGTTCTAGGGAACCCACTCCGGCTCTAATTAAATAGAAGAAATGAGTACAAAGGAACTAAATTATTTTTTAAAATACTCCTATTGGAACTCAACTTCAAAAAGATATTTCATGAAGAGACAGTACAGCTTGTAAGATTCCTTCTATCTCAAGTTACTCTGATGAATGTCTGATAAAACTTGAGATTTACCACTGGGTAACAACAAGAGGTAGCCAATAATTCTAAATGAAAACTCAGAATGGTCTTTTGTTCCCTTTGTTTAAAGTAAAGCCGCTAGTGAAAAACAAGAATGTCTACTTAGGAAAAAGGAGTCTCTTGTCTGAGCAAAAATTAAATTTAAATATCCGGCTTCTTACCTGACTATTCTAAATCATCTACATTTATTTACTGTTCACTAAAAGACTATAGAGGGCACTGTTGCATCAGCTTTGAAGCTTTACAATAGAAGCCTAGGAAAACTGTAATGCCTAATTTCTTTACAGGGTCAAATGCATGGAAATCTACTAAGCCTAATATAAGGGAAAAAACCAAAATGTATGTTTTTCTAAAATAGGCTAGACTTCAATGGGGCAAAAAAACTTAACAAAAACAACTGTCAAATTGAGAACACTGCACTGCACACATTTTGCATTTCCCTTTGTAGTGCTTTCATGAGAAAGGTAACTAATCATAGCACCTCCTTATCCAATGGAAACAGCACCCCAGTGCAGAATCCTCTCCACAATCAATAGCAAAATGAATGTGGCACCTCATGCAGTCCTTCCATAATTCTATCAACAGAAAGAATGCAGTCTGTTTGCATACTTTTGTCTAAAAGGCCAATTCCATTTGTCCCCTGTTTGGGTAAAATGACAGCTACAGATCAATCACTCTCACATGAAAGTAAACACAGTACAGAGAAAAAAAACACAAAAAAAGGATCAAAACTGAAATCCTCACCTTTTTTAAACGTAATTTTATTATACATAAAAATTCAAACTCAAAGCAAAATAGAAAAAGCAAGTGTTCCCTCAAAAGCACACATTTTGTGCTACTGTGCAATAGTACCAGACTATAAAATAAATAAGTTGCACATAATACTCACAAAGCTTATAATTACATATGGATGGCATTCAATTAAGCTTCCACATATTTTCTGTTTTCTCACGGAATTCCTGTCACAATTCTTTGAAACTAAATTAAATTAAGTATAATACCAAAGATCTTTTAATACATACAAGTATGACTGCAATGTATTATAATAAGAGAAGTATATAAAATATAAGGCTTCCTATTAAACAATTACCACTTATTTTTTCTACTTATTCATCAAAATTAAAAGTTTTTGATGCCACAAATAATACAAGAGGAAAACAGAAATCAAATGATTGTATTTTGGTAGTTTAAAAACAATGTCCTGAATTGCTAAACCACATCGTGACCCCAGACCACTAGAGAAAATACGTAAAATGAGAAAACAGGATACTCCATTAATACACATCAACTCATAATGCTGTATCACAAGTTAGATAAATCCACATTAATACAGGTACCATCAAAAAACTAAGGCCTCTAGTAAAGAATCCCAAATTCCCTAGAAAAACTGTATACAACTAATTTTGTCACTCTCAAGTTTCCAGAGAGATTAACACCTCTGAAATCAAAGTGCAGAACTGTGGAAGTGTTATATAATTTGTCAATAATACGTCAATCTAGTCATAAGTCAAAAAGAGGAGAAGGGGTTTCAGATGGTATATAGATTTCATTTTATTACAAAAGCACCAGTTTAACAAGTTATTTTCAGCCAATAAAAGTCAAAAGTAAAGCATTGTTAAAGTGGCCGGCACTGACTTGAAGGTTTTCACTTATTAACTTAACCAAAATGCTACTTGAATATCAGTCAATTAAATTATTAATTTATGAGTTTTGCTTAGTCTACTCTGGAGGCAAGGCAGTTTGTATCAATAGGTATGTTGAATGTATGTAAATAAACAGAAAGCTTTTACAATAGTCTAATAATACACTAAACATAACAAAACAACTCTTTTTAATGGACAATGAATGCACAATCTTATGAACCAAGTTTATATAAATGGGCTATATAATTTAAGGAGGTTTAAGATCCTGTAGGAAGTAAAGGCACAAATTTAGAAAAATATAAGCCTACTGTTTTTCACTGATCTGATAAAATACTTAGAATAGAATCAAAGTGCTGCTATGACTATGAAGAGTATGTCACAGGAAATTTCAAAGAAATCTAAGAGCAAATGTCTTGAACTCTGAGAAAATTTACTTGCAATACTGCTTTTCATCTACCATAAGAATGATTGCAAAAAAACGGTAACGGGTTTTTAATATTCAGGATATTTAACTAGATATTTTAGTTTACTATTATAAAAAGAAACACAGTATATTAAAATCAATTTTAGTTAACTCTAATTTATTCAAAGCTTGATTGTGAGCAATAGCTGCTAAAAGGATTCAGCATTGTTGATTCACACACAAGCATTTTACTTAACTACATTGGATAATAGCAGTGCTCCTAAAGGAGTATAAAAAGCAAAGTGATTAGCAGTCATTACTGTTAATTAGTGCTCACATTACATTCCTTGGGATGAATTTCCTTTAAGTTGAATACACGCAAAGTTTATTTCTGAAGGACTGACAAACCTGGCTTAGGTAAGTACTGGAACAAGCCATCAAGAACCCATAAGCAGAATAAAAAACAGGGACAGATCAGAATCCAATTAGCATGTCCAGGTTTTTAAACAGGAAAAGGGTTGAGGGGAATGAGTAAAACTGGAAACTCATACTTCACATTCTGCAATCTCACTGATAAAAGGAGGAAATGTGTGTTTATCAAACTTGCTGTGAGTGCACAGTTCATTTGGAGTCCTGTAAACAATCGCCCCACCACCCTTCCAAATGCATGTGAAAATCTTGAAAAGTCAGAGCATCATATTCAGCAAGCAAGGTCACTTTAGTGATGCCCTGGAAATGGGAAATTAGGAAAACGTGGCACTCAGAGGTTTAGGGCTGACCAGAAAAAGCCCTGAGGCTGGCTTCCCATCTCTCACCACCAGTCAGGCTGTCTCTGCTTATTCAGTATTAACACAACAGGGCTGCAAGTGAATGAAAAGAGCTCCCCACACCTAACTGGGACATTGGCTTTCTTGTTTAGAAAATGATAGGCATTTGTCACAGACAAAAAAAAAAAGAAGAAGAAGAAGAAGAAAAACTCAAACACAGCTTTCAAGAACCAGCTCCAAAAGAAAAACAGGCTCCTGGTGCAGCTTTAGAAAAAGACCTGGGGAATGGCGACATCCTGTTGATGATCAGGTTTCCCTTCCTCCTGTACCGTTCTGTGCAGGTTAAAATGGAGTCCAAACACTCAACAACGTGGTTTCAAAAGCAATCAATGCATGCTTGCTACAAGAAAAAAGTTTAAAAAGTCAAATGTGTAAAAATTATCTAAACACTCAATACTTTCCACATACAGACAATGTGTAACCTTAAGACATTTCCTACACATATATTTACACAAATACATTTACAAAAATGTATTATACTATATAGGGTTTTGGTAATCTATTTCCTTCTCTTAATAATATATACAGATGTATTTCTGCAACTTCAATTTTGATGTTATACAGTATGCCATTGTATAAATACACCATAATTAGCCAGTCATTTCTAAATCTACGAGTACATCTTTAGTTTTTTTCCTCAGAATAAATTCCCCAAAGTGGAACAGCTTGGTAAAGAGAGAGTATATTTTTGTGTCTTGATGAGTTCTATGAAATTACCCTCAGAAAGGCTGAACCACTTTGTGGGGCTGCAGGCAGCACATAGGGGTACCCATTTTTTCAACACCAACAGCACTTCTAAATCCTGCCAAAGTGATAGCTACAGTTTTGAGTTAGTGAGGTTGAACATTTTTTTGCATTTTTTTGTATTTCTCTTTGAAATGCCTCTTCATATCCATATCCAATTTCTTTATTTGGAGGCCAGCTTTTAAACATACAAAAAATAGCTAGGGATTCCTTATCAAATGATACCTACTAGGGGTGTCCAACCTTCTGGCATTTTCTGGGCCACGCTGGAAAAAGAGGAGCTGTCTCGGGCGACATATTAAATACATTGTGACACATAATCACACAAAAAAAACTCATAATGTTTTAAGTAAATTTACGATTTTGTGTTGCACCACATTCATAGCCATCCTGAGCTGCATGAGAGGGTTGAACACCCCTGCTAGAGGATCACCAAAAGATTATTTTAAACAAGAGACAGTGATTGTATGGACATTCAAAAACCCTATTAAGGTTGGTAACTTTGCATGAAACTATTTTACAACATGTTATATTATAGAAGAGAATGCCTCATCCCACCCAAAAAGAAAAATAAAAACTAAAAACTCAACTGGTGTTCCAAATATTATCTCACTGAAGCTAACTTTGCTTCCCTTAAATAGGAAACCTATTGTAACAAGCAGCAGCATCACTGATGTTTTGTTGCTGCTGTTGTTGCCTTTGTCACTTCTATATTACTCCAGATAACAATTTGAATATACAAAAAAATCCAAATTGACTTTTTAGCTATTTTTATAAGTTACGGAAAGAAACTTTAACTATGGGTGATTGACAAGTTCCTCACACCATTATCTTGGATCAAGACTTCATTAAAATGTGTGAAAGACAAATACCATTATGATCTCGCCTTTAACAGGAACCTAAACAACAAAACAAAGAAACAAGTAAAATATAACAAAAGACACTGAAATAGAGGACAGGTAGTCAGTGACCAGAGGGGAGAGGGAAGGGAATTTCAGGGGAGAAGGGAAGGGTTCACAGGAACAAATATAGAGGACACATGGACAAAACTAGGGGGGTTGGAAAGGGGAGGGAGGAGGGGAGAAATGGGTGGGCAGGCTGGAATGGGAATAAAGGATAGAAACTGTACTGAATAAACAAAAATAAAAAAATTTAAAAAAATGTGTGTTTCTGGAGAAAAGTACCTATTTTAAGAAAAAAATAAAAAATTCCCCCTACCCTGAAGAGTCCATTCAATTTAGAGGTTCTCACGAACCAAGAAACTAACAAAGTAACCAAATATACCAATTTGTAATTCATTTGCAGAAACAGGTATAAATCAGAATATAATTTCAAGCTGCAGTTAATGTCTTTTTTTTTAGACAAATAGCTTAAAAACTTGAAAATCTGTTACCTAGAACAGTACTTCTCAAACTATGTCGAGAAAAACTTTTTAAAAAAATTTCTGAACTTTTGAAGATTGAGACTTCTGTGAAATACAATTGAAATGAATTATCAAACTTAAATTCTAAAAAGATATAAAATACAAGGCCAAGTTTTTATTATTAGATTCAACATAGAAAATTACTCTGAAATGACTATAAAAGTTTCTCGATGCTTAGTTTCAATTTCTATAAATAGCTGACCTTGGACCAATAACAAACACTTCATGGACCAACACCAGCCCCTAGACCACACTTTGAGTAGCAATGATCTAAAATTATTCTGAGAGCTGTGAAATGAGATGAGATCAAACACAGATGCATTACTTTGATGTTAGTAACTCTACTCCCCTTATCAAACCACACGCCTGCTCCTCTGTCTCACTGTTAAGTTGCATATGCCTTATTGGTTTATATACAGGGTGGGGCAAAGTAGGTTTACAATGGATTGAATGGAAAATAATACAATAATTAATAAATAATAATTCAAGACAATACTGTTTTGCACACTCACAACTGTAAGCCTACTTTTGCCCACCCTGTATGCACTGATATGCATTGTTATATAGTGATATCTGCATGGATTAACATAAACATGATGCTGGGAGTCAGCAGAGTGCAGTGTAACCTTGGACAAGTTACTTAAGTTCTCTGTTTACTTATCTCAGTTTACTTATCTGCAGAATAGGGATAATAAATCAGGGTTGATGTAAGGATAAATTAGAATACAATGTATAGAGTATATTATAGTGTCTGGCAGGTAGCACTGCATAAACAATAGTAATTATTACAACAAGACAAAAAGATCTGAAAAAATTCATATGGGTCTGGGCTTGCTAAAAATCAATGTAAAAAGAAAACCAAGTAAGTTGCATGATTTACAGTGTCCACACAATAAAAACTGTCCAATATTTATAGCAAGGCAAACTATTATAAAGACTAAGTCCTGAGAGAAATTTCACCCTTGGATCATCATAAAGTTGAATGTGTGATATGATGAAAATTCTCAACAGCTTCCCTGAAACAATATACAAAAAAAAGAATTGTGAGCACCTGATATGGGCAAAGCATTATGATAGGCACTGCAGAGTATTCAAAGGTGAAAGCACATAGTCCCTGCTTTCAAGAGATTATAAAATAACAAATTAGATATATTATATATACAAATAATTGTGTGAAATAAGGCATAATGTAATTACCCAAAGAGTAACTAAATGCAAAAGAAACTCCAGAAAAGAAAGCTACCCTTGAGGAAATCAAGAACAATGCCTTTTACAGCCCTATCCTTCTCTCCTTCAACGTGAAATCCAAAGGCCCATTAAGAACCAGCCAGAATACTTGCAGGGTCCAAGTCTATTTCCCCTTCTTTGGTCCCCTTCACTTCTTACCTGAAATTTTAAGTAACTTTGCAGTTTATTATCTTTGAGATCTCCATGTCCTTTTGGAGAGATGCATGGCATCCTGGGCTGAGCTCAGGTACTACCTCCACGCCACTCTCTTCTTCACTCATTAGAAACCCAGGAAGGCCCTCTAACCTCACAGTACATAGCACGCACAGTATGTTATAGGCTCAGGGGACAACTGAGTCCTGACTTGGGTAGTCATGAATACCCGCAGGCTACTAAGCTTCCTGCAACTGGTGGTTAAAACGGTGGTTCTTAACTTTTGAAGAGAACAGATCACTGTGAGATTGTGAAATAATTCTGGACCTCTCCCCAGAAAATTTGGACAAAATTTTAGAGTTCAAAACACCTTTCCTCTCCAGATTAAGAAATACTCTCTTAAAGTATCACATTATTCTGAATAGAAGTCCACTGGACTGATTCTTACTAGCTTTCTATGACCAAGTCCGGGTCATATGACCAATCAGATCAGTGGATGAGGGTTAAGGAAGTCACAAAAATAACTACAAGACCAATAAATATTATTAAAAGAGCTAAATTGTGAAAGGCTCAAAAGGGAGGACCATGGGTTATTTATCAAATAATGATGAGTCTCTCTCTCCTCCTTACCTCCCTACAAAAATACTATGTAGAAAAGAATCCACAAGACAACCAAACTTAAAAGAGACCATGGACGATTTCAATGGCTCTAGAGCTAATCCTATGGTAGGCAGCAAAGAGTTATGCACAGGAGAAAGAATAAATGTCTAATAGATAGTTGCTGCCTCTTCTCATTTGTCAACTGATTTTTACAGAAATTTACAAGGCAAAAATTAGCTGGATTTTGCAAGGTTAGATAGGCTTAACTTTGTTCAGTAAGTTTAACTTATCAATGGCTCATTAAGTACCCACTGTATGCAAGTAAGTACACAAAGTACCCACAAGGCCCAGCACTGCGGATTGTATGAATAAGTGTGGTATAATTCTCCTGGCATTCAGAGGTAATTGTTCCTACATACAGGATTGCACATAATAGCCTAATTCTACTACCTCTGGACAAAATCAGTTTTTCGTATCCTCTTTCAAAATTCTAAATTCTCTAAACTCAGTTATGTAACTTTCAATGGAAATCCTTGCTTGAGGTTTTTTACAAATGAGTTAATACGAAATATGCTGCTTCAATTTTAAAAATAAGCAAAGAGCTAAATCCTAAAAAAATGCCAAAGTAATTTTTAATAGAAAGTACCTATTAATAACAACCTTTCTCACTGTTGACATTACTTTTTATCTTCTTTTGAAACAACTCATGCCTCAGTTTCCTCATGTGGGAAACTAGATGGGAAACATTAATTCCACATGTCTCTTGGAAGGCTGAACTGTCTGAATGAGTCTAAAAAAAGACTTGGGAGGGCCCAAAATCATAGGAACAAATGTGGAAGGATAAATTGAATCCAATATGTAATATAAATCTGCCCCCATTAAAACCTCTCTCACAATTTGAACGATTACCATTCTTTTTCTTTTCTGCATTAACATACTAATAAAGTCAAGAGAAATTACACTCATCTCAATGCCGACTTGCAGCTACTATTTAATAATAATATACTAATGGAACTTTGTATGCAATGAAAAAGATGACTTTAATCAGCTTTACTGGATTATTTTGGAAGCAAGACGCTAAAGAGGAAAGATGACCTGAGATTGCCATGAAATTGGCAGGCAAAGAAAAATGGAAAAAACTAATTTATACAGCATCTGTCTTTCTAGAAACATAAAGAGGCTCTCATATATTTTCCCATTTATTCTCAAAACAGATAAATAAACAACAAGGAGGATATTTCCACATTTTACAGATGGGATAACTAAATTCCAAAGAAGTATAGCAGAATACAGTATCTTCAGAGTTCAATAGTTGTATGGAGTCCTATAAGAAATAAAAAAGAATGAAATATAATTTATGCTCCTCAAGGTACTTATAATATTTAAAGAAAAACCTACAATATAAAACAAAAATAAAAAACCAGTAGGTATGTGTGCAAAGACAGATTAAGTACTATAAAAGAGATACAGTGTTTTATGAAGGTTCCAAGAGGAAGATATAATACTTGGTGGGGGCATATCAAGGAAAACACCAAACAGAAGATGCCATGCAAAAGAAGCAATTGAAGAAGAAGGTCATTTCTCAGTAAAATACAGTGTTATGCAGCAAAGACAGACCAGGAGAGGGAATAATAGCTTAGGGTGGAAATAGGTTCCATGCAGGAAAATAGTGAGTGGGGAAAAAGGAAAGATTAAGTTGAAGTCACATTGCAGAGCACCTAATGGATCAATGGTAAGCAACAAAAATTTATGATGAAGTGACTGAATCTACAATTTAGAAAGACTTTCCTGGCATGAGTTTGCAGGATAAATTATAGAGGGTCAGACACTGGAAAAAGACCCTTTATAGAGGGTCAGACACTGGAAAAAGACCCTAAAAAGAATACAAGGAGTCAATTAATTTATAGTTCTAATGCCAGTTTAATCTGACATCGTGCCCAAAAACCTATGGAACCTATTAAGACTTTATATTTTGTAAATAAGTGGGACTACATCAAACTAAAAGGCTTCTGCACAGTAAATGACACCATCAACAAAATGAAAAGCCAAATAACCAAATGGGAGAAAATATTTGCAAATCATGTTATCTGATAAGGGGTTAATGTCCAAAATATATAAAGAACTCACATAACTCAACAGCAAAAAAAAAAAAAAAAAAAAAACAATTGAAAAATATGTAGATGAACAGAATACACATTTTTCCAAAGAAGACATGCGAAAGGTCAACAGGTACATGAAAAGAAGTTCAGCCGTGACTGGTGTGGCTCAGCAGATTGAGGGCCAGCCTGAGAACCAAAGGTCCCCTGATAGATTCCCAGGGCACAAGCCTGGGTTGCAGTCCAGGTTCCCAGTAGTGGACTTGTGAGAGGCAGCCACACATTGATGTTTCTCTCCCTTTCTTCCTCCCTTCCCCTCTGTCTAAAAATAAATAAATAAAATCTTTTTAAAAAATAAAAAAAAAATCAAGCAAATTGAAAAATGTACATTAAAAAAGTTCAATATCACTAATCATCAGGGATATGAAAATTAAAAGTGCAAGGAGATATCACCTCACACCTGTTAGAATGGCTATCATCAAAAACACATAGATAACAAGTGTCAGAGAAGGTGTGGAGAAAAGGGAACACTTGTGTGCTGTTGATGGGAAAGTAAATTGGTACAGCTATTATAGAAAACAGTATGGAGGCTGTTTAAAAATTAAAAGTAGAACTAGCATATGATCCAGTAATCCTGCTTCTGGGTATGTATTCAAAGGGAATGAAAGGATCTTAAAGAGATATCTGCATCCTATGGTGACTGCAGCATTATTCACATTAGTCAAGATACTGGAAACAACCTAATCCATAAACAGATAAATGGATAAAGATGTGGTACATATAATTAAACATTATTATTAAGCCATAAGAAAGGAATCCCGATGTTCGTGACAACTTGGGTGAAACTCGAAGGCACTGTGCTAAGTCAGTCAGACACAGAAAGAAAAACACTGCATTATATCATTTATATGTGGAATCTATAAAAGCCAAACTCAAAGGAGCAGAGAATAGAGTGACAGGTGAGAAGCCTGGGGTGAAGGAAATGAGGAAATGTTGGACAAAGGATACAAACTTCCAGTTTTAAGATTAATAAATTCTGGGGATCTAATAAAACATGGTGATTATAGCTAATAATACTATGTTACTATATACTTTGAAAGTTGCTAAGAGAGCAGATCTTAAATGTTCTCACCATAAAAAAGTAATGGTAATTAAGTGGCAAAATGAAGGTGTTAACGAATACCATGGTGGTAATCATTTTGCAATATGTAAGCATATCAAGTCAAAATGTTGCACATCTTACACTTACACAATGCTTTATATCAATTACAGATCAATAAAACTAAAAAAGTCTTTATATTTTGCTTAATTACCAGTAAATAGCTTTTCAATGTAATTACTATGATAATTAGAATCCCATCTGCATGTATTGTTATTATGTTAAATGCACTACTATCATTCATTTTGCTACCTAGGTGTTTTATTTAGGCAAGCAATAGGATAAAATATTCTAGTTGATGTGTACTCCATATAACTCTAGGAAGAAAATGTTAAATGTTCAATTAAAAGGACCGTCAAGACTAACATTTATTAAGAGTTAACATTGTCTGGACAGGCATGGCTTAGTTGGCTGGGCATCACCTGCAAGGTGAAAGGTGTCCAATTCGATTCCCAGTCAGGGCACAGGCCTGGGTTGTGGGCCAGGTCCCTGGTTGGGGGGCAGCAGTTAGATGTTTCTCTCTTACACTGATGTTTCTCTCCCTCTCATTCTCCCTCCCTTCCCCTCTCTCTGAAAATAAATAAATAAAATATTTTATTGTTTATGCTATTACAGTTGTCCTGTTTCCCCCCTCCCTTCACTCCCCTCCACTCGGGTCTGGCCCCCACTTCCATAGTCAGTCCGAACACCATTCTTTAAAGACAATAAAAACAGAGGTACTCTTGATTAAATGAACACATAATGATATGAAACATCTTCTGTACCACCCTACACCAGATTAAAGGGACGACAAAGACAGAATCCTGTAAGATTTCAAATCACAATACAGGGTGGGGCAAAAGTAACATTACAGTTGTAAGTATGCAAAACATATTATTATTGTATTATTATTATTGTTGTATTTTTCTCTATACAAAAAACTATAAACCTACTTTTGCCGCACCCTGTATGTGTAATATACAGCTATCATAACTCACTTGGACTATCAACACCACCCAGTGAAAACTAAATAATTAGCCACAGAACTGTCAGTTTACAAGGTGCCTTACTTCCACAGACTCCCCGTCACTTTTTACTGAAGTGCCACCACCAAGCCCTACCAACCCACCTCTTCAATGCCTCTTCTTCAGCTCTCCCACAGCTGCTCCTCCTCTTCGGGTCCTAGAATCTTTCAGCTAGCTTAGCATCTCAATTTTCAATTTCAATTCCTCATTCCCAGAGTTCCACTTCCCTATTCTATTTTTCACATTATAGTGGTTCAACCTAATGATCTTGAAGTTTCCTATACAATTTCTTTTGCAAAATCCCTCAAGGTAGTAGCTTCTCAATTTGTTTGACCATAACAATATGTTGAACAAATATATGTAGTAACCTAGCATATATAACATATGTATAAACACACACACACACACACACACGTTTCACAAAATAATAATTTATCTCACTATGTACTATGCATTTTGATACTTTCTATTTTATTCTAGTCTCTTTCTTTTAAAAAAATGGTGGTGACCCATTAAACTGAGCTTGGAAAATATTGCCTTAAAGGGTTCTCCACTACCCTAACAATCCTTGGTCTAAATTGTAAGACACTCTCCTTTTTCAGCTTTTACTAACCTTTCCAGACTTACTTCCCACTACTCCTTAAATTTTGAGCTTTAGACAAATTAGACCGCTCTATGTCCCTAATATATTTGATGTCCTGCTTCAGTGATGTTGACTAAACTGTGCCCTTACTTTGCAACATTCTTGTAGCTATTCTTCCATACTTGCCTTCATCCAAATCCAAACATCCTTCATGGATATCAAGTGTAACTTCCCCCATAAGGCCTCTCCGGATCCCCCAACAATCCTCCTCTGAATCCTCAGAGCCCCTTAAGTGCACACTCTAATGGCAACTCTACCTTGTGTTTGTGTGTCTCATCTCTTC
Source organism: Trachops cirrhosus (assembly GCA_028533065.1). Taxonomy (NCBI): domain Eukaryota; kingdom Metazoa; phylum Chordata; class Mammalia; order Chiroptera; family Phyllostomidae; genus Trachops; species Trachops cirrhosus. Next base: position 131,744,785 of record CM052538.1, read on the forward strand.
AGGGTCTATGAAGGCCGAGGCAGTCTGGTACATCTTTTTACTCTGCGGTACTAATACATTATAAGCATCCAATTTGCATTTGCAGAATAAAAGACATAAGAAAAGTCTCTAAATGGTAGTAGTATATATTACAGTTAACAGTCAAGGTCAACTAATACCTCCTTTGGATTCACTCAATTTTTTCTTACATCGTCATGTCATAAACAAGCCCCTACTGCATCATCTCTTACCAATTTAAAAAAAGCTTCTAAATAGTTATTGATAGTACCACTGTTTTTCATGGCCATTTTATGATTTAGGTACTCCAAATTTACAGAATGAAGATGTTCCAAATTTAAAAGGGAAAGTCAATGTAACAAAGATCAAGGTCTATCATATTGTTATGTGGCTGCCAATAGTCTTGTGCAACAAAAATTATGAAGATAACAATAAAGAAAAAAGTAATTCATACTTAAAAATCTTAATAATGTGTTCTTGGCAATTAATGTCATTTAACAGAGAATATAACAAAGAAGGTAAACTACAGATCTAGAAATGAAAGAAAGATTACAGGACAGACACATAACTTCTAGTATCTTAGACAACACAGCTCCAGAAGTAGACATCTACAAAAAGTTTCTTAAAAAAATACATGGTAGCATAGTCAGAAAAAAAGTCAATAGGACATAGACACCAAAGACTGAAAAGCATAAAGAAAGAACTTTGAAAGACAAGTCAAACATATAGAACATACTTTAAAATATGTACAGCAGATGATAAGATAGAAATTTATAGTTGTAGAAGAAAGGAATAAAAGGTCATAAAAATATAAGTTGTTGAATTTAAAGAGGCACTGAATCAGGCAAAAGATAAAAAGAAAGAGTATATATGTGTATGTACACATATACTTACACTTATTGCTATCAAGTAGAAAAGTTCGAAGTTGAGGAAACAGAACGATAGTTTTGCTAGGATGAGGGAGTCACATTTTCTAGGCTTTAGAGGGGATTCCATAGATGAAGACTCTGGACCTGTGGTAAGTTTATAAACTATAATAAATGACAAGCATGATCCTACATTTTATTTCTAGGCAGACCTTCCATCATGTGCTTTCTCATGCATGGTTGCCTTTATTATCTGCAAAGGCCAGGGATGGCACAGCCTCAAAAAGACACACCTGGGAGTCAAAATGACGCTGGTCTGTGCTAATTTCAACTCTTCCTGTTTAGATCTCCCAGAATCAATTCTAGCAAAGTATTTCTTGTGTCAAGGGACCAGGTTTAATGTCCAAAATTTGGGGAACTGACAGGGCTTGAGGCAAGCTGTGCAGTGCTGATGAGCCAGGTGCAGTATGTACAGGGCTATGTGCCTGTTTCGTTAGCACGTATCTGGGTCCTCTCTGCAAATCTGAAGAACTCCAAATCCTTTGGATTTGCCTCAAGCCACCCAACTATCTAGAGCTTTTTCCTCCCAAGATCCAAAGTGAAAAGAGATCAACAAAGTAATTTTCCATCATAATAAGTAGGCTTTCTAACTTGCAGATACCAAAAATGATTTGAAAAAGTACCTGCTCAGCACTTTTATAAAATATTCTGCAGCTGGAAATTATTCTTGGTATACTTAGTGGTTATACTGCCAAATCTAACTGGAAACTTTATTTTGAAAAACTTCACTATAATGCCCCTTCCATTTAAGCTTCTAAATAGAAAAACATAGTGCTCTATTAATTATGTGCACAGATCGGCTGACATCAATGTGGTAGAAGGGGTAGATGAAGCACAGAGCAATACTGTGCGCAAGCTGACTAGTTCAGAGACTTTTGCACAGTACAGGTGAAAAACTAGTAAGCATCAGTAGGAATAAAGTCAGAGGGTCAGATTTCAGAAGTCACAGAAATAGTATCAACATGGCCTAGAGATCTGATGGTGGTGGCTGGGGTAGGAGGGGACTGATAAAAAGTGGAAATTTACTAGTGAGGCCTGGGTTAGACTCAGGTGGTGGGATACAGGGCTATGTTTTTAACTAAGAAGGAAAGACATGAAATAAAGCAATTTTGTGCCAAAAATATTATGATGACATTTTGAACTTGTTAAGTTTACCATTCCTATATGATATTAAGGTGAAGAAATCATAAGCAACTGAATGTACAGGTCCCACAGTATAAGATTACTATTGTGGCCCCAATGGTCAACTATTTTTTAAAGTATTGTAGCTAAGAGGGAAGAAAGAGATGGATGAAAGGAGGGTAGGAGGGAGAAGGACAAAAGGAGGGTGATTTTGAAAGAAAAACCATCTAGATGGTTCCCTATTTTGTAAGCAGTTGGAACTCATTTATTTTCAGGAAGATCGTTGCTCTTTGCCGCCCTGCCACAGTTCGCCCTCACACTGGCAACAGCCTGCTCTACCTGTGCAGGTTCACCCTTGCCAGAGGGTGTCCGCGGTGTCCGCGGTTTCCGCAGAACCAAGAGACTCCATCTCTCGCTCCAAGAATGTCATATGATCTAGACCCGCCAGGTCAAATGAAATCATCTCCTAAAAATGACAGTGCTGATGGATGATACAAGTCAGGATACTAAGTGACAATGAAACGTAGCTGAATTGTCCTCTGAGATATTTAAAAAGGGACCTTTTCCTACTAGAATCTCACAGGGAGCCATCTTGGAACTACAAGGGCCCTGACTGAGAATAGAGTCAACAGAAAATAGAGGCAAGAAATAGAAATAAGGACATGGAAAAGGAGTAGGACTTTGATGATATAATTTGTGTTCTGTATCTAGTTAACTTGAAACAAAACTTATTTAGGTTACTGTCAAGAAATCTTCATTTTATTTAAGCCCGGTTGAATATGACTTCATGTTCCTGGTAATCAAAAGAATTCTAACCAATACAACAAGTAAAGTGGTAATTGATATTAACTAAAAATGTTAAATTAAAATCTGTTTTAAAAAGTCAGTCATTTATTTCCAAACCTTTCTATCAATAGTAAATATTCTGTTCCAAAAGGCAGTTATTCACTTACTGTTGTATTCAAATCACAAGTGTCCACTAAGTAATTCAAGATTATCAATACCAATATACCTAATTAGAAAAAGAATATGAGAAGTATCAAAGATTAGAACAGGAAGACTGAAATTGAATATTTAACCTAACGAAGAACATTAAATTAATTACATCAGAATGAAATTAACACAGAATTCTGGATCAAAAGATTCCATTAAAATGAAAACAAAGGTATAACCTCCGAAAAAAAAAAAACACCAGGGGCAGGAAAGACAACAATGGACAAAAGGACTTCAATTAAATTCTTGAGTCAGAAAGCACATGAAGAAGGAATGATGACTGATAAATCAACAGTGAAGCTATAATCTACTGTTTGCATGGAAAAGAAGGAAGCCAAGAAAGAAACCAACCAGGCCGTATTATCCTGAACTCTAGGTGTAACAAACGTGAGATATGAGGCTGAAAAATTCTAAAATCAAAAGTCTTCATAGTCAGCAATCAAGACATTTGAGAAAACCCTACCATATGACAGAGAACAAAGTAAAAAGACCACAAAGAAAACATTAATATTTCAGGAAATGTAAGATGTTTAAAAATCTCTACTCTGTATTTCAAAAAGGATGTTAGGGATGTTATACCACAGAAGGAGAACGCAGGTTGTTATTTGGAAAAAAAGAGAGCATTCACAAACAAGTTATTGGCTATTAAATATATGATGGTTAAAATAAAATATGAGAAAAAAGACAAGAGACATGAAGTTTCATTCTAGGCAGTCTAACATCTGATAGTGAGAACACCAGCAAAAGGGAATAGAGAAATTCGAGAAGAGCAAATTACAAACCAATGAAGGGAGAGCATTTCTCAGAGCTATCCTCACAATGCAATTCTATTGGCTCTGACGTTTTTTGTGTCATATTTGAAATGAGGTTTGCTTCACTCAAGGGGGTAAAAAAGGCACAGCAGCTCTAGGCCTCACATCCACACAACCCTCTGTATAGGAGAAAGAGATTATCTTCTGCCAAGCACCCACCACTCTAGACTGCATTCTATTTTGGTCTAATGTAGGTTCACGAAACCATCCCTGATCCAATCACTATGGCCAGGGGAATGCCAGTTGTCACTGGCTTTCAACTGGATTAATGACATCCCTGAACCAACATTAAGGGAAAGAGGACAGAGATATGCTGTTACTCAATAGGAAAATGTGGAAGGGATGCAGGGGAAGCAACCATGAATGCCCAATGCATTGTGGTAACATTTAGTACAGTGAGCATAAAGATATTCATAAAACTTAACAGAAAGAAAAAAGCAGGCCAGTTAAAAAGCATCAAACTTCTCATCAGCAAAATGCTAGATAGAGTACCATGAAGCAATGCAGTCACTGATTTGTGGAAGAATGACTTTCAATCTAGAATTTTAAATTCAACCAATGCTTAGATTAAATGTGAGGACAGAATAGGAACATTTCAAAATATAAGGATTTGAAAGTACCTTTTCTAAGGAAGTTTCCTAAAGATAAATTCCATTTAAATGAGGTAATAAACCAAAAAGATAAAGATAGCAAATCCATTAATAAGTGGCTCCAACCCTGACTGGTGTCGCTCAGTGGATTGAGTGTTGACCTGCAAACCAAAGGGTCACGGGTTCGAATTCCAGTCAGGGCACATGCCTGGGTTCTGGGCCAGGTCCCCACTAGAAGGCGAGTGAGAGGCAACCACACACTGATGTTTCTCTCCCTCTCTTTCTCCCTCCCTTCCCCTCTCTAAAATTAAATAAATAAAATCTTAAAAAAAGGTGGGGGTACTCAAACCAGTGGAGAAAGAATATATTGATCCTTAAATATGTTCTCTATAAAGATATGATATTTACAGGTATCTTCCAGTAATTACTACATTGCTTATGTGACCTAAAAACACACATAGAATTTGAAAATTACTATATTGTCAGTAAATAATATAGGTTATCTATATGCCAAATTATTGCAGATGAGAACTGAAGTGACATTTCAATATTAAAGAAATTCTAAAGAATAAAAAACTAGCTATATGAAACCAAATATTTTACAAACAGCTTGGAGTATATATATCATAATCACCTGATCTATGAGATATGAAGGCTTATTACAGTTTAGTTTTCACACTTTTACAAAAGTTAGGAAATTTTTAAATCTATAAATTCTTCCAAACTGTTCCTACTTCTTTTCAGTAATTAGTCAATTAAACTCTTCACAAAAAGGAACATCTCCTATGCAGAAATTAGCTCTAATATTTGGGGGTGGAGGGAAGAACTACAAAAACTAAAGACTGACCTACATGGAAAAGTCACAAAATTGCAATCTGTTACAAATAAATATTTAAAATTAAAATGAATCTAAATGCTTTCAATATTCCATTACTATTCAAAGGATTAAAAGAAGCAGTTTGACATTTTTCTTACAAGTGAAGATTAACTTGAAGAGTTACAGGTCTTCTAGATTCATTTTTCCCATAATTATTCAATTACTCATTAGAATATGTAAGACCTCTATTGGAATCTTTGCACCAGTGTTTCATATATGGATTTAACTATTAAAGCTTGGTTATACAATCTCTTTTGTAAAAACAATGTATTTCTGATATTTATGTCCTTAAAATATCCCAAAGTAAAGTTAACATTCCTACACAGATAAAGAAGAAGCTACTTAGTCCCAGACAACTTGATAATATCTCTTTCAACTATAGTTATAATTATCACGTACAAACTTCCAAAGCAGAAGTTGTCAAGATTTAACATTAGCATTAATATATGTCATAACTGACTGTTATAAAAGATAATGGCAAGCATCCATTTCTCCAAAGACAGGATGGATTGAAAGGGAAATTTTTTCTTAATTACTACTAATCTGATAATTTTTAATTAAACTGATTTAGTAATTTATTATCTTTCCCTTTCTTAGAAGGGTGTTATTATCACAAAGCTTCTCCAAAATTATCAGTTATCAGTGACTTTTAAGCAATCCAATTACTTCTCATGTGAGTCCCACCATTTTGTAATACTGGTTTATGCTAAAACTTAATACTCAATTTTTTTATATGCTGAGAAATGAATTTTGAAAATGCAAAATTTCCACTATTTCATACCTCAAAGTGCACAATGTCAAGATCTTAGTTCCTGCATGAAGAGAAGACTATTAACAGTGGGACTCTTGCCCTGGTTTAACTGGCTGGAGTATCATCCCATAAACCAAAAGGCTGGGGGTTCCAGCCCTGGTCAGGGACATGCCTAGGTTGCAAGTTTGGTGTATGACAGGAGCCTGTGTGAGAGGCAACCGGTCGACGTTTCTCTCTCACACTGACGTTTTTCTCCCTCTCTCTCCCCACTTTCCCTCTCTCCAAAATCCATAAGCATGTCCTCAGGTAAAGAGAAAAAAAAAGTGGAGCTCTTATGCTCCCCCCTTGTCTGATAACCATGATAGTTTCTATTCACATGTATTTTCCCAAAAGGAAGAAACCAGATCTCTGTGATTTGCTTTGAAAAGTATTCTATGCTATCCAGAAACTAAACAGAAAATTATGGAATTATTCTAAGTGTTTCCCCTATCAGCTTCTGTTTTAAAGAATAAAAATGAAAATGTTGTGACAGACGAAATAAAAAATATTTCAGTCAAGAAAACTTTAAAGGAATGTAAATACTTTATATATTTTTTTTATCAAAACCCTTGCTACTAAGCTTTGATTATTTCAATTTCAAGTATAACATTGAAGTAGTTATTTGGGACTAGTAAATTTATATGACATGGGTTCATGACTAATTTCTTAAAAGCTGAACTCCTCTGAAGATTCAAAAAATGAAATTCAGTGTCCCTTGGTAGAAGAAGAGACAGAAATCTTCCTTTCTTTTTTTAAAAAAAAAGAAAAGGAGAAAGAAAAAGTTAAGTCATCCAGGAAATATTGATTTAAATTCTCTATTTCATTCAATATACTTATGAATGAATCAACAACTGTAGCTGACTGGATAAAATTCATCCTTAAGAAGAATATTAAGGTGTATTAAAATACTTGACTGCCAATGAGAAGATAATCTCCATTAATGAACACCACCCCCCTTTTCTTCCTAAATTTTCCTTCTAAAGAAATGAACAGTGAATATACCACGGCTGCCAAACTCATATATGCAGGGACTTAAGTATTTAATTCAAACCTCTTCTACTAGATTTAAACAAGGTTTCGCTACTCACTTTTTTAGGCCTATTTAAATTTCACCTTGTCAGAAGGTCTTGCTTGGCAACTCCCTGCCATTGTGCTTATCACCTTGACTCTGCTTCCCTTCCCTTTCCTGGTTCTCTTCACCACCAAGCACAGTATTTATTTGCTTGCTTCTTATTGCCTATCTCCTTCCACTGGAAAGTAAGCTCCAGCAGAACAGGACTCTGTCTGATCTGTTCGTTGTCCCATTCCCCAGTTCCTAGAACTATGTATCAAGCACACAGTGTGTATTCAAAAGGCATTTGCTGAAAAGGTCATCACCTTCAAAATGCTAACGAAAACAAAAAACTTAGTTAAATATCATTTGACAATCCTCGGTGCCAAACTATATCAAAAGTTTTATTTTTAAATACTATTTAATACAAGGGCATAGTAATAATTTTATTTTCAATTAAAAAAAACAAAATATCCTTTCATAGAATAGTTGGGCTACTAGCAGTTACAATATTTTTATCAGTAAATAGGTCAATAAGTGCAATTTTCTAAATTACACATTAAATTCAGTGAATGTAATTAGTCATTCTGCATACCTTAACAAGTTTCAAAAGCTCATAGAGGTCTTCCACTTCATCGCCTTCGCATTTGGTGTATACTTGTCCTGTATCCACACTCCTTCCTCGTATGGTCCGGCGATAGAGGGGAAGAGCCATTGCTTCCGCATACAAATCAATGGCATGGTGACCCACTGTTTGATACATGTAGCTATCCAGCTCATCTGACCCCACTGTAACAATTCAAGTGGAAACAATCAGTAAAACGGTGAAAAAAAGTGGATTTGAAAGTCCATCTAGGTTTTACTGCTTGGAGAGCAGTTAACATACAGCTTAAAAGCCTACTGCACTGTATCTCTCTGCATTCATGAAGTAAAATAACATGAGTTACACATTTATCCTTAGTTGTATCGAGTTCACATCGGTATTACTCATCTCTACTGCTAATTACAAATACAATTATACATAACAATTTTAAACTATATACATATTTAAAGAGAAATCTATCCAATAAATTTAATTATTCAATTAAAGATTTTATTATATAAATGTTTAATTCATTCAAGGTTATTCACAAAATCATTGAGTTGTAGCAGAAAATCTTTCCCAATTAAATATCTACTTAGTTAATAAGTAACAAACATTTTGAAAAATTCAGATGCTCTTGCTATGTTTTATATTCAGCATTTCAGCACAACATATTAACATATATAAATTCAATATTATTAAAGCAGTTACAAAGGTGTACAGAAGCATAACTTAAGCTAATTAGTAGCACAATCCCAGGTTGTGTTCCTCAGTAGGATAGACATACAACCAAAGCTACCAAAAAATTTTCTGCCTACCCTCATCTCAAACTTAGACTGAATCTTTAAATGTTTTAGTTTGTAAAAAAATTGATAATCAAATTAATATATATAAAGAACTTTGAGCTTCTTAGCAAGAAACTTCCTGATGTGAGCACAATAACTGAAACATTTTACTGACTTCTAGAAGGCCATTTTCCTTTAAGGCTCCGTTCAGTCCTAACCACACTGTTACTTTTATTAATGGAAGCCACATAGCACCAATGGTATGAGATCAAATAAAACCAAAAGGCTCCACTGTTGCCTGAAGCACCTCAATTAACATGCCACAAAAGTTCCTACTACAAATATAAAGAGATGGTTTTGTGAATTTTATGACAACTTCACATTATCCTCATTGATGGGGATGATTCCTTTTCAGACAACCTACTGAAAACACAGTACCATGAATTCCCTGTAATCAGCTTCTCACTGGAGTCATCTCTAACAGTCGTTCCTCATTAAGGGCCCTTTTGCAATATGTTTGGGCGGAAATTAAGTCAATCCATGAATCATTCAATAATCACCAACTTCCTGCTGACTTTAAATAAAGATTAGCTAAACCCTCTTCATCTCCCAACCCACAGCCATCTATTCTCTTTCACAACAATTACTATAGTTTCAGCTGACTCTTTCCAACTTTTACTTCATAATATTCCAATTCCATTTACTATTGAATTTTTCTCACTAACAATATTGTAAATAAATGTCTCCATTCCACTGACATATAAAAGTATAACTTGCTTGGCATCTTACCCACCCTGCCAGTAAACCAGTAACCCATGGAAGATTATACAATAATGATTCAGGACAAAGTAACTACAACAATTCACATAGAAAAGTTAAAGACAAAATAGAAACTCCATGATTAGATCAAGTATATAATATATGTTATATAAATGTCTGCTTTTTAAATACCAAGACCTTTCAAGATAGAAAGGTTAAGAAACCCACTTGCCCAACTGACCACAAGGGATAGGAGTCCCTTTCCTTTGATAACAGAACATAGCCTGCAGAAAAAAATCTGCTCCTTCCTTTAGAAAACAGAAGTTACAGTACAGTTCCGACTCACCCTTAGTCAGAGTTTTCTCTTTCTTACTTAAAGAACAGAAATAGGAGGCTATTTTCAAAACTCACTTCTAAAAGGCATTATTATTCAATATGGGAACCCCAGTATAAAATCCTAGAGTGTATGTTTATCCTGACCCTCTATAGAACCTGTTCTATTTCTTCCTATAAAACATCCTTAATTTCCATCTTCTCACTTCACTTTCAGCAGTACATGGTCTTAATCACAGAAGGAAAGAAAATTCAAATCTTGGACAAATAGCTGCTGGCTATAATTCCTGTCTACTCCAGGGCTAATAACTGCTGTCTACTCCAGGGCTAATTCTAGTTATTTCATTATTCATCTGACCACCAAGAAACTGAGTTAATGCCTACCAGAGGCATTAGAACAATTAAAGGAACAATTAAAGGAACATAGAAGATATGTCCTTTCCTCTGAAGAAGCTTTGGAACAAAGTGCCGTGGAACAATTAAAGGAACATTGAAGATATGTCCTTTCCTCTGAAGAAGCTTACAAGCAACCTATTTGGGTTTAAAAAGCAAGACAAAATAAATAGAAAACTATAAAATATTTAAAAAATTCAGCAGACTGGCAGATTTGAGGAAGGAAGGGAGGGAGGAAGGGAGGGTTAACTGACTGATTTGGAGCTACCTTCAGATTCAACTACATTTACTGGATGTCTGTTTCATGCCAGGAACAACGATTAGGATTTTCATATATACTGCTCACTTAATTTATCCTAAAATAACAGTAGAGAAAAAGCATGGGGTCTTAAAATAAAATGAGTAAAGTGAATGAATAAGATTTTACTAGAACAGCTATATGGAGAAGTAGTAACAAATAAACTTAGATAAGTATTAATCTCTCCCTATTATATTTTAGCAGTTAAAATATCGGTGATTACTTTTCTTTTTTTTTTTAAGTTTTAATTGGGAAAAAAATTGTAACTACGTGTGGTGATGGACATTAACTAAACTTGTGGTAATCATCTCAGTATAGTTAGATGCTGAATCACTAAATGCTAAATCATTATGCTGGGCACCTAAAATGACTACAAAGCAAAATGTCACTTATACCTCAATTAACAAAAGATACTGTTGAAGTTGAATGTATCCCTCCCAAATTCTTACCTTGAAGTCCTAATATCCAGTACTTCAAAATGTGACCTTATCTGGATATAGGATCTGCAGATGTAATTAGTTAAGATGAAGTCATTAGGGTAGACCCTTAATCCAGTATAACCAGTGTCCTTATTAAAAAAGGAAATTCAGCCCTGGCTGGTGTGGCTCAGTGGACTGAGTACCAGCCTGCGAGCCAAAGCTCGGCCAGTTCAATTCCCAGTCAGAGCACATGCCTGGGTTGCAGGCCAGGTCCCCAGTAGGGGATGCATGAGAAGCAACCATACTCGGATGTTTTTCTTCCTCTCTCCCCCTTCTCTTCTCTCTAAAAATAAGTAAATAAATAATTTCTTAAAAGTTTTTTTAAAAAGGAAATTTAGACACAGACATGGACACGGAGGGGAAAAAAGGTCTAACTTTGGGAAGTTCATTGGTGAGTAATTTGAAAAAAGTAGCTAGAATGAGGTCTGCGGATTATTTATGGATGCTGTTGTCACCACAGACAAAAACTAAAGTTGAATTACATCTCACACATTTAGCTTACATATAAGATGCCTAAACTGGATCTTTTTAATAATGAAACCCATACATTATTATTATTTATCAATGTACGTCTCTCTTCCCAAGCTCCTAGAGGCTCCATTTTATTTACCTGCGTATTCCCTGCAACACCTGGAAATGTGTTGTGGTGGAATGGCAGCACACTCTGAATTGAGAGTTCAAGTCTCAGCTCTGCAAGTTTGTTCTAGCTGTTTTACCTGGGCAAATTTATAAAACTCTGAGCCTCAGTATTCCTGCCAAATAATATGCTCTAGGAGTTCTTGGGAGGATTAAAGAAATTATAATTGAAAACAGTTAGCACTGAACTTATCATCTAATAGGTGCTAAAGATATATTAGTTCCTTTTATGCTTTTGCATACTATATACAATAGAATACAATAATAAAGTTGAATTTTCAGTCATTTTGAGAATTTCCAGTAAAGTTATACACTTACGCTGGTTTTCAGGTGGCTTTAGATTTGCTAAAGCAACAATCTGATGCCCAGCAGCAATGCACCGCATCATATTGTAACAGCTGTCCTTCCCTCCACTGAAAAATAGAGATAAGTATTGGTTACTGACCATTATTCAACACAGAACCATTAGCTATCAAAATAGAACACATTACTTATTCATCTTTTCAGAATATTTGAGACTACTTTACATTTGTTTTTTAAAAGATAGTTCTATTTTTAGAGGGGGAAAGGAGGGAAAGAAACATCAGTCGTTTGCCACTGGTATGCACTCTGAACAGGGACAGAACCCAAAACCCAGGCATGTGTGCTGACCAGGAATCAAACCATCAACCTTTTGCTTTGCTGGATGACGCCCAACCAACTGAGCCACACCAGTCAGGGCTGAGGGACTATCTTACATTTAGAATATAAAACACCACATGCAATTTCCATGGCATAAGCAAACTGAACAAACGAATTTTAATTTCTAAGGTAGCTGCTCATGAGAGCTTATGAAATTATATGCCATTATAACAAAGACCATTCTAAACAAAATATGATAACTCTTTGATTTGTGATAGTGTAATAGCTTTACCTAATATACAAAGTGTTTTGCAAATAAAATGATTTAGGTTTACATCCCAGCCAAACACTTACTATATATATACTCCTTAAATGGAATTCTCTTATGAAAAAGCAGAAAAATATCTGTTTCACTGTAAGAAATCTAACAACTGGCCTCCATCACCAATTAAAGCATCAAATTAAAAATTTGAGATCCAATCTAATGACAAAGTATGACATAATTGGTAGGTTCAAATTCTGTAGAGATAGAGAACAAAATGTCGAATTATAGCAATAAGTTAAACATCAGTACTATCTATCAGTACTTCAGCTTTCAGCCACCCCTATATGATGGCAGCAAAAGGTTTGAGCACAAATCTAATGAACAGATTGAAAAGAACTTACAAATTCTGATAACATATCTGCCCAAGGTAGAGAAGTAAATCACTTAGTTAAGACAAGTGGTACTTCACCTGTAAGAAGGTTGAATGGTAAACTATGCTATTTGGGTTTCATACTCTACTGCAGGGTTTTCACCAGGGGCCACATCAGCCTCGAGGTTGTCTTCAAAGGGTCAAAATAAGTTTGGGACTGCATAAATGTAACTACTCCTTAACTGTTAGGGAGCTGAAATTACATTTGGCCCTTTGAAGGCCACCACGAGGCTGATGTGGCCCCCAGTGAAGATGAGTTGGACACCTCTGCTCTACTGTTTCCCACCACACGTTTCTTCCATTCTTTTATTATTGCACCTCTTCCCCCTTTTTGCTCCTCCTGTTTCCCTTCTTTTCAATATTTACTTGAGAGCTGCAAATGTACACTCAGGGAATGTTCAGACCTATTCATTTCCCCCCAAAACTGACTTTTTATTCTAAAAGCTGGCCTTTTTAGTTCCCAACATTGTCTGCCTCTACCACATTCTGATCAGTAATACCTGTCATTCCAGAACTTCTCAAGGGGAGAGTCTGTAAGGGATAAAGTGAAGTTACACATCACACTCCCTTTCCTCAGATTCTGATATTGCCATAAACCCATCTTCCACAGCTTCTCCTGTTGAACCTCACTGCTCTATTTCTGAAGGACAAAATGAACTCATTCTTTAGGATAATAGAATATTTAAGATTAAAGGGTATACTTGCACAATTCTAATTCCTTACAATATTAAAGATTAAAGGATATACATCCTCAATCAGAACTTAACCTTGTAATTTATTTTAAAATATGCTTTTAAATATGGTTTTAAAATAGTTATTTCCCAAATTGTATTCTGTGGAACACTTTTGTCTAACTGGTACTCTAAGAATAACAGTTTTCAAGGTCAAAGAAGTTAGGGAAATACAGAGCATCTTACCTCCTGAAATGTCACAAAGTACATTAGAATATGTGATGTAAGAAGTCCAAAGGAAGATCAGAATTTTAGTTTCTGACTCTGGGATGCTAAGCTGAATCATTCAGTGTTTGTATTCACATATTTCATTATGAAATTAGTGAATGGCCTAGCTAATCCTCAAGGTGTCATTCAACTCTAAAATTCAATAAAATCTTTAGTGTATCAGAAAAATAATGTTCTTCATGGTCTAACGATATGTAAGGGTCATGGTTTCACCTATTCACTAAAACACACACACACACATCCTATCTCTCAGTTTAGTCCACACACACAGGATATACTGCAACTACAGTAGGTTCATTGTATTTCACTCTGCACATATTCAACAATATATGCACACAAATGCATATATAGGTAGTACGTAGGTATTCATATTCTTATGTATGTATATACTCATATCTATAGCATGTCTCCTAACATTTATGCAGTTCTTACAGTTTAGCAAGAATTTTCCAACAATGCCTTTTGTAATTTACTTTATTATAAAAGTAATGCACGCACATTACAGAATATTTAGTGTAATGGATTACGTCAATCTTCTTCCCTCCCACATTTCTGAGTCTTCAGTTAGTGTGTCTTTAAATGGTTAGACTTTTGGCAAGATGCAATTGGATGTGAATTACTCATTTCCTGACTAATTTTAATTATCTATCTAGATCAAATGAAGACCACAATGGTCAAAGCTTAATCATTCACTTTACAGAAAATATTCACTGAATAAAGGTACTTTTTGATATTAATCATGTAAACATGGCATTGAAATAAAAGAAACAGGGATATTCCAGTCACTCCAGAAAGGGTTAGTGTTATGTCAAGACCTTATCAGTGGCAATTACCTAGGGCATTGAACAATAACATTAAATCTTCAATGGGTTTACAAAGAAAAACGAATGAGTGCACAATGACTTGCTCTATGGAGATCCAAATGTCACCAAAATTCAAGTAGCCTAAATTCCCTTTTTAACGTTAATAGTGTTCCCTTTTGCTTCAGTTTGCAGACTAAGTATGGAAACATTTTTATTGGTCTGTCTTTGGTTGCCAAAGGACTTACTTTAGACACCTAAATATGATGGGTTACTATAATTTTTAAACAACTTTTGTCATGTGAAGTGTTACCATAAGGTCACTCTGAAAGGAAGTGTGTCTGAAGCAACAGCAACCAAATCTAGGATAAAACTGGTACAATTACATCTGTGTCCTTGAGAGTCAAGTTTACATTCCTATCATAAGCAATCCAAACAAACCTGGGAGGCAGGTAAGGGAGAGAGGTGGATTCATATAGTAAGGGACGAGATATTAACAGCCTAGGGTGATAAGCAGCACCAGGACGACGGGATGGAGAGGTTTAAGGGATTAGGACGAAAAAAAGCCACAAGGACTGGGGTAGCTGACTAAAATCAACTCGGGGCTATCAAACTTCGTTGCTCATCATTACACCTTTTAAGAATCAGAACCCGGAGTGGGTCAGGATAATTAAACCAGCGTTCTGGCGGTAAGACCCAGGCATCTGCACTTTTTACAGTTCCGCAGGTGAATCCAATGCAAATCCCAGTTTGAGTGCCAGAACCGACGGGCGGAGGCCCGCAGACTGTAGGGACGCGAGACCAAAACCGCGAGACCGGCCAGGACCTGCAGCCACCCAAAGGCTCCGCCTCTTCCCGTGGTCTGGAAGGGCCGTTTAAACCCGGACCTGCGGCTCCTACACACACAGCCTTAGGCCGCTAGTCGCGGCGCCGGTGGCAGTGGCAGTGGCAGCAGCAGCGGCACTTCTCACCCATCAGCAGAAATGGACTGCAGGGTGACCAGGGAAGAAGAAGGCGGCACATGTGCCACATTACCTGATCAGAGCCGCAACCCTCATGTTGGGCGCAGTGCGCGTGCGTGCGGCGGGCTGGAGCCGTGACGTCACCGAAACCGCGCCCGGGTTGACGCTCCGCGGGGCCCCGCGCAGGTGTTCTTTCCGCTGCCTGTTCAGGGACCAGCGCTGCGACCTCTGCGGCTGTCTGAGGAACACCGGGCAGGGGAGGATATGCCGTATTTGGTGCCTTGTCCCTGGACCAGGGACGTCCCGGCTCAGAAAACACGGTGGTTAGGCGCGGCCTAACCACCTAAATGAGGGCAGTGAAGTTACCAGGAAAAGGGCAAAGACCGCGTCGCACAGTACTAGCACCCTGGTGTTGGAATTGTTTAGATATGAGAATGTTCGAAGCCACCCTTGTTGAGAGTTGAAGCAATTATGGATATGCAAAGGGAGAGAAAGTTTGCTCTTCATCAGCCACTCTGGATAACTAACTTCACCCTTTAGCTTTTTAGCGTTTATCTCTGTCCTCCAGGCCTCCAGGTCTACAGCTAGCCTGGACACCTTTAGACTCACTGAGGTTTTGGCCCTTGTGTAATGTGGAAGCTGAGAAACCAATTAAGGCTCATCACCAAAGCGCAGCGGTCTTTCAGAAAGAAAATCTAGCTTTTAAGTTCGTTCACAAAGTATTTATTCAGTGCCTTTCACGCACCAGCCACTGGTTTAAGCTCTTGGGATACATCCCCTAAATAAGACAAAGATCAGTCCCCTGATGGAGTTTATATGGAAATGGGAGGCGCAGACAATACACAGCTAAAAAAAATTATACAGTACTTTAAAAAGTGGTAACAACTATAAAACAGATTGAGAGGAATCAGGAAGGAGTTGGAAGGGCAAACTGCAGAATTAAAGAGAGTATCAAGGTAGGAATTCTTAATAAGGTGAGTGTTGAACCAGCTTAAAGGAGGGGAGTTAGCTGTGTAAAACTGGGATGTGCCCCATTGCTCAGAAAAAAAACAAGAGCCAAGATCCTAGGGGCTGTGGTGGGAGGTAGAAAAACCCTTTTTCAGGGTTTAATATCTAAGTCTATGTGAAACAGTAAGAGAAATATAATTACATACCTACATATAGGAACACCACATACATGAGAGAATTGGAGACCCCACATGAGTTTTCAGGGTCAAGGAAAAGTGAGGTATACCTGTCATGCTAAAAACGAAGTAAGGCACCTTGGGACTTCAGAGGGTCATTGCTGCACTCTAAGAACAGCAGATGTTCTTGATATATATGAGAAGATAGGTAAGAAAAGCTTATCTCTGATAATCTATGCCATCATGGGCAAGGTCCCTAATTCAAATTCTTCTAGGTAGTTAAAGGGGACTGGGCAGAAGTTTCTATTGAGTCCACAGGATCACAGCTGCCTTTAGCTTAAAAGTTATCTTTGTACCACAGAGCATATCTGGGAGTGAACCCCTACAGGGCATTGTTTTGTTTGTTTTTAGAACAAGGCCAGTCAGTGTGGCTGGAGCACAGAGTTAGCTAGACCAAGAGTAGTGGGAGGTGAAGTTCCAGCGATGACAGGCCAAAGAAGGTCATACAGGATCTTACAGGCCATAAACGAGTTTACTTTGAAGTGGGTGGGTGGCCATTGCAGGGTTTTGAACATAGATATGAGATTTAAAACTGAAAGGATTATACTGTACAGTCTTGAAAATACTATTAGGAGGCTATTACAATAATCTGGGAAAGAAATGATAGGGCCTGGAATCAGAATGGTACCAGTGAATTCAGTGAGGAGTGGGAGGATTCCAGCTGTATTTTGAAGGTACAGCCATTAGAATTGGGTGGATTAAATAGGGGTCTTGATAAAAAGAAAGCCCTGAAGGATGGTGCCCATGTGCTGAATTAAGTAAATTAATATATGTAAGGTATTTAGAATCAAGCCTATTATATAGTAAGCACTCAACTTTAGTATACTTCAACGTTCTCATTAACTCTGATACTCTTGGTGTATGGGGTGACTAGAGCATTGACTGACAGTCTGCATACCAGTCTCAGTATCTAAAATAATGGAGTGTTAAAATTCTGCAATTGAGGATATTTACCAAATGAGTCAAGTATTAAGGAGTTTGCAGTCTAGTTGGGGAGATAAAACAAATACATTTAATATAAAAATTTACAATACAAGAGGGCATATTTTGAAAGTAACATGTATGTAATGCATATGGCAAGAGCCCCATGAGGTGCTCTTGCATTTAGCACAGGGTAAATGCTAGAATAAGGACAAAACTTGAGAGTCTGGCAAAAATGAGTAAGAGGGACAGGTGGACCTTACAAATAAAGGCAACAGACAGGTAAGGGAGTTCACAACATGTCCCCTCAAAATCTGTGTTGGCATATTATTTTAACTTACAGTCACTTGAGAAACAGCAGATGCAAGAAGAGGACTCTGACCCTCCTTTTTATCCCTGAAAGCAGGAGATAAAATTTCCATGTAGAAGGTGCCCTCCCTATCCCTGGAGGAAAGGAGACATTCTTATCACCAGAGACAGAGAATCAGGGAACTGAGGCGGAAGGAAATCTGTACAAACAGAATTTGTTAAAATAACTCTTTTAGCCTCTCCACATATTTACTTACTTTCCCACAATTGCTCCTCTTTGTTCAACCTACAATAAAAACATTTAGGTTTGACCATTCTTTTGAAGGGGAGGGGTCTTTATTCCCTTTTGAAGGCTTCCATGTACATGTAAGAAGTTTTAATAAAACTTGTATGTTTTTGCCTGTTAATCTGTTTTATGTCAATTTAATTCTTAAACCAAGCCAGATACTCTAAAAGGGTAGAGGAGAATTTGTCCTCCCCTACACATATATGAGTGTGGTGTGCTAAGACCAGTCTGATGAGTAGTTAGGGTATATTGAAGAAAGGGGAAGGTAGATTGAATGGATAGGGTGATGCCAGATTATTCAGGGTCCTAGAGAACCACAATGAGGCATTTCGATACCAAGAAGGTTACTTTAGCTATGTGTGCCATCATTTTTCAGGAGATTGTGTGAATTAGAAATAATGAACATGGTTAGTGATTTTGATGAAATAGATTTAGAACACTCTCAAAGCCTCCTCAACCTTTTCCACCAGGGGATATCTTTTCCTTGGCCCTTGACAAGAAGGGATGAGGAGAGGAAATACAATGATTCTCTTCATAAAACTACATTCTTAGGATTATGTTGTTTTTGTTTCCCTCTGGCAACTAGGCTTTATTCATTTATTCTGGACAAATAAATATGTTACAGTGTGTGTGTCCTGTAGTTAAACTGCACGTTAGGAAACATGTTGACGCTATTCTCCAAGGGCATCCAGTCTTTGGCTTGACGATGTTGCTCTCTTCTGGACACAGCCTAGTGCCTTTGTGCTAAGTAAGTGCTTTTTCTATTAAGCATCTCTTTTACAGTCCTCCTCCCCGCCGCCTTGAAAGATTGTTTCTCTCACCATCTCTCACCTCCTTTTTGAAACTTTCTATCTGAATTCTGTCATGTAATGAAGTTTTCTGGTTGCCTAATGTAACACTACTACATATGTTACATCTTCTTAAGAACTTTTACATTCCCTCACATTAGGGCCTTCCTCTCAGAGTTACCACACAAAGGCTCTGTGCTTGAATGAACCATTAGGGCTAAAGTACAAGTAGTGTTTTCACTCTATTCCTGCTTAATAGACAGATTTGCAATTTTGAAATCAACATATCAGATTGGTCTTAAGTCAGCTGCCAGAGTTATTCTTAGATTCATACATATTTTTGGAGGAATTTTAAAGATAGCTGACAATAAAATCAGAGCAATTCTTGACTTCTGAAAGAGTTCTATTAGAAACTAAAAGGTAGGTTATATTCTAACTTTTCCCAATGAAGATCTTCCTTAATTCATTCTAATCATCTTATGTGCATGCGTGTGTGTGTCATTTTCTTTTGCTGAATTCAAAAACAACACTGTGTCAGTTACAGTCCTCTGAGAAGCAAACAAAGGGTTAGATGTGCTAGAGATTGATTAGAGAAAATGCCTTTAAAGGATAAAAGGAGAGGAAGGAAGAGAGGCAGGGAGACTCAGATCAGAGTGCACATTGGGATCTGGGAAAGCAGACAGGAGAGGAAGAATGAATGGAAAGAGCCCCAGATTGCAGTATAATTCTGAGAGTCTCAGCCAGGCCATTGGGGAGTTCTGAGCTCAAGTCCATTACAGGAATCCAGAATTGGTCAGGAACAGCCCAGTTCTGGTACTGTGCTCACTCATTGTCTGAGAGGAGTGCATGGAAAAGCTTGACCTGGTGCAAACTTTGTGGTGGATCCCAAAGCAATTCAGCTGGAAACTATCCATCAGTTCATAATAATGCTCCTCCATGATTCCAGTGAACCTCCCTTGCTAAGGGTAAACTTAGAAAGGGGAGATTAATGGGAAAAACTATAGTCACTCTCAATGCAGTTTGTTTTGGGCTATTCTGGTACTTATTCTGTCCTCCACTGTGTACTCCATATCCCCCTCTCAGCTATGGCCTCCGCAGATCTTGTCGACTTACCTGGTCATACCACCTAAACATTCATTCCTGAGAGGTCTTAGACTTTGGTTGTCACACCCTTCTTACTCTGGGGTTTCTGCATGCATCCATTCACAGTTACCATTGGGCAAGGAAATACCAACAGACATGTAAGTAGATCACCAGGGTTCCACATGTATTCCTTCTGTCTCCACTTTGTAAAAACAGTTCCATCTCTTCCTGCTAATCAGAGTCAATTATACCTGCTTGGGCCCCTGAATGCAAAAAGTTAAAAGTGCCCTAGTACTAGACAGCTTACACTTTAATGGATCACTGCTGTGACCCCTGGCAAAAAGAGAAAAGCTTTGAAGACTAGGATCTCTAACTCTGTTCGGCCCAGAGTTCTAGGAGGTGAAACAAAGTTCCCCAGTGGGTCATTGGGATTGGCTATAAATGAGGCCATTCTTGCTCTCACCCATTGGCTCTCAGATCCATGAATCCTGTGTATTGGAGACACAGCACCATACAGAGATCTCTGACTTAGTGCCTGTACTATATCTTGAGGAATGGTGTGGCATCATTCCAAATTATTGTCTCTGAGCCGTTGAGTTAGCTATTACTTCAGTAAGCCTTTCCAGTACTCAATAGGCCAGTTTCATGTAAGAGTATATGATATAACAGATCCCACAGACATGGGTCTACTCCCATACCTTGTTCTCTGTAAAGGTTTTGGGGGTTTTTTTGTTTTGTTTTGTTTTTGTTTTTATTGAATGCTCTGCTGGATGGGATTCTGTGCCTGTAGAGCACAGGTGGCAAACACAAGGCCTGAGGGTCGAATCTGGCCCTCCATCTTGTTTTATCCAGCCCAGCACCTTGTTTCTACCCGGCAGCAGTGCCAAGCTCTCGCTTAACTGCTAAGGAGTAGTTACATTTATACAGTCCTAAAATTACATTTGGTCCTTTGAAGGCAACCATGAGGCTGAAGTGAGCCCCAGTGAAAATGAGTTTGATACCCTGGCTGTAGAGTTAATGGTGCCAGCTGAAGCTGTGCTAACAGGGAAGGCCTACTGGGTTCAAAGACTGGGAGCAGCCTAGGGAGGCAAGGCCTGCTATGAACCCTGCAGCGGGACCGAAAGTGTGGCAGCTGAAAGCTGTCAGGCGTCTATGCTCCTTACAGCAGGTATGTTTGAAAGGAGATATGAGTGGCTCAACTACATGGCTGCCCCACCAAGACAGAATGACTTACAAAATAACATTGTGTGCTGTTGGAGTAAGAAGCATACAGGGAAGTGTTCATTCAAACTAATAGTATACAAAGGAAAGTCAATCTGTATTCATGAAAGCCTAAGTCATAAGTAACAGTGTTTCAAAAGAAATGCTTTAATTTACTTTTAAACAAATATACCAATCCTGAACATAGTAACATATTAATATTGAATCATGGCAAAGTGTTTTTAAGAAAACTCATAAGTTGATAGGGAAAACTTATTTTTAACTAGTAATGTCCATTTGCTTATGAGTAGTTTGCCTAAATTTTAAGGAACCTTGGTCTAGCAAGACTTCTGTGTGCATAGTGTTCTGCACGGATAGTGCAAAGGTGACTACTGCCCAGTCAGTGTCAACAAGTAGAGTTCAAAGTCATTCCTTCTATACTATATTGAAATTATTACCTAAGATTCACCTTTCAAAGATCTTTGTGAGCTCATTTCCTGGAGTCTCTAAAGTGTTACAAATAAATGACTCCTATGAATTTGTTTGTAGAGCCAACAGAATAGGTGAATAGAAAATCAGCCTCAAAAAAATAAAATCTCAATCCTTTGCCAGTTTACTTAAAGGAAACTCTCCACAGCCAAACACTATTGCTGGTAATAAAAAATTGCAAGCTGTCACTGAATTCTGCTTCCTTGGCAGCACATTTCAATGATGTACTGATTGATGAAGACTCAGATAATCAAACCAAAAATGCCACAGGTAGTTACTCCTCCAAGACATTGAAAGGATTTACATCTCAAGTCAAGTGCGTGACACTGAAGCCATGGCATACAGGAAGCCATCATAAGGTTTCCTGGTGAAGATTTAAGAAAATGAATTAAGTAATTATTTGGAGCATCATAAGAGTGTCTGATGCATTTACATTACTAATAATGGTGGCTTTCCTGGGCCAGGAACTTTTTGAAGAGTTTCGTTGTAGCAAACCTGTGATGTAGGATACATTGTTATTCCCATTTGTAGATGACTGTACCGAATACAAGGAGTCAAATAACCTGACTGTCTTAGTTTGGGCTGCTTTAACAAAATGCAATAGTCTGGGCAGCTTAAACAACAGACATTTATTTATTATGCTCTAGAGCCTGGGAAGTTCAGGATCAGAATGCCTGCCTGGTCAGGTTCTGGTGAGAGTTCTCTTCCTGGTTTGCAGGTGGACAACTTCTTGCTTGGAAGAAGCAAGAGTCTCTTCTTCACATGACGGAGAGTCTCTTCTTATAAGAGCACTAATCTCATTCACAAGGGTTCAATTTCCTGACCTAACTACCTCTCAAAGATCCCACCTCCAAATGCTATCATATTATTAATTAGAGCTTCAACATGTGAATTTCAGGGTGACACATTCAGTCCATAGCACTGTTCAAGGTCTGAGAGCAAGAAAGTGGCAGAAGCAGGTTCAAAACCAGGCCACCTAGGTTTAAAGGCTATGATGCTCTTAACCACTGTACTATATCTGCCACTGAAATGGCCAGCTGGTTATGTTGGCTAAAATATCTTATTCCCAAGATATGTTCAGAAGGGACATTGCCATCATTTAGCTCTTGAATCTACTTTTTCTATGCTTCTGAGCTGACAGACCCTTTTTCTGAAAAACACAAATTGTTGTATTACATTAATTAACATATTGTATGAGATCATTATTAAACATTGTATGCTTGATATTCTGTCTCTTTTAGGTATTTTTTCTTTACTCCATCACCAAGAACAGCAAATTCAAAAGCAGCAAGAGCCAGGCAGGTAACATAAACAGGTGAACTGGCTTGGTACAGGACAATTTGAAATGGCAAAACACTATTCACTTAACACTTGGCTCCAGCTGCCCTGTGCAAATGTGGACCAAATGTCCCCAAATCTCCTGATTTTCCAAAAGATGACAGAAATCTTTATTTTAATTAATTCCTTTCTTATATTGGAAACTAATTTTTAAAATTTTAATCACTGTGTAGACCAAATAAAACATATCTGCTTATTATTAATTTTATACTTTAATTTTAGAGAGGTATCTTTATTCCTTTACTCAACTAATATTTATTGATATGCTGCTATATGTTTACTTATCAAAATTGTTAGTGCCTATACCCTTTCCTAGAGAAATATTTTCTGCTCACCAGTGCGCAGAATGTCCACTGCAGCATTCTTAGCAAAAGGGTGATCTCATCAGGATGGAGACCTTGTGCTATTCAATTCTAGAACAGTCCTGGCACATGGAAGGTAATTGATATATATTTATTGAGAAAAATGTGTAAGTAATTAACCTAAATTTTATCAACAGAAACTGGTTAAATCAATTATGGTAGCTCCACACAGTGAAACAGTGTTTAAAAACTAAAAAACAAAAAGGGAAAAAAGTTCTCTAAGACATGTTTTAAGTGTAAAAGGAGAGTTTTGGAAGATATTTCCATTTGTATCAAAGGAAAATTAAACATGTATGCATAAATATGTAAGTAGATCTTAAAAGTGCTACAAAGTTATATACTAAACTGTTACAGTGATAATTCTAACAAGAATAACAGGAGATAGGACTTCCCCTTTCATTAGTATACATCTGGGCTGTTGGACTATTTTAGATGAATACATGTGCATTATTTGTATATTTAAAGACAATGTTTAGCCCCATTAATAAATAAAAAACCTAAACATGTATTATTTCTTAACATTCAGATTAATAACACTTTTTTAAAAAAAAAACAGTAAAAATTGGTGAGAATAGAGACCAGTGTTGGCAAGAATATGTTAGAAAACCATATTCTGAGTTGCTCAGTTGCTGGAGAAGTAGGTGCAGCCTTTCTGGAGGGTAATTTGGGCCTGCACATTAAGCCCTCGGTGTATATACATGCTGGTTCGTTTCCCTAGGAGTTTATCTTAAGAAGATAATTGGGCAGAGATGTTTATACGAGAATGTTCCTTGTGGTGTTTATAATACTGAAAAACAGAAAACAAGGTAAATATCAATAATTAGGGATTGGTTTAAGAAATGTACCATGGTATATCCAGACAGTAAGTGTCCCACAGCACATCCATGTGGTAAAAGATTATGTAAAACAGTGTAAAGGATGGTGTATTTTTAGTATGCAAATATAATGAGGGGATGTAACAGGGTCACATTAAACTACAAGGAACACACACACACACACACACACACACACACACACACAATCACAGTTCTGATCCTGGGCAAGTTCTCGAACTCTGGAGTCAGCCTCCCTCAACCTGAATGTCAACACTGCCACTTACTGAACTTTATAATTTCAGAGAATTTACTGAAAATTTTGTTTCTTCAGTTTTGTTATCTAAAAAAATGGAGTTAAAGTATGATCTACCATACATAGAGGTTACAAGAACTACATAGTTTATTATAATAACATAGTCCATTATTATTTTACAGAAAGAGGGATTTGGGAAAAATTATTCATATATTCATGGTGGTAGTCTTTGTGTGGTAAAATTGAATAGATTTTTTTTGCTTTCTTATATTGTTTTAATTTTCCAAAATTAACACATATCTCTGTAATTACAGTAGCTGATAGTTGGAAGAATGGAAGATTATTAAAATAGAAGGAAATACATATCTCCATGCAAAAATATATGCATGTGAATATTCATAGCAGCATTATTTATAACAGCTAAAACATAAAGCAACACAAATCTCCATTACCTGGTGAGTGGATAAATAAATTATTGGTATATGCATACCGTGGAACATGCTCAGCAATACACACAGCAACACAGATGAACTTCAGAACCATGCTAAGTGAAAGAAGTGAAATGCAAAATGTTACATTTTGTGTGATTTGTTTATATGAATTTCTAGAAAAGGCAAAGCTACCAGTAATAGAAAGGGGATCATAAGGTCTGGGGCCAGAGGTGAGGAGAGGTCATTGAGTCTCCTCAAGGCAGAAGTCCTTGAGGAGACTTTTAAGGGTGAAGGAACTGTCCTACATCTTGGTAGTAGCAATGGTTACACAATGGTATGCAATTACCAAAATTCATGAAACTATTTAAAATTGGTTAAATATATCATATACAACTAATGTCTTAATTAACAAAACAGTTATTGGTAAGGATGGAGTCAGATTCTATCTGATAAATGGTATTCTATTAATTCCTTTTCTCAAGATGAGTATATATATATATTTGAAGGAGACTAGAATATCTACATTCACTTTTGGGGTAGGTATCCTTTGCTTTTCCTTCTTTTCCCCAAAACAATGGGAGGTATAGAACTTCCATATGAAAAGTATTTTAGGAATGGCTATACAGTTAAAAGTAGAAGCAAGAGGATTTGTTTTAAAACAGCATTTGTATACTAAACTCACTCTTATTTAAGTTGTGAGTTTATTTGAGGGGAGGATTAGAAATTACAGAGGGGCTAAAGCCACCAAAATCATCTTTAGTGGCATTTACATTTTCAAATACCATATTGATTTCAATTCAGTACTAGTGAGTTATAAATATTGAAAAAGAAATTTGCATTAGACACTAATATTATCAGCAATTTATTTTAAAATTTTGCCTTAAGGGTAAGATTTTACTGCAGACAGCTAATTTCTTCATTGTTCGGCATTGCTCTATTTTGATTCAGATAGAGATAACAGTACCATGTTCTTGTATTTATTTCCAAATCTGGAAACTCATTATGTTTAGACCCTACATCTCTTTACAATATCCACATATATATTCAATAATTTAAAATGTAATGATAATTTGGTTTTTAGCCTGACTGTCCTTTTTATGGACTTCTGACTACATTAAAGGTTGAAAAGTTATTCCAATATTTTCCTGATATTACAAAGTATGTTCTGGGCTGAGGCAAACTTGGATTTGAATTCTGGTTCCAAGACATTAATTCGCAATTTCAGCAAAATGTTTTTCCTTTGTCTGTAAAGCAGATGTGTGTGTGTGTGTGTGTGTGTGTGTGTGTGTGTGACACACACACACTCACACTGTGAGGTGAGGAGTAAACACATGTAAATGCACTGGTCACAACAACTGACCCATGTAGACCCTGAAGCAAACACTAAAAAATTAAGGAACAAAGACTTAGAGCTAATAAACCAAAAAGGAGTTAAGATGAACTCATATACAAATGCTCAATTAGTCTGAAAAATGGCAGAAAAATAAGAGGAAAAGGAGGAGAAAAAAATGAGATGGAATACAAACATCAAGATGATGGATTTAAATCCAAAAAAGACCAATAATACTTAAAATGGGTGTTGAAGGACTGGTAGGAAAGAAAGACCCAACTCTACCCCGTCTGTGAGAAAGGCACTTTAAATATAAAAACACAACAGGTTGCGGACAATAAGAGTGAATAAAAGATGTGCTATGAGAACACTATTGAAAAGAAAGCTGGAGCAGCTATTTTCACATCGCACAATGCAAATGTCAGAGCAAGGAATAAAATTCTTCTCTTCCCCTCCTCAGACTTCCACTCACCTGACCCCTCCCTGTGAGGCAGCGCATCGCCAAAGTTTCTGTATCTTTCCAGAATGAGTGTATGAATACAGAAGCATGTATCACTTATTTTTCACCAAGGGGAGCATACTACATTCATTGCCGTGGACTTTGTTTTTCAAGTATATCAAGGACATTATTCTCTAATGCTACATAGAGATTTCTCTCTCTCTTTTTTAAGAATAGTAAAGAATAAAGTTTTTTAAAGTCTCCATCAAGAACACCAGGATCTCCAAATTTAGTAAACATGGCTAGGTGAAGTCTCTGCAAAATATAAATTGGAATATACTTAATTTAAAGAACCCTGGTCACCTCCATCTTCAACACATTAAAAACTAAGATTAATATCTTTTTTAAAAAATTATTTTATTGTTGTTCAATTACAGTTGTCTGCATTTCCCCCACCACTCCCCCCTGACCCCAGCCAAACCCACCTTATATCTTGATATACTACACTCCTACTCCCATTACCACAACTCATAATCTACCAATTTATTGTTTTTTGAGGACATTATCTACTATTTAGTCTCCAATTCCTTTAAAAATTATTTTATTTATTTATTCTAAGTGTGAGAAGAATGGAAGGAGAAAGAGAGGAAGAGAAACATCAATCGGTTGCATCTTGCATGCTTCCCAACTGGGGACTACGCCTGTAACCCAGGCATGTGCCCCGACTGGGAATCTGACAACCTTTTAGCTTTG
Organism: Trachops cirrhosus; assembly: GCA_028533065.1. Classification (NCBI taxonomy): domain Eukaryota; kingdom Metazoa; phylum Chordata; class Mammalia; order Chiroptera; family Phyllostomidae; genus Trachops; species Trachops cirrhosus. The sequence goes on from CM052538.1 coordinate 131,772,227, forward strand.
TGGGACATCACCCAACCCACTGAGCTACGCTGGTCAGGGCTGCAATGTAATTCTTACCTTCCCCTTCTCCCTTATTCTTTCCTAATTGCTTTTTTTTAATTCTATTCTCAAGCTGTCTCAGTAAGTTGGTGATAGATGGTGAAATTCTTTATGAAGTTCATTGTTATCTATTTAATGTATTGGAAGGAAGACTAATATCTGTACCCGATTCTAATCTTTATTGTTAGATGTTTTGTTTATAAAATTGTACCATAGAAGAACTTTAGAGGTTTTTAAAGTGATACTCTGTTATATTTAATATTCTTCTTCCAAAGGTTTATGTCCAGATTTTTTTCTTAATTTTACTCATTATCGTTATTTAAGACAATATTTCTGGTCTAGTGGGATGTTTAGTGTTGTGTAATCAGTAAGTGGATTTATGGGTCATTTTATTTTAGCAAGCTCCAAATACTTGACAAGTTTTGTTTCATATATTCTAATAATACCCCTATAAAATAGGTTAAATAAAATATTTTCTTTTTCATTTACAAATTCAAGAACAGGAACACAGATATGTCAGGTAATTAGTGCTTGGCGACACAGTGCGTTAGTGACAGAACTGAGATGAGAACACAGGTTTCCTGACCTTCAAGATAGATTATAAGTTTCAGATTCATAAAACTGATTACTCTGCAATTTTGAAAAGTAATGGCACATGCTCTTGCACATTCTGAATTTCTAGTCCGATAATAATAACCCATTTAAAAAGAAAGGAAGTCTTCAAGAATCTTATTGGACAAGATCGTTTCTTAAGAAGCATAGTAGATACATATTTAACCACTGATTCTCTTCCTTGAGAACTTCTCTGTAAAATGTGCTTAAAATCTGGTGACATCAGGCTCAATGTTACACATATTTTTTTTCCTCTAAAACATCATCCAAATGTACAAATGCCCTAGATTCTAAATCAATCATTTGAAACTGGTCGACTACCACTTTGGAAATATTGGGCGCATCGTAAACATCATGCCCATCTGTCATTTCCTTTTCATCATGGAGCATGTGTAGCCTGCAATCACTCATACAGTATTCTATGGCTCTGGTTAAAGTGTACAAGTGAATAATCCAGCTGTGAATTCAGAGTAATTAGATGAATTCAAAAATCCAACAAACTGAATTCTAAACAATGACTCGATGGCAACAGGAATACTTGAGGGAACAGGAAAATTTCTCTGAAGTGGAGCAATTTGCTAGATGAACTGGAAAAATTAGCTTATGGAAAGAGAAGTTTTAAAATTGAAAATTTTTCTCAATGCAATTAATAATATGTTAGAATTTGATTGAATAACATTTTAATTGTGGTCATTTTCAACCTGAGCTTTCATTTTATATTGGCTTTAATCTTTTGACAGAACCCAATAGAATAAAATTTAATTGTTTAGCAATTGTGTAGTTTGGATTATGTGCATATATAATTCTAATATTGTTTTTAATTTCTCATCTATGTATTTGAGCAAGTTCAAATACACAGGGAATTAGTGATATTTGAGTACTATTAAGGTATGAGAAAAGAAAACATATATTTGGTATGATTTAATTTTTCTACAATAAAACTATGACAGAAATGAAACAGGCAAGATTTTTATTTATTTTATTTTTTGATTTAATCTTTATTGTATTTTTTCCATTACTGTTTAGCCCTCTTATGCCCCCTCCCCTTTGTCCTTTTTCCTTTTGAAACAGGCAAGATTTTTAAACAAGCAAAATTTGCCATATAAGCATCTATGAAATCAAAATAATGGGAGATGTTTGATAAATTACTCATCACATAATTGTTATTATAATTTCAGAAGTTAAACAAAAGAACATTCTTCTATACCTCCTTATAAACATTGATTTTAATTTTTCCACATTTAATTATTTAGTGCCTATATACATACATAATTTTAACAACATGCTTATTTTAGTGCATATAATTTTATATTCTGACTTGGAAAAATGAACAGTTTTAAGTAACTATTTAGAAAATTGTAGTGGATATTAATTTGATTTGATATTTCATTTCAAAATATTGACAATAAAAATAATTAGGAAGAATCATCCTCTAAAATCCTCTCAACTATTTTTAAAAATAAAAGGTGTAGTCCTGACTGGGTAGTTCAGTTTGTTAGAGCATTGTCCCCATATGCCAAGTTTGTGGGTTCAATCCTCAGTCAGGGAACACACAAGAATCACCAGTGAATGCATAAATAAGTGAATCAGCAAATCAATGTTTCTCTCTCTCTTTCAAAGAATCCATTTTAAAAAAGTAGTGATATAAATTAATAAATAGCAAATAGATTAACCTACCAGATTTCTTCATAGGATTTTCTTTCTTTTTCTTCGTTACTGATTCCTTTTCTCTCTGAGGCAAGAGGAAATTTATATGCCCTTAATTCTTCTCTTTTTTGAAGTGCAGAATAATTATCATCAGTCAGTTGAAATATTCTAATACTATTAGTGTGAAATATTTATGTGTGGATGGATAAGACCATTTGCCAGTATCAGTTAGACCTAGTTCTCTTTTCCCTCTGCCAAGGCACTGGTAATCATTCAACCATTGCTCTAACAGCCTAGGTCCTGAAGCAGAGAACCCAGCTGAGAAATGAACCTTTATTGTTGTGAACCATTGAGATTTTAGAGGTGACTGAAATTTGGAGGCCACTGAGCTGTCTCAGGGAGGAGATAATCCTCCTGATCTGCATGGACAACAATCTGGCAAGCACATGTAGGAATTGCTTCTAAGGGTTTTAGGTCAAAGACAATTAACTGGGAAATTGAGTTAGGCAAAATTTACCTTACTTAATAGACACAAATATAGAAAACATTTTCTCTAAAGTCACTTTTCAACATTCTTATGTAGTTTTAGGTCACAGGCCTCTGATGCAAAGGCAAACACATGTGTATTGCCTCTCTACTCTTAGCTATGTGATTTCACAAAAGAAACCTCTCTGAATATCACAGGCTAGGCAAGATACTCCTCTATGTGGTCCCATAGCACTTTGTGTTTTCCAGTCATAATATGTTCAATATCTATATTGTCAGTTTCGTGAAGGCAAAGAATGTCCTCTTCTAAGGTGCCGGTCAAGCTAATGGCAGGAAGGTGGGATTTGAAAGAAATTGAGTGGAAGGACTTTTCTAGAGTTGTGGGCAAGATTAAGCAATTACCCAGGAATGTGAGACATCCAAAAACTAGCAACACCAAGAAATAATAGTACCTGTAAGTCTGAATAACCAAGGGAAGAAAATGGTGTTATTGGGCCTTTTGAGAGGCTGGAGTGATGGAAGAGAATTCGGTCAATAGGAGCTAAATAGTACTAGGGCACAGGCGGCAAACACAAGGCTGCAGGCCGAATCCGGCCCTCCACCTTGTTTTATCAGGCCCGGCACCTTGTTTCTACCCAGTGGCAGCACCGAGCTCTCACTTAAGTGTTAAGGAGTGGTTACATTTATACAGTCCTAAATTTACAGTCAGTCCTTTGAAGGCAACCTCGAGGCTGATGTGGCCCCCCCCCGGTGAAAATGCATTTGACATTCCTGTTCTAGAGGGATACAGCTGCTATCACAAGAGTGTGCCAAGAAAGGGAAATCACAGTGAAAGAAGTACCTAGATCTCCTTCTCCACCTGCCCTGCCACCCCCTACCAGAACCTCCCACTGGGTGAATCTCCCAAAGAGAATAAATAAGCTGTTGACACAGTTCACAGGAAAAGGCAGAGGAAGATGAAGGATGGGTCTTGGGAGGGCAAACAGAAGAACCTACCCACCTCCTTACTGCTATAGTTCTAGTTCAGTTAGCTTGCCTAGTGCCTATGAAATACTTAATGGTATTTAATAGGCAAAAGAAAAAAACAGACAATTAAAAGCAAAGTAATTAATCTGCATACTACATTCTGGCTGCATTTATTTTCTTAGGAAATTATTTTATTTCAACAAGTTGTTTTGTCACTGAATATTGTCATAGGAGCCTTTGAGCTGTTTATATTAAATGCTTCTAAACCACATTTTGAAGTCCTATGAAGAACAGCAAGATGTAAAGTAATTGGGGAAGCAATTGTGAGAGAGATCATATTGGTATGCAAAAATAAGGTGAGTCAATTTGAACAAGTCTACTGAGAAGATAATTACGTAAAGAAAGTGACTCATAAATTGTAATTCATGGCATACAGTTACAACACAATTACTCAGATTATCACTGGTATTGATATTGGGTGGAGTGTCAGCTGAAGTGAGGCATTAGATCATATGTGGCTGTGGCATTTGATCACTATGATGACAATGATGATTAAAAGATTGTGGATCGGTTGACTATCTCTACATTATAAAGATTATAAAAGGAAAATGATAAGCTTACCGCCTGAACTCTTACATGAAAGGAATATCAGGGATGTTTCCATGATGACTTAAGCAAGGTTTCCTAAGCCAGGGTCCACGTTTTGAATTCATGATTTTTATGCTCACATAGGGTGACTTGTTGGGAACAAGTGAACACTAAGATTTGGGGTGGAGACATTTGGTCAGATGTAAATCAGGCTGAGCTCTTAGAACCTCCAAATCCTCTTGAATCTGCCTTAAGAGAGGAAGCAGCTCTCTCCCATGGCCGGAGGAAACCAGTCTTTCCATGCAGAGCAACTTTTCAGTAACTTCCCTTCGGGATGGTTGCTTCTCAAGGTGGTATCTGTTCTCCTCAGGATGTGCCTGCCCCATTATTGATCACCACCCCTTAGTGTCTCCAGTGCCATCATAAGAATTAAATCCCAGCATAACCCTGAGAGAAAATTGGAAAGTTTGCTTTGGGAGGAGATCAACTTGCCAATTTGTGTACACAAAATTCTGGCATGCATGAATGAAATTGAATTCTAAAGAGATTGGATCAAGGAAAATAAACTGTAAGACTGAATGAAGCCATTGGTTGTCCAAGTGTGGTCATTGGACCAGCCAGCATCAGCATCACCTAAGAACTTCTTAGAAATGCACATTCCCAAGCTCCATCCTGACATAATGAATTAGGAACTTTAATAGGGGTGTCCAGCCTTTTGGTGTCTCTGGGCCACACTGAAAAAGGAACAGTTGTCTTGGCTACATATTAGATACATTACAATACATAATCACAAAAAAATATCACAGGCTTTTAAACAAATTTATGATTTTGTGTTGAGCTGCATTCACAGCCATCTTGGGCTGCAAATGGCCCACGAGTCACAGGTGGGACACCGGGCATGCGATCTGGAAATTTGTTTTAACGAATCCTGTGGGTGATTCTGATTCTGGTGCATGTTAAAGTCCAGCAGGGTCCCCCAGCAGAAGAAAGGCCTATTTGAGTGTGGTTGGTAGAGTAATAATATGGGTGTAATAATTTATAGTTTTAATTTGAACATTTCACCTAAAATGTCATGTGGTATGCTTGCTTGTGATATTGTTATGTTACAGAATACCATGCTTATGATTTTGTAATAGAAGATTTTGGAATGAAGAAGGAGCATTATTTATGCCAGAACCTGTGTGTGCACACACACACAATCTGGGGCAAAAGTAGGTTTACAGTTGTTCATATGGAAAATAATATAATAATAAATAATACAAGACTGAATTCTGTCTTTTGTTCAATCATAACTGTAAAGCTTATTTTTCCCTGCTTTGTATATTATATATATACAATACATATATGTGTACATATATATATATATACATATATATATGGCCTCCACTTGGACTTGAGCTTTAGTATTTTAGCTGCAACAATTCGAGTGAGTCTAATGGTTGATTACCAGAAGCCTGGACTCAACAGTTGCCCATGGCTGATGAGGTTGTGATTACAGGATTTTCCTGATGTATGTAGAAAAGGAAGCTTGATGTCATGGGGAAATGAAAATGTTAGAACAGATTGAAAATGTGCAATCTGATCCATCATTCTCTTACCTTCCCCACCCCAGTTCATCCTGGAGGACACCTTCTTCATCAAAACATACTAAAATGCTTTGGTGAGAGGCATAGCAGCATCCTTGAAAACCTCTGTGGTGGCTTCCCTAACAGCTGATGAAGGACATGCAAGATGTCGCTATGAAAATGAACGAACTGATTTGTATAGGAAAAAAAATGGGATCCCAGAGTATTAGCGTCAAGTGTCAGAGAAAAGGTGGGCATGATTATCCTAATGAGACACAATTTACAGAGTCATAATCAAAGTGTTTTGACCAGCATGGATATGTGCCAATGTCTAATTGATCATAACTTCACCAGGAATTAAATATATGGGCAACATTCTAGGGTGTTTCTTGATTTACATAAAATAAAAAACTAACTTACATTGTCAAGTGAGAATTCCTAGCTTCATTCCCAGTTCCTAAAGTTAAGCCGATTCACAGACCTGAAGCCCTTTAATTAAGGAGCAGGCCAGGTCCTTCTGAGGAAGAATGTGCCTATAGCCCTGACTGGTGTGGCTCAGTGGATTGAGAGACAGTTTGCAAACCAAGTGGTCACCAGTTCGATACCCAGTCAGGGCACATGTGTGGGTTGCAGGCCAGGTCATGTCTCCAGTAGGGGGCACATGAGAGGCAACCACACAATGATGTTTCTCTCCCTCTCCTTCTCCCTCCCTTCCCCTCTGTCTAAAATAAATAAATAAAATCTTAAAAAGAAGAAGAAGAAGAATGTGCCTGCAGTATGGCCACATATGGGGTCCAGGGATTTTCTAGAAGAACCTATGATCATCTACCCGGATGATTTTTACTGGGGAAGGGAAAGCCATTGTTCTTCTGGAAGTTTTTAGATACTGATTCTGAGATAATGCTGGTCCTTAGGATATAAAACAATATCATGGTCCAGTGGTCAGAGTGAGAACTTACAAAGTCTTGACTCCATTCTATTTGACAGCAGCTTCAGTAAGTCAATAGACCTATCCTGTGGCTATTCCACAGGTTCTGAATATGTTACAAAAATAGACATTTCTCTCAGCTGACATTGATGCAATAGCTGGTAAAATGGTATGCTAGGCTATCCTCAGGTATGCTAGGCTATAGCTCAGGTTGCTATGCTATAGAATGTACAGTGCCTTAAACTAACAGTAAACATAGAGCACCATTTCCTTGTAGCCCAAATATAGACATTCGGGAACTGAAGAGCAGAGGTGGGAGCTAACTCTCTCAATAATGAATCTTGTATTTCACTGAAGGGTTTATAAGTTTTAGAAGTTCTATTTCTCAAGGTAGGACAATCTTTGCCAGGAAACATTCACTATTCCATTATATTAGAAGCTGAGACAGTCCTTTGACTATTTGGGGCTCCTCATTTTCCTCATGTGCCTTCCAAACAGGACGTGAAGGAGTTACTGAACTAGCTAAGGCAGTTGGACCCAGTCCCATGGGGAAAGTGAGTCACTGTGATGCAATAGGGGCAAGGAGAACATGCATGGAACCCAGAGGTTTCCTTGAGGAACCTCTTACTATTCCATATGAATGGTCAATGAGAAACTGTGGAATCTCAATAAAGACAGCACGTTTAAGAATTTCAAATTGTAGAAATAAAGTTTTGGGTCACTCTATCAGATAAATTACCTCAATCAGTAAAAATGTAGGAAAAAAAGAAGTAATGGATTAGTTAACAGAAGCATGATTAGTTAACAGAAGCAGGTATTAGAGTGACTATATCTTACATTAGTTTACATTTCCCTCTTCCCCTTTCTCTGCTACTGAACATGAAAAATTCTAATAGTAGGTTAACAATTTAAGTTTCAAGAAAGGACACTGTTGAACTGAAATCAGTAATGATAATAGAATGGCTGATGGGACTTAGTGTTACTTTTGTGTGTTGGGCAAGCGTTTCACAGGATGGAAGGGCAAATATGAATGCTGTGAGGTAAAATGGTGAATTGTGCTGATTAGTCTCTGTCCCCTCACTCCCGACGTATTACTTATTTATTGCTATATAACATATTGCTCCACAAATCTAGCAACTTAAACAACAAGCCTTTATTATCTCTCAGTGTCTGTGGGTCAAAAATCGAGACACAGCTTAGCCTCTGGCTCAGGCTGTCTCAAGGGCTAAGCCTCCTCCAATGCTTGGCTGGTCACATATCCACTTCCAAGCTCGTTCACGTGGATATTGGCAGGATTCAGTTCCTCATGGGTTGTTGGACTAAAGGTTCCTTGCTAGGCTAGAGATTCTTCTCATTTTCTTGCTATAGGGGACTCTCTATTGGGAAGGTCATAACATGTCAGCTGACTTCCCCTAGAGTGAGCAAGTGTGACAGCAAGAGAGAGTGTCCAATGTGGAAGCCTCAGATGGAAGCCAGAATGGAACCATGTCATGGGAGTGACATTCCAACACTGTTATTATACCCTATTCATCAGAAGTGTGTGACCATGCCCATTCCACCTTTAATCAGAGGATATTACGCAAATGAATGAATACCAGGAGGGAGGGATCATTGGGAGCCACCTTAGAGGCTGCTTCGCATACCCCCAGTTTATTCTCTGCTCTATTCTTCTCTGATGTTGATTCACGTGGACTGTATCACTCAGACTCTTGCCCCCTGGCTTTCTGTAGGGTTTTGCCAGTGGGAGGCCTAAGCAGGAGAATGAGAAAGACAATTTGGAGTATTTCTTTCTCTGCTTTCTCTATGCCTTCATGCTGTGCTTTGGCAGTGGGTGAACTCTTCTGCCTCACAGCCCCACTCTCCCAGCTCTAGCTCTTGATGAGTACTAGTATCACCATTTCCTCGCCTCCCCGCTTCAGGACTAGGAATGGTTCAGTCTTCCCACAGTTGCCAGTCTCTGGATACCTCGTCATCCCTTTCTGAGTCTTCAGTTCTGCACGCACCTCTACAGATTGTCGTTTTATTAAATTCTTTTGCTTCCCTGCTAGCATATTGAATGATACACTTAAGAAAAGAGATTACAGGTTGTTTTTTCATCCTCGTGCCTAACACAGTAGGCATTTAATTGGCATCGGATCATTAAGTGGATGGGTGAATCTGGTTTGAATAATATAAAGAAAGGAAAAGGCAAATATTGTAAATTATATGAAAATTCTTTCCTAACACAGAGACATTAGGCCTCTTATGTTTTGTGTGAGACTGTAAGGGAGAAAATAATTAGATGACCTATAAATAAAAATGGCAATTTTAAAGGAGTAATTTTTTTCTTCTGATAGAAAAGGAAAAAAACAAACTTCTATCAAGCCACAAATTCTACAGTAGTGTAAGGGGAGCTTTTCAAAGTATTACCAAGTATATGAAGGCAACATATATACTGAATTGGCTTAGTGTTAAATACCCATAATCAAGGGGTGTGGTTATTTTTATACCCTTCCTAAACAATTAAGATGATTCCAACCATATGGGTCATGAAAAAATTTTACCAATGATTTTTAAATTTATGTTAATAATCATGGAAATTAAACTGATGCTGGAAAGTATTTAAGGGTTTTAGACATAAAATACTTCACAACAAATACTGTGCCCTAAATATTAATATACATAAAGTGAGGACCTTTGACCTACTGAAGAAAGGGATTTACTGTGTGTGCTACATGACTTCATTCTGCAAGATGTAATGGTGTGGAAATCTGGCATCAGGACAGAGTACCCTATTCTCTGAGATGTTGGCTTCTATCTTTCTGCCACCATAGAAAAAAAATACCCTTAAGGTTACCCATCATATAATGCATGTCCTAAAGACCTGTTTCCATTCTGTAAAGTATATTATGTCAGCCTTGCAAATAATTTTCAAATTTTGATTTCCTTTATATTTTACCTACCTGCCCTCACCTGAGGAGACATATATTTGAGCAGTAAACTCATAGTCTTTATTACTCCCAAGGCCCACAGGGGTTACTTTCAGTGGGTGAGTGAATAAAGGGATGTTTGCAAGGCTGGTGTGGGGACTATGAGGAAGAACAAAATTTATAGGTAGGATCCAGTTGACTCAAAAGTATTTTATTAACAGGGAATTTATTTTTTAAAATGTATTTTATATAGCCCAATTACCTAGCAAGTTTATCTTTAAAAAATCTCTAGGAGTACCTTTTCTTTTTTTAATTGGCAGTTTTATTGGCATAGTGTTGACAACAGCCCTCATTAATACAGCATTCATTGCATTTAAAGAAACCTAAGATGGTGTGCTGCAGGGTGTAAAAATATCTCAGACAACTCTGCACCTTCTTGCCAACATTTGCAATCAGTAAAATCAAAAAGTTGAGAGAGAGATTAATAAAGTGACAGAAACCAATAATGTTTAAAAAGAAATGCTAACATTAAAACCTCAACTTTTTAATTAGGTCCTCTCTTCTATTTCAAACACACATATGCACAGGCCTACATATATCTTAATATAAGCATATTCAAAGATATACTCACTACCTTACAGATCTCAAAAGGGGCAAAGTTGTAAAACAGGTGTAAAAAACAACTGTTCAGTTAATAGAGAACCAAGAACTCGTTTAATTAAAAATATTTGTAATCAGCCTCCCAAGTGGGTAATAAAATATGTGACCGAATGTGTAGCAGGCAAAAGAAAAAAAGTCCCAAATACACATATTTCTCAAAAATCAAAACATTATATGGAGAAATCTGTTACTCACTCACCTGCCAAATCCTGAGATTAGAAATCTTTGTTTTCACTGCAGCAGTCGATGCCATTGAAAACTGCTAAGGCATTTCAGGAACCTGCTCCCTATTCTATTTCAAATGTTTCTTCTTCAATAACTTTTTAATTAAAAAGCTTTACAGATCATCCTAAACTTAGAGTCATAAGAACAATGCTTTCAGATTTTTTGTCTTTTTTTGTGTGTACATATATCTGTAATTCTCCAGATCTAGTAAAATAAGTGATGTCCTGCAGGCTGATATAAAGCTACAAGTACAATATCTGTTTCAGTTCTTTAATTACCATATTTTGCTGTGTATAATGCACAGACACATTTTTGTGCACATTATACATGGGGTTATTATAACCATTATTACACCCATGTATAATGCACATCCTTATTTATCCCTCAAAAATCTGGGCAAAAAAATGCTCATTATACATGGCAAATATGGTAGCTCATGCATTTCTACTCTTATATTAATTAACTTCTAAACTTAAAGACACTGTTGACTGTGCAGTGCCCTCTCTCAGTATCATCTGCTCTCAGTGTTGTTCATGGTTAAAATAATTAAATCAGTCTTTTCCTATAGGTTTCATTTGCCCAAAAACTTGACTGCAGCAATTAGTCACTTCAGTAAGACATCACTTTTTTATGCATAACATTGGGTTGGCCAGAAAGTTTGTTTAATTTTTCCATATGATGGCTCTAGTAGTGCTTAGTTGTCTTTAACTTCATTCAAAACAGTTTTGTTAGACTGTATGGTGACAGCTGTCATATCAGTGCATTTTTAAAAAACATCAAAACTGGTGAATTTTTTGTAATCATTTTAATACTGAAGATGGAAGAAAATATCAATGTTTTTGGCATAGTATGCTTTATTATTTCAAGAAAGATAAAAATGCAACTGATGTACAAGAAAGAGATTTGCACAGTATATGGTGAAGGTGCTATGACTGATCAAATCTGTCAAACGTGGGTTGTGAAGTTTCTTGGTACTATTGACTTTTTGGCCAAATGATTCTTTGCTGTGAGGCTGTCTTATGCATTGGAAGATGCTTAGCAGCACCCCTGGCCTCTACCAACTACAAGTCAATAGCAGGAGATAGCCAACACACTCAAAATATACTAATCAATATAAAGTTATTGGTGAAAATGAAAAATGTCTTTTATTTTATATTTGGAAAAATCCATATGGACTTTTTGGCCAACCCAATATTACTATGGTATATTTATTTCTTTGTTTTGGATAGAAATATGATAAATCACTAACAGTATCGTGGGTTAAAAGGTGTTAAAAGGCCAGAGTGTCCTACACGGGGTAGTGCATGAAACTCTCACCATCAGTGTCACTCCACTTAGTTAAATTGAAGGGACGAGCATGGTTACAAGGGAAATAATCCAGCAACATAGCAACTCTTGTGCTTGGGTTAACTCAATACCTATCTAAACAAAATAGCCCTTAATCATTGCCAATGGCTTTAGGACCAAACAACTTTTTACTGTCTTTAAATTCTACAACTTTCTATTACTTAATGCACATTCTTCAAAAATCCACAAAGAAGTTAAAGGAAAAAAGAATCATCTTTTCCTCCACATATAATCATATAGCTGAGGTTTAGAGAAAGCTCCAAAGATAAAGGAATGTGTATAAAAGATCTTAAATGACAGAGCTGTTTTTGTTCACTCTCCCCACCCCTGCTACAAAGAAAAACAGAAACAAGGCTGACCTAAAAGGATAAGGGGAAGAGATTTCCAGCTATAAACCTATAAGGAGCCATTGAAAACAAGGGTATGAAAAGAGGTTGCAAAAGTCATGAGAAACACATTCAGAGAAGACTTTCAAAAGAAAACAATTAATGAGTTGGGTAACAACAGATATTGAGCATATGCCAAGGCCTGCTATCTATCTCATGCTTCTTCGGTGTGAGAAACTGCTTTATTTTACTATGTAACCCTATCCTAAATTTCCTGACCTTTGGAGGAAAGAAAGGTGCTCAGGAAATAAAATTAGGATTATCATTACTGGTAGCAGAATAAAAGATTAGTGGATTTATTGTTTAAAAGTCATTCCAAGTAAGAATACCAAAGCAAGGAAATTAAAATTTGTCTGAAAATAACTTTGATACAAAGAACATACTGTAGCTGTAAGTCTATAAAGTACTATGTAATATATCAGAATAACTACATGGGCAATGTGAAGTGAGATTTTAAGAAGTTTGTTTATAAATGAAAATAGTTAATCTGGATAATTTAAAGTACTTGTGACCTTTGGTAAATTTGGTAATCTCAGTTTCTCCATCCTTAAAATAGGAAAAACAAAAAACCTATCTCATTATTTGTTTTGTTACTATTAACCTGTATAATATTCGGAGCTGTGCCTGACACAAAGGAAGCACTCAATAAATATTACCACACCCTTATTAACGTATAAACTTTTGCTTTAAATATCTCAGTGCTTCAATTCTCCAGCATACCTCAATAAACAAAAGTTTCATATGAATGCAAGTAATGGACTGAGTGATATCCTCCAAAAATATCTTGGTACGTGCTCCTCTCTGAAACCTGTAAATGTGATTTTGAATGTCGAAAGGATCTCTGCAGATGTGATTAAATTAAGGATATTGAGATGACGCAATTTCCCTGAATTACCTGCGTGAGCTTTAAATGTAATCACAAGTGTTCTTATAAGAGAGAGGCAGAGAGAGCTTTGGTACAGGAGATCATGTGATGACTGAAAGAAGATGGGGGAGAGTGCAGCCCTGCTGACGCCTTGATTTTGGCAAGTGTACCTGATTTTGGTCATCCGCCTTCTAAAATAATAAAAGAATACATTTATGTTGTTTTAAGGCACTAAGTTTGGGGTGTTTTACAGCAGCAATGGGAAATTAATACAATGTTGTACTGTGACTGCAGTTAGCTAGTTAGTATTAATAAAGGAAGGGGTCAAAGGGAATTAGACATTAAGCCTAGTAAACTGCGGAGCTGAATCAGACATTAAGCTTGCTTCGCCAGGAAGCCACGGCACTCACACGCTCCCCCGGGGGCTGTCCCATCCTCTGTCCTTGGGACATACTCCCCAAAGTGCCCAGGCAGGATTGTTACCAGCCACTAGCTGGGATTAGGCAAGGTAACAAAAAGAGGGGGAGAAAGACTCCTCCGCTGAGCACACGCGCCCCAGAAACAAGCGATGGCCCGGCTCCAAGCATAGACCTGGGTGCAGCAATGCAGTGCTGGCCAGAGCGCAGCCAGGAGCAGAGACTAATCTAGCCCGGTGGGGGCAGAGGCTGAACTGGACTAAGCTTTGACACGGACTGAACCAATGACACAGAATTTCCGAACCCTGGTTCTTCTGGGCTTGATGAAGACAAGGCCGGCTTCTTCTACAGCAGGATGGACACAGATGAGACACAGGGAACCTGGGGGCAGTCTTTTATTTCCACCCCAATAAATCTCACCACTATACCTCATACTGTCCCCTGTGGGTCCCCAGAAGTGCTTTCCCTCATACTCCGTGGAAGAACCCCATTTCTACCTGCAACAGTACCATATTTTCTTCAATTAATTAATTGTAGTTATTAAACACATAATATGATGTGAGTGGGTGTGGGAAAATATGATTCTCTGGTTTACATTACAGTTGAATATACGGAACCATCTGCTTGAATTTTATAAGCTGATAGGTTTTCTCCACCCTCAAAGGCCCTCCTGGTCTCCACAACTATTTTATTTTAAGTGTTTAGACAGAGCATTGGGCATTTAGTGGGAAGGCCTCTTGGCTGTCTTTCTATGCTTAATATACCATGTCAAGCATGCATTCTTTAATCTACTTATATAAGGAATGATGATGTACTTTTATAGGTAGTTGACTTAAATATAGGCATACAAACCTTTCAAATTTTACCAAATGAGAAGTGGATGGGTCAGGCAGGGAAACACTTAATGTTGTGGAGAACTGGCTTCAGTACCAGATAAGTCCAGATTTGCGTCCTGAGTCTATTATGAGCGTTGAGACTGTTACCATCCATCTTTGGGCTGTAGTTTTTTCCTGCGTAAAATAGAAATTTATTTAACAACTGCTATATGTGGTAAAAATTACCTCATACTTATAACCAGAGGACAATGTTCCAAGTTTACATTGCCTTTAGCAGCAGGAATTCCAATGCTTTTTTCCAGAAGTTCCCTTTATCAAATGTTTCTGAGAATATGTTCCAGTCACTGTCTGAGAATGGGACAGCAAATCAGATGATGCCTCTAGCTGGAGTTCAAAACTGCCAGACCCTTCAAAGACCTTGTCATCTACTGGTCCCAGAGGCCCCAGGGCTAACTCTGCTGCTTGCTCCACATCTGAGAGAGGCTACAACCTGCTTTGGTGCCCTCTGAGAAGATCTACACTGAGTCTCCAGTACAAAAAAGGTGGTGAGAATGGATTCCTCAGGTGAGGGGCTAGCAGAAGGTGAAAGACTTTCTTTCCCCTGTGTTACACTAGGGCATGTTCCATAGCAGGTCGCTGGGTCACAGAGCAGCAGCGTGGCTATTTTATATTTCAGCTTTTTGGATTCTCCCACACATGATGGTTTCCCCAGTGTCTCATCACCAGTACTGAATTTGATGAAGCCAGAAGGATGGTGGCAAGAAAAATTTATATAAACCCACAGTCAACAAACTCAATAACTATTAGTTGGGAGATGTCAGCTTTGTTTAGGAGAGTTTCTTAATCTGTTGTAGATGATGTCAAGAAAGAACCCAGGCCTTCTTTGCACTGCCCCACAGTGTCGCTGACTTACACACAGCACTTGGTCCAGGTTAGAAATCTAATCTTAGGCTCTTCCCTGCGTAGAACAAGATTCACTAAATTTGCAGATGTTTTCCTTAGAAACTACCATATTGAAAATTCTTTAGAATTTATGTGATGCTTATGAGTATAGAAGCTTCAAGCCAGTAAACTGTCTTAGAAAACATTTGGTTACCAGAAAAAACAGTGGTTTATCTGGTCCTCTGACAAAATTTTCAAGTCTTACAACTTTCTCTACCAAGTCAAACATCTCTCTGTGTACTAGCCAGCTCATTCATTTACTAATATCTTATTGTCTACCTAAACCTGTTAATCAAATTACATAGCAGTAGATTTTATTTCTATCAGGGAACAATCTCTATTGCCTGTTGATTGATAAAATAAGAACAGTATCCCAGGGTTTAAGTGGTTCTTAACGTTTGGGGATGACATACTTCTCCTCATTACAATGAATATGCAAAACTCACAAAATGTGATATATAGCAAATAGCAAGAGGCTTTTGTGGTCTGTACACCATAAGTTAAGAACTCGTGGGAAACAAAGAATTTCAAATATGAAGCAAAATTTTCAGACGTTACATTTGTGTGACTTAGGGAGTCAGGTTGGAATTTTGTCCTACCCTGAGACTGAGTTGCTAATGGTCAGGTGGATTGTGTGTTTTGATGCATTGGGTGGTGGAGTTGGCCCAATTCATTATCATATTTTGTTGGTGTTACAAGTAAAGTTTTAAAGAAATTCCTATTTATAAGGCATAGTGTATTAGTTTGCTAGGACTGCCATAAAAAAATACTGCAGACTGGATGACAAGAAACAGACATTTATTTTCTTATGGTTCTGGAAGCTCAAGTCAAAGATCAAGGGCCAGTGGAGTTAGTTTCCTCAAGGTCTCTTTCTCTGCATTGCAGACAGTTGCCCTCTTTGTTGCCTCTTCTATGGCTGTCCCTCTGTTGGTATGTACCTCTCGTTTCTCTTCATGAGCCCAAATTTTCTCTTCTTAAAAGGACACTGGTCAGAGTGCATTAGGGCCCACCCATGTGACCTCATTTAACCTTAATGACTTCTTTAAGGGCCCTATTTCCAAGTGCAGTCACATTCTGAGGTACTGGGGGTGGCTAGGGCTTCAACATATAAACTTGGGGGAATACAACACAGGCCATAACACACAGTGTCTGAATTTAATAGCCTTTATTTGCCTCTAAATGTTTTATTTCCTCTGTCCAAATTTTCATAATGGAATTATCCCTCAGGTTAATTACATGGTATAGAAATTGCACCTCATTTTCTTAGGTAACCTGATGTCAGTAACATTGTCAATGGTTAATTTGTAGCTCAAAGCAAGCAACCATAGACAAAAGGCTTTGTAAAGTAAAAATAGTAATAACTGGAGTTTGAAGAGCTTTTTTTTATTTTAAATGTCATTGTGGAACAATGTAAATACTTAATGTGTAGTTTTGAGAAGATGTCTAGTATTTGCTTGGTTGTCTTGTTTCCATTTCATGTGGAAGAACTAGTGTGCAGGTTGTTCTTGGCAATGCAAGGACCGTACAAGTGCTATTTTAATCCTCACCATGCTACTGATTTTGCTGTGTTGCAAACATATCAATAATATATTTACAAATATGCCATGTAAGAATAAAAACTGCAGTGGAAAAGATTTGTGGGTTTATATTACAATAGGTTAAAAGATCAAACATTAGACATTTATTCAGAAATAATTCATTTATTGTTAACTTCCAGTGTTAAACTAACATTCTCAAATAAAACATTTTATATTGCTGTGCATGAAGAAATGACAAAAGGTGAATGCAAAGAGGGAAACATTACACAGCTGAAGCATGGACACAAATCCAAAGCAAATAAAATTAATATTGGATATTAAAAAGGTAAATATTTAGGCAATAAATCTTAGAATATCAAGGTTATCAGTAGGTCAACTTCCACATTTATGAAATAGATGTCCAAAAGAGACCAATATAGTTAGTCCTTTTCCCTCACCAAAAATATTTTTTAAAAAGAGGAAATCAGTATTTTGTGAGAATTAGACCTTTTTTAATCTTTCTACATGCAACCAGTTTTGAGAAACATTAAAAGCATTTAAACCCAGAAAGTGTGCAAAACATCAAAAAATTTTAGCCCTATTGCTCAGTGTGTCAGATGAACAACAGAAATAATTGCTGTCAGTTTGTACTTTTTTGACCAATAATTCTCTGTATTTCCTGCAAGTAACTTGAGTGATGCAAATGACCTTATTTTTACAGCATGCTTTTATTAAATAGTTTATTATTTTGGCAGACTAATAAAGATTTTGGTATTTGCTTTTATTTGCAATAATATTACCACCACATAAAAAAGGATTTTATGTTCTTTTTGAGGAACAAGGAGGATAAAAGTGGTGATGGATAGCGCAACTGAGGCATCAGCAATGAGCTGGAAATGAGACACATAAATATGAAAGCAGAGCTAAGAAAATAGAACTGCACCCTTGGCCTTTCTTAAAAGAACATGCACACTTCATGGTTCATTCACACTGTTACAGAAACTCCTTTTGTTTCCAGTGAACCAGGGAATACACGTAAAGTCTGAAACGCTATTCTTACTCATAACTGACTGACTCCTATTTAATTAGACTCGTTTCAGGAAAATATTTCCAAGCCTTCTGAAGATGTTTTGATTTGAAGGAAAAAATAATCAATTGACTGAAAAGTTGGTGGATGGCGGCTGGGGGATGAACTGGAATCAAAACAGATTTACTATTTTCATCATTGTTTAGCACACAGCACGGAAATGAAAGTACTCCACACTGTAGCATCTTTAGAGTCGATTGAGCAATTGTGTAGTATATAAGGACATTCAATGTAGGTAGCTAGGCAATTGAATGTGTCTTTAAGGACAAATAATATTCAACATATATTTATAAACATTGAACAGACGACATTAGATGGAAGTTTTGGGGCTTATGGCATTATATGTTGCCAGTGATGGTGTGTATTTATTCAAAAAGTATAATTGTTTGTGTGTTTTCTATCATCAGTATTTGAATTTTACATGTCGAGTATTATATATTTAACAGAGTGTGTTTAGAGTCATTAATTTTATCTTTGATTAATAAATTTTCCTTAGAGCAGCATTTAATTGTTTCTACTAATGAAAGCAAATTGTGATAAGGAAACCAAAGGGAAAGTAATTCTCTAATTTAGGGCCAGAACCTGAATTGGCACACAGTAGCACTTAGCTCAGTAATATTCAAATGAGGAAGTATTTCTCTTTGCACATGAAAGTGCAGCCAATAAATGAAAGTAGGAAGAAGTATTATGTTGTGAGCTGAGAAATCCACTCCTTCATTATCGACACGCTTCTTATCTTACAGAGGGAGAGAGAGCTCTACCATTTGGACTCTTGTCGCAAAGGCTTACAATAGACATGATTCTGACAAGGGGTTGGTGGTAGCAGAACAGACTTAACAATTAATGGTATGCCAAGGCTGAGTTCAGAGAATTGCTTTACCCAATGCCAATCATTCATTCCTGGCAGTAGCACTTCACATCTTTCCTGGGATGCCATCCAACCACAGTGGCATCTAAAATATATCAAGCAGTGTTGTTACAGTTGGAGGTGAAATTGAAATTTGCGCCAAACAGAAGTGACAAATTCACATGGCTGAGTGTTGCCTAGCAATCAGGTCCAAGGGGGACGTGGCAATTCTGCCTTTACCCGTGGGGCTGTGTAAAGGGGGAGAGAAACATTTACATTGGAGCCTGGGTGGTCTCAAGTAGCGCCAGGTATATGAGAAACTTCATTTCACTTCCATGTGCAAAGAGGCAAGATATTTGAGTGCACAGGGAAAGGAGGGCAGCAGCTGAAGCTGGTAGAAAAAGCAGCTTTCAAGGCAGAGGTTCTCAAGCAATTAACCTGGGGGAGGGGCAGAGCAGCAAGATGCCAAGATGCCAGACTTGCTGCAGAAATTCGTGGCAATTGGCCATCCTGCTGCCTTTTGACTGCACGCCTCTGATGCACCTCTGTTCAGCTGACACGTGGCAGCTGGGTGGCCCCAGGGTAAAGTGAACAAATGGTGGCTTTCTCTTCCCAGAAATACGCTTGGGTGTAAAGCTCCCAATGGGCAACCAGACTCAAGAGATTAGTGGAAGGAATGGAACACTCGAGCTGAAATTCATGTCTTGTGCCCTCACTTACTGTTTCTCCTAGGAGTTCCCCATTCCACCTAGTTTATTCTAATCTTTTCTTTATCTTGGGGAATACTACCTCAACTCCCCTTACCATATCCTCTAAGGTGTGAAGTGACTATAAAATTAATGATTAACATATGAAGCGGCAAGTGGATATATTAAAATACCAACTCTGGGGAAAGAGGCACACTGCTTGGCCTATAAAATTTTCTCAGTTACAACCTGAGAAATTTTGCACGAATAATTTTGTTTTGTGTTTTCCATCATTCCTTATTTGGAAAAGCATACACCTGGAAATTTGCAGAGTGGATTTAACTATTTGATGGAGGAACTCATGGAGGTATTACAGCCGCATCATAGATTGTTTTCCCCTCTGGCTACCTTTTCCCCTTAAACTATTGGGGCCTTGTTAACTTGCTGAATCTAGTCTTCATGGCCGTGTATGAGAGATGAACCCCGTCCAGGCTGAGATGGTGCATCATTCCCTGGTGTGTTGCTCCCCACTCCATAGGGCCACTCTTAATGAACCTCAGGCTGAGTGAGTATCCATTCTCAATGCTGCAAAACTTCAATAACATGTCTGTGGTGCTGGGCTGGATTTATTTTCTCAAGGAAATCATTAATTCCAAAGGGCAAGAACCATTTGTTCTAAGTAAGGTCAGATAAGATAACCATGTGAAAATGAAGTGCTGTACAATTATACAGTATTTTAGTTATTGCTGTTATGTGTAATATGCTGCTCACTTTTAAACACCTGTTCAATGAGTGTTGGTGTGTCAATGGGTGAACTGAGTGGATGAGTTGATAATGACTGATGACTATGTAAAACCACACATAAATTTAACAGATTATACAGATCGTAAAGCTGGCTAATGATAATAACTAAATTTATGAATAGTTCATTTTGTGTCATCCTAAATTTTTTACATAAATTAACTCATTTAATTCTTACAACAACGTGAGGTACCTATTACGATTCTCATTAGAGTGAGAGCATTCTCACACAGAAAGTTTAATCAATTTTCCAGATTGTTAAAAACTGCTGAAAAGTGAGAGTTGCTTTCTAACTGGACTTCAGAAGTAACCCTTAAATGGTACTAATTATCATATATATGAAAATGTAAAATTTGGATTTCTTCTATTTGAGTTCTGTAAGCATGAAGAGCTAAAGCAGAATGCAGCCAGTGCACTCTTATGGTAGGCAGAATCGTGGCCCTTCAAAATTTACCATATCCTAATCCCTGGGACCCGTGGGTGTGTGATTACATGGCTAAGGGGAATTAAGGTTGCAAGTGAATTATGGTTGCTAATCAGCTGATCCTGATCTGGGGCCAGATTATCGTGGGTTGTCCAGGTGGGCCCACTGTAATCACAGGGATGCTTAAAAACAGAAGAAGGAGTCAAAGAGTCAGTGTAGGAGACACAGAATGTGAGAAAGACTTGACTGTCTGTTACTGGCTTTGAATGTGATGGAAGGGGACCATGAGTGAAGAAGTGCAAACAGTCTCTAGAAGCTGGAAAAGGTAAGTGAATGAGTTTTCCCCTAGTCCCTGCTGACACCTTGGTTGTAACCCAGTGTGAGATACTATAAATACCTATATCTACATCGTCTATATCTATCTGTATCAGTCTCTGCCCCTGGCTTTGTGCCAGGAGTTCTGGTTCTGGCACAAAGCTCCTACAATCCTTGTAATTTCCTAAATGATACGAGCACTACACTAAGAGCATCCTTAGTTCTAATGAGGTGTTCCTCGGTGGGCTCCTGGGTGGCTCCTGGTGGGGGCCGGACAACAGAAAAACCAAGCTATGAGGGAAAGCTTAGAAATTTCAGCTTCACCTCCCTCATCCCTGAGAGGGGAGACGAGCTGGAAAACGAGTTAATCATTAATCATACATCCATGATGAAGACTCTGTAAAATCTCAATAGTATAGGGTTTGGAGACCTTCTAGGTTGACAAATGCATTCACAGCCAGGGGGGTGACGGACCCCCACCTCCACGAGGACAGAAGCTCCCGCTCAGGACCCTCCCAAACTTTGCCCTATGTATTTCTTTGCATTCATCTGATATCCTTTATCACATCTTTTAATAAGCTGGTAAATTTAAGTAAATGTTTCCCTGAGATCTGTAATCTGCTCTAGCAAATTAATCAAACCCAAGGAGGGGGGCCTGGAAACCTCCAATCTATAGCTGGTTGATCAGAAGCACAGGTGATAACCTGGACTTGTGACTGGCTCCTGAAGTGTGTGTGTGTGTGTGTGTGTGTGTGTGTGTGCATGAGTATGCTTGAGCATGTGCGGGCAGGTAAATGGGGCAGTGTTGTCAGAACAAACCCTTAGCCTGTGGGATCTGACCCTACTTCCAGGTAGGTGGCATCAGAATTGAGTTAAATTATATGATATCTATTGGCATTGCAGAGAATTGCTTGGTGTGGGGAAAATATCTCTACAATTTTGGTGACCAAAAGTGTCAGAAGTGAAGTGTTCTGTGTAAATAGTGAAAGAGACACACAAGTGAAAGAAAGGCATGGGAAGGAAAAACTTTTTTTTCCCCCATTTACACCCAGTGCGATCCATGTTGGACTTTTGACCTCCAAAACTGCAGGATGATAAATGCATAGTGTTAACGTTATTAAGTTTATGTAACTTGTTACAGCAGAAATCAGAAACTAATAAGCTTTCATTCCAGGGTTGGAGAATACATTTCAATTTCATGCTAATCCAATGCTGTTGTTTAGTGACATAACTTCCAAGAGTTGAAAGTTGGAAATCTTGGCCTTTGATTCATTATTATTTCTATCTTCATTTGAACTGTGTACAAGGAGATTCCTACATACCATTTGATAATTCCTGAATGCGAGTAATGTCCACTTTTATTCTATTTGAAGCATATTCAGATATTTAAACATAGTCACCAAAAATTATAAAAAAAGATTCACCAAGTCCCATGGTAGATAATTTAAAATTTTCTGCCCCATTTGCCTCCACCTGTTCTTTGTTAAGTTTCAAAACTGTCCTCAAACCTGATACTTCTCTGGCTAAAGATCCAGAAGAAATGTGCATTTAAAAAATTCCAGTATCCTACTATGTCTATTTTTCTTCTTTTTCCTTGTAATAATAATAATAGATGAAATTTATGAAGTACTTACTATGTACCAATATTATGATACATGCTTTTTATGCATTGTATCATTCAATCCTCATAAAAGTCTGGGACATTAGGTACTATTATTGCTCTTTTTTTTAGAAAAGAAG
>CM052538.1:131795160-131807113 GCA_028533065.1 Trachops cirrhosus
AACAAACAAACATCCAATATATTCTCTGGTGAAGATTAAAAAAAAAAGGCCTAGAGAAGGTTAAAAACTTGCCTCAAGCCACTTTGCTCAAAAATAGAAGAGCTGGGATTCAAATTGAGAGAACCACCCTCCTTCAGGTGAGGAATGTTAACCCCACTCTCAGCTGCCTTCTTGTTTGTTTCTGCTGAGAGCAGGTGCTAGGCCCCTTCTGGGCAGAAAGGACCTGAATTATGCACAGCAGCTACAACAGGAAAAGAACAGCATTTAAGGCTCTCTCCCTAGGAGAGCCCTAGGTGTTTTTGTTTTGTTTTGTTTTGTTTTGTTTTGGAGGTCAATTGATCCACTGACTATATTGACAAGATATTGATTGGTTTTACATGTTGAAGAAAATATACAATACAAACTACAGAAAAGTTGTTTCCATTCTCTCCCACTTCCTTCCTTACCCACCCACCCTGAAATACTCCTTATAATGATCTGGTCAGAACACAGCTCAGAGCCAGCCCTCCTGGTGACTAAGGAGGATGTGTGTGCACTTGTTAGGGGTGGGGATGGACTTCTGGCTGGCGCAATAGTGCTGTGGTTTCTTTCACAGCTGTGAGCCTGATGACAACCAGCTGAAGAAACTACCTTTCCTGTCCCTACTAGGCTCTCAGGCAGCAATTTTCAATCTTTTTTTTATTTCATGGCACACAAACTAACTACTAAAATTCTGTGGCACACCAAAAAATATAATTTTAGTAGATCTGACAATAAAAATAGGTATAATGTTATTTATCCACACAAGATCACTATTGTTATATTGGCTGTTGTCATTTTTTAAAATGACAATTGAAGGGGAAAGGGGTCAGCATCCCTGATTAAATAATCAGGTATTGCTTATTTTAAAAACACTTGGTTGAAAATTGCTGCCTCAGGGCTCGCCCTCCTTTCATATCCAAGCCCACCCCAAACAGGGTCAGAATATGGAGACTCTTGCTCAGTCTGCTAATCAACAAGTGGAAAGCTTCTCCAATCTCTCCCTTCCTGAGGGTTGGTAAAACAGGGGCATGTGGCTACTGCCAGCAAAGGAAGAGAAGGAGAGCTGTAGAAAGAGCAACCAAAACACAGACATGGGGGAGATGGGCAATCCAGATAAGCATTGTGTACTCATAAGGCAAGGCCATCGGTATCAGAAAGATGACTCTGAGCATATCTGCGGAGGGCCCCTGGCTTTTTCACATAGTTTCATATTTTGAACTCTGAACACTAAGCTCCAAGCCCAGTCTATAGGAGTGTTCAACCAGTGATTCTAAACCAGGGCTTTCTCTGGGGGTGGGATAATATTGAGTAATCCATATATTTTACAGTCGATATCCCAAAGTGTCAAAGGAAATTATCCATCAATTGGGTTAGCCAAAAGTCTGTTATATTTTTTCCATACAATAGCCCTAGTAGTGCTTAGTTGCCTTTAACTTTATTCAAAATAATTTCATTTGATTGTATTGTGACAACTGTCATATCAACGTGCATTAAAAAACCAAAATTGGTGAATTTTTGTGCAGCCATTTTAATATTGAAGATAGAAGAAGATAGACAACATTTTTGGCACATTATGCTTTATTTCAAGAAAAGCAAAAATGCAACAGAAACACACACACAAAAGATTTGTGCTGTGTATGGAAAAGGTACTATGACAGACTGAATGTGTCAAAAGTTGTTTGTGAAGTTTCTTGGTACTATTAATATTTTGGCCAAATAATTCTTTGCTGTGGGGCTGTCTTGTGCATTGAAAGATGTTTAGCAGCACCCCTGGCCTCTACCCACTAGAAGCCAATAGCAGGATATAGCTTAATGCCCAAATCAATAGTTATTGGTGAAAATGGAAAATGTGTCTTTTATTTAAAAGAAAAAAAACAGACTTTTTGGCCAACTCAATACAATGATAAAACTGCACAGACTGTTTATAAAGATTTTTTTTGGCTATTGGCTAAATTTGTACCAGTTCAGTAAGATTATATACTAGTTAGTTCATGATAACTGGAAGTTTTGATTAGTAGATGTGTATATGTTATAAAATGGGAAACTAAATATTGCTTAAAATGAATTTTGTTTGATAAAGTATTTCAAACATGAGGGCCAAGCAGTCTAATGAATTATAAAAGCTTTACTTAATGGTGAGAAAGTTGAACTGCAATGTACACTCAAGAGTTTATTAAAAGCTGAATGAATGTTCGTCTTGTTTCTCCAGATATACCCAGTTATAAACCAGTGTTCCCATTCACAGATTAATGAGTTACAGCTTATACTCATGAGTTATACTCCTGTGCTAATTAGCTTATCAGCTCAACTTCTGTGACAGGTGACTTACCCTGAGATCAGGTCACAAAAGAAATCCAAGTTTTCATCTGAGGGAAGTCTCATTTTCTAGAAAGGACTATACAAGTTTATCTAGTAGGAGGGGGTTAGTTCTCTTTGGGCTGTTGGCGTAGGCATAGGGTAGAGTAACAAAGAGGAAAAGTTGAAAGGAGACAGAAGAAATCATAGCTGGAGACATTGTCTGTTGCACAGTTTGCCTACTCATGACACTTTCAACCCAAACAAGAGCAATTAATACACAATTTCTGAGCCTCTACTTTAAAGGAACGTGCTATGTGAAATACAGTTCTTGATATTTGTCCTCAAGGGGAAATGAGACAAACACTAGCGTTGGCGCCAGAGTGAGGAGAATGAGGCACTTCTTCTAAGTGTATGAAAATGTAATGAGGGACAAAATAAATCATAATTCAGTAATTCAGTAGATGTCATGAGGCAGTATCAAAAGAACTAACAAGGGAACTGGAAATGATGCAGAGTTTGGAGGAGGGAGCTATCATTCAGGCCTGGAATCCAGCTGTTCTGAACCAGGGTCCTGGGGTGTGGAGGGGATATCCATCTCACTTGTCCTGTCCGCATTCCTAGTCATGGACCTTACTGGGTTTCTCTTAAATAGTTTTTTTTAACTCTATTTTAAAAGTAAAAAAAAAGCAACTGAAGCTTAAGGGATCCCTTCCCCCCCCAATGACATTCTGAAGATCCTCAAACTAGCTGGAAAATGCTGTGGCATCAATCAAAATGCTGTAGTTGTGGGCCCATGTGTCTACTTAGCAAATACCTACTAATTGCATGGGAAAGCCTAAAAAACACTTAACATACAGAAGATCTCACTAAATGCCCACTACACCACTGCTTAGCCATATGTGTGGGTTAGTTACATATTAATTTTACTTTCCTTGTCAGTTTAGTGGGACAACTAAACAAGAGATTAACTGAACCACAAGCATGCAATAACATGTAAATATATCTGATACCTATTAGACAGTCAATGCTGACTATAAATTTGAAAGGTGACCCTATGGCTATATACAGATGGAAGCTTACACCTATACTTGAGGGAAGTTATGTGGTATTTGGAAATTCCAATCTCATTGGGCCTTAATTTTCTTATCTACAAGATGAAGGCCTTGAACAAGTAGATTTGGAAAGCCACTGAAATTCTAATATTTTTTTCTGAGAGGCAAAATGTTGATGAATGATTCTAATCAAATTCTTTCTAGGCCCCAAGACACTGATACAATATTGAGTACAAAAAGAATAATGGAAAATGTTCCACTAGCTGAAAAGACAACATCTCTCCATTCACTGGGTGTATTCTTCTATCTTGGATATTTATCAGTTAGTGCTAAACAGTGATATTATTGAGCTGGCAAAAATAAAAAGTAGTGAGCATTTTATTAACCCAAATCTATCCTGTTCAATAAGAGACTACATCTTATTCAGGGATTCTTTCTACTACTTCAGTATCAAATTGATATGAAGGTGATAAAAGATAGTAATTATTTATCCAAATTACCTTTTGTGAGAAAATTAAAACTGGGAAAATAAAGTTAGCAACTCTGTATCAACTTGCGGATTTTTTATCATGGTTAATTTTCAGGTTCATAAAACTTGAAAGTCTAGAAATCACTGACCTATAGTGCCAACCAATAAATAGTTTTTATTTTTATCATTAGCATGGTTGTTATCACCAACAATATTGAGAGTGAACATTCTGAAAGGAATATCTGTTTGTTTGTTGGAAAGTACCAGGTTTTTAAAGCCTTACTTGCATTTCTCAGCACCAAAGCTTAAAAAAAAAATCCAACACTCCTCTATGAGGAAGAAATGATGTGAGAAGAAAGATGGGGTAAGAGTCAGACTTTTTTTCTGCCCCCCCCCCCCGCCCCGGGGTCTTGCTGACTGAAATATTTACAAGTGTGGAAATGACACAGAGGAAGCCCACTTATTGCTGGAGAAGGAAGGTCGAAATCTGGCTTGCGGCTTCCTCAGCGCCCTGACCTACCTCCAGGCAAGTAGCGATCTGGCCTGTTTGGGGGAACCGTACGAAGAAGATAAAACACCAATGACAGTCTCAGTGTGGAGCTGCTGTTAGACTTGCCACGCTCCCAGCAGAATAATGCAGTCACATTTGGAGGATTTTCACAAGATGAAATTTTAATGGGAATATTAAACTGAAAAGTAACTTTATAAAAATTTAAAGTCCATGCATGGTGGTAGACTCATAATCCTTAGTAAATGCTTGGTTTTGAACACCTAACTTTTGAACAGTTCTATTGTACATTAAGAAACAAACTTTTGTAATAAATGGAGAGATTTTCTGACAACTCAATTATGAAATTGTTAATCCATAAACCATTATGCTATTGATTTTATTTTTAAAATAGCAATCAAAAAATGCTATTGCTATTATTTTTAAATTGCATTTTTTATTTTATTTATGGAATGTGACTTGAAAAATACTGTTTAGTTATATCTGTCAGTCTTGTGTAGTGGTGAGTTATATCAGACCTATTGTTCAGATGTGGACAGTAAGTAAAGAGAGAGAAAAGGAATAGAGAAACTGACTCTGAGAGCTCATCATATTAATCTGTTATCAGAACCAAGAACATATATTTAGATATTTGGTTTCTTCAAACTATATTAGGCCCCATCGATAGTCCTAGATATTTATTTAGTTTTGAACACAGATTCATATGGGAGGGAAGTTGCCAAACAAGTTCATGTCAACCAGTGACAGGGGTGGCTGCAGTGATATGCACAGACTCAGCGACAACAATGCTAATAACCTAGAAATGTGTATTCCCTAGAGAAAGAGCATCCTCTCCAACATGGTGGCACTATCTGTTCTTCAGTTAGGACTTGGTATTTTATGGCTCTGGAAAGCACCCTGTCCACTGACCTCTTCTGAGTTGAGAATTATTAATTGCTCATATTGTGGTTTTCCTTATCTGTTAGGAAAGAGATGAAATTCCTTCCTGTCTTCTGTTTTTACGCATCACTTGTGACTGGATAGCCTATATTAAAGTGACTAATTTGCATCAGAAGATAATGAATGCATACACTGGTCATCTTTAGGTTTATTTCGAATGGGATGTGTTTGTGTGTGTTTAGTAGTATTAGAAGAAAAAGTCACAAGTACAGTCAGATATATTTTGACAAAACACTGGAATGTTGTAAAGCAAAACTTAGTATTTTTCTTTTTTAATACCATAAGACCATACATTGAATCTATTACCAGCTGGATGGGCTTGAGAAATATATTTTTCTTTAACTTTTATTTTGTATTTTTTACTTTGAAAAACATTTCTAAATTCTTCCCCCATCCTCATATGTCTGTGATGTATAAAGATGCTCTTGCCAAAAGAGTGGATCCCAGGTATGTGTTGTAGGAAGAACAGGAAAAGGTGGTACATAAACCTTAACGTCACTCTTGCTCTAACTTTATGGCAAAATCCTTTAAAGGACATAATGTTTTACTCACATCATCAACAAAATTCAAAAATAAATAAAATAAATAAAATTTTTTTAGAATTGCTTCAAAACCAAACTGTATTTTCTAAAGAATACTCTACAACCTCATGCTATACCTCAAGAACACAGGACAGGGATAATTATTCGACTGTAGCTCCCTGACCAAGTCATGTGGTACTTCAAGAGAAGTTTTAGAGAATAAACACATAGTTAACCTTTATATCAACATTCCTTGGAATTGACATGTGTTCTTCTAGGAAAGTGGAACCATATACTGGCTATATTAATGTGCACTGTTTGAATGGACCACTCTAAGAACAAGCTACATATTCATGTGTAGGTGTGTGTGCATGTACACTAACGTTTAATAGACTAATATAAAATAATCCATAGGCCTGTACTCAAACATTAAGCACACACATTCATATTCTGTGCTCAAGTACAATTTTAACATCATTGACACTTTGCATTGGAATAGGAAAAGCTGGTGTCACCAAACAGGAAAATTAATTCATTCACTCAATCCTTAGTATGCTCATGGAAGCCATACAATTCATGGTAAGCATATTGCCAATACAAAGACAAACAAACAGCATGTGTATCCTATTAGATCTGAATCATAGCAGGGAGCCAAGCCAGTGGGAAATATAGTGTGCATCCAGCTTTGAGCATTATCAGTTGTGCTCATGAATGATTTACTGTACGTCTTTGTTCCAATCTAGTTCCATATAATTTACACAGGGTTATTGTACATTGTGCCTCTTCCCAAATCAGCTGTCTCCATAAGAGGCTCATGCATCATAGAGCGTGGGGAGCACTAGGGACCAGTCCAAGAATTCTGTGCCCACTGGGAAAAAGGCATAGTAAAAATCAGTGCCTGCCTGAATGCACAGAAATGCTGGTCCCTAGCCTAAAACACCACCTATGAAAAGTCTAATGGCCAGTCTTTAAAAAGTATGTGATCACCAGTTTGGAAGAGCTGAGGGCTATCAGGAAGTTGGGAGGCCTGGCTGGTTAAATCTTTTGCAAGTTTACTGCGTCTCCGAACGCTCCTTACAATGTTTAACACACAAACACACTTTATTGATCATCAGGAAGGGCTGTCTTCCACCCACCTTCACTATGTTATTTAGACAAATGTATGAATTAAAGCCAACGAAAGGGGGAAAAACTGAGTGTCTAAAAGTTCTTTCAGAAAACAAGGTATTTTTCAATGAAAACTAGATATAAACTCTAATGCCAGACAGAATTTCTATATTTTCACCATTGTATCACTAATGACTAGAGTATAGTAGGCATTCAGTACACATTTGATGAATGGGGGAAAGAAATGAATGCTTTGGAGTTTATTTCAGCATGTGTGTATGCTCAGAAGTTCAGAGGAGAAAACTCGAAGCAAGTTTGAATAAAGGATGTGCTATGTCTGTTCTGATATTTGTGTATGATCAGAACAGGTCAAAGGGGATGTGTTTGACTGCACCCAACAGAAAACTGCCAGTGGCCTTACATGGCAGTGCTCTGTCTTCTGCAACCAGAACTTTGGAAATAGACAGTATAGGGTAGGCATGGCGGCTCAGAAAAGCCACTGCCTGACATCACTACCTGAAGTCAGGAACCTGAATTCCTTCTGTTCTGCCAGACTTAGTTTTCAGGCTTTTGACCTCCAGCCAGTCATCTTAGGATTGCAAAAAGACGCTTGCTGCCTCATCTTGTGTTAACATCTCACTAGAAGAAGGGAACGGATGGCAGGCACCTGCATGGAGAAAGCAGCAGCTTTCTCATCAATCCCGTCAGAGTGCTGTTTCCATTTCATAGAGCAGGACTGTGTCATGCCATGGGATGTTTTTAGCTGGACAGTTTGCTGCATCTCCAAGTCAGAGTCCTATTGTCAAGGAGAAGTGAAGAAGAATACTGGGTAGGAAACTAGCCATGTCTGCCCCAGGCTGAAGTGAGGAATATAAAATCTGTCAGAATACAAAATCTGAACAAGTCTCCTCTGATTTTACCCATTGATGGATTTTATTCCCCTAAACCACAAATGCAGGATTTTCATCTAGCCTTTGTGGCTTGGGGTGGGGTGGGGTGGGGTGGGGTAGGGTGGGGTAGGGGTGATGTTATTGCCTTTGTACTGCCCTGAACTTAGGGTCTTCTTTTTTTTTTCTGGGCCAACTTCTTCCTTCTTTCAAAACCGTTTTGTCTAAACAGCTGTCTGAGAAGTATCACAAAGAAGTTTGTACCAAAATGTGAATGGTGGACTGTGTTTTACTATGTTCCACTTTAGGGCTATGTGAAGTTTAATGGAATAATTGTCCAAATATCAATCTCTAATTTTAGGAACCACTGAAAGGGTTCCCAAGAGAGAGATTGTTGAATAGGGGGATCTTAACCTTAGTTATGCCATCACCCATGTGGGCAGTTGCCTTTCTTATCTAGGTGTAGGATCTTCTTTCGTTTACCAAGAATGATATAGAAGTAATAACAATCTTTCTCTTTTTAAGTATTTTTTAATTAGGACAAACCTTTTACTAACAATGTATGGAGCTATTTGGCAGAAAAGTATAATGTAAACTGATCCTTTATAGGTTCAGGAGAACTAGAAGTATAGGATGGAATAAATTGTTTATGAATAAAACAATGGAGACTTTTGTTGCAGTGTTCATGAAATGTTGCATGTTCACCCAGAAAGTCTTTGTAGTCTTGAAAACAATTTGTCTGCACCTGAAAATCACACAGCTTTTTCATGTATTTACTGCTTACCACCTCACTCACTCCTGTAATTTTCCTTCTTTGCCTGCAGGCTTAACATTCCTGGCAAAGAAGAAGGCTTAGGGGAAATATTCATTGACTTCTCATTGAAGCAGTTTTGTTTCTGCATGAGGGCCAGGCTCAAGGAGTGTAGCTGCAGATCCCAGAACAACTTCCTGGACTTTACAAGAAGGGCTCAGAGGGATCCTTATGCCTCAATCATATGAGCAGACACTCTCATTCGAAGATTTTACAGAAATGCACCCCCTTCCCTTTACTCATACAGCTGGAAGACCTTGTCTTTAGAGTCAGAACCTGGGCTCTAGGAATATCTGGACCAGAGTCATCTGAGTGGGTATCATGTCCACTGTTATTTGCTCTAGAATACCCACTCAACCCCATCCTATTACCTCCCCTTTAGTCCTCCTTGTAAGCCTGTTAGGGTCTTTCTTTCTTTCAGACTATATAACATCCCCAAATGTCCTGCCCCAGGACAGCAGTGGGGGAGGAGGACGCACAGAATAAATGTAAATGGTCTTTTTAAACATTTGCAAAGGGACAAGGGATGTTAGAGGAAGATGTCCTTGCCCGCACTTGGAGCACGTTGCTCCCGACTGTCCCAAATACGCCTCTCGGTCTGAAGGCCACAAGCATAGTCCGAATTAGCAGAATTAATTACCTGAGTGCAAATCATGTACTTAATGATGAACCTCTTCTCCCAAATAGCATGAGCTTTTGAACATTTAAATCTGAGGACCCTCCTTAGCGTCAGAGGATGATTGTGTCGGCGCTCGTGCCCCTGCGTGCTGTAAGGGAGCCTTGGAGCCTTGGAACGGGAGAGCTTTCACTAGCTTTAAAGCAAAACAGAGTCGGTATTTGCAACCTATAAAAAGCTCATTTAAAAAACATGGGATGATATCAAGATTCCTGTTGGGATGCCTGACAAAAGTTATGAAGGGATAGCTTATCCAGGAGAAAATAAAGCCAGTAAACAAGGAAAATGTTCACCTTCAGGAGGAATCCAAGACATGCAGGTTTAAACAACAATTAAGGCCCATTTTATATCTGTTAAAGTAAGTAAAACTTTAAAATATGATATGTGATGCCGGTGAGATTGTAGGGAAGCCAGTACCTGTATTTCTGGCTGGCTGCACTATAAAATTCTTGGAAACAAATCTGATCACTTTATTATATAAAAAGTCTTGAGAAAAGTTTATGACCAGTGATTCTAAGAAATGACTCATAAAATCATAAGAACTACATGGACTAACATTAATTGCTACATTTTCTGTAATAGCAAAAATTAGAAACATTTTAAAAAGCTTAATATTTACAAATTATAAAATGATTCAATTGAATGTAATGCATCTTTCACAATGGATTAAAATATGCTAGAATATGACACAAGAAACAAATACAATTTTTTAAATTAAGTTACATTGTAGATAGATACATATAGCTATGGAAATTATGTAACTATATAGGCAAACACTAAAAAGAAATTTGTGAAATAGTATCAATGTGTGAATGTGGTATGTATGATTTTTAGGGATTTATTATTCTAAAATTTATTTTAATACAAAATTAAAAAAATGTCTAATGACTTTATTAAGGGTCCTCAACTTGTTATTGATAAACATGAATTAGATTTAGTTCTCTGGTAATGCTGTGCTGACCTCTCAAGTTTCTGCTGAAGTGCTACTTCCAGTTCCACCTGTGACTTTCTAGTCATTTCAGGTTCCTGGGCAGTCTCGTGATAGTCTTTATGATTGTGTTGAAAGAATGCCCCTCATGAGCCCTAAAGGAAAGATGCTGGCTCCAGTTAGTCATGCATCACTTAACAGAGATATGTTTTAAGAAATGAGTCCTCAGGAGATTTTGTCATTGTGCCACTATCATAGAGTGGCCTTACACGGATCTAGATGGCATAGCCTCTACTAGACCACAAACCTGTACAGAATACTGTAGCTACATGTATATGTAACTGCATGTACATGTTACTGTACTGAATACTGTAGGCAATGGTAACACAACTTTAAGTATTTGTATATGTAAACATATCATATTTTTGGACCACAAGACACATCTAGGGTTTAGAGGAGAAGAATAGAAAAAAAATTTGAAGCAAAAAATGTAAAATATTTAATAAGATACATAATAGTTCACCAATGTAAATGTAAACAGAACTCAACAGCAGCATTAACAACCATTATTTCTCCCAAATTTGGGCAGGGGGAGTGCATCTTATAGTCCAAAAAATATGGTATCTAAACATAGAAAAGATACAGTAAAAATACAGTATAAAAGATAAAAATGGTACACCCATATATGGCACTTACCATTAATGGAGCTGTAGGACTGAAGGTTGCTCTGAGTCAGCGAGTGAGTGGCGAGTGGATGTGAAGGCCTAGGCCAGAGGCGTCAAACTCATCTTCACCAGGGGCCACATTAGCCTCAAGGTTGCCTTCAAAGGGCCAAATGTAATTTCAACTCCTTAACAGTTAGAGTAGTTACATTTATACAGTCCTGAAATTATTTCAGTCTTTGAACGCAACCACGAGGCTGATGTGGCCCTCAGTGAAGATGAGTTTGACAGCCCTGACCTAGGACATCACCGCACACCACTGTAGACTTTGCAAACACTGCCCCATGAACTGCCCCCGTTCTTTCTGAAAAGGTCAGAAACAGAACATCAGAGCTGTCAGTGCTGCTCCGTGATCAGAGATGTGAGCTAGACTGATTAGAAACACAAAGGAGAAAGTGGATAAACATAGATCACCATAATAATAGTGACTGTCAGGAGAGAGGGAAAGGTGGTCTGAGGATCAGAAAGAAAAATAAATCAAGATGGAGAGATCAAGTAGCACAGGGATTGTCACAGTGATGTGGTTTTGGCTATTGCATGTTGGAGCGGTGGTCAGATTAAGGAAGTTTGTGGCATTCTTAAAAAGAGGGTGTTTTACATGAAGAGGCCATAGAACTGAGGACTCAATATTTTGAGTATAGAAAGTTGGTTTTGGTTCCATTGGCCCCATCTGGCAAAAAGGGTTCTATCTGGCATTGGACTGAGTAAGAAATAAAACTAATCTATGCTTTTCATCATTACAGCCTGAAAATGCTCCCAAAGTACAGGGACAGGCTGGCTCCACACTAGCACAGAGAGCTTTTGCTGGAGCGACAGTGGGACTTGTTAAGGTAGCTCCTGTGGACCTGTGTCCTTGTATAGGACCTGAGGTCCTGAATGAAGAATCCACAGCAGTGTACTCTGAAGACCATCAGGCTAGATCTGGGAGGGCTGTAGCGCCCTCTGAACATGTAACATTGGGGGACTGGCTCCTCAGTGCTGAAACAGGTCTGTGGCTGACTGATTGGGAGGTGA